>SZWC01001185.1:241815-273475 GCA_023375785.1 Penium margaritaceum | reverse complement strand
GCACCTGGAGAGAGCGTACCAGAGTTGAGCGAAGCGTGCCTTACAACTGGTCAGTGTGGGCCCATAACCCTTTGTCAACCGGCCTGAGGCAAACGGACTAGAAAACAGGGCCGACACAATAGCACCTGCCGTCCGCTCCTAGCATTTCAGCTAGGAGAAGATATCACCCTCAGGATCACGGTTCCACACTGAGCAGTTCCTAGGCAATCACTTGCTAGCAACTGTGTCCACTTAACACTTGGTCACTTTCGCGCGAGGTGCTAGTCAAAGACTAACTCCTGGGGCTTAGACCAACCAGTGTCTTCTTTATACTGTTCCTTAGTTGGACAACTCTGTGAGGAGCATCTAAGGCCAGATTGTGTAATTAGAATGAGGAATGAGCCTGGTACATATAGTCCTAGGCCTGGCTTCTAAGGTGTGTGGGTAGTGACACTTTTGGGGTGGTCACTCCACACCACCTCACCAGTCCGCCAATTGGCGCATCCACTGACCGCCAAGTGGCGCACTCTCCTCATGCATGGAGAAATGTCTAAGAAACTTCCCCTGTGCTAGAAGGTCAAAAAACCTCCTGCGCACATCAAGGCTCGATCGCAGGACCTGTTGTCCCTAAGTCCAACATGTTATCCGTTGCGCTACACTTCTGGTGTCTCGCTTGGACTTGCACCACGAACAAGGTTTGGGGGACTTACTCTAGAGAGCAGTGCATGCCCAACCTGTCCGTCAACCCATAGCAGTGGCCATGGGGCATAGAAGAACAACACCCACGACACACCTAGACTCTATGGTGGTATGCTAGCACCACCGTCAAACCAGACCTAGACAAGTAAAGCCTCTTGAGATGCCGGAACGCATCACCGGGCGTCCAGGTTGTGGATGGCTACACGTAGTGAGAAGAATGACAAGGGAAGGGATAGCTTGGAGAACCATGCTGGAGGCAGAATACCATGGCGTGGAGATCCAATGTGAGGGTGAAAATCACACACACACACACAACAACGAGTAACAATTCAGTGAGGTGCGAGCGGCACGTTGACAAGCGAGATAGCGGGGGGCTCAGCATCACTCGCAATCCTAGTTGCTCGAGGATCCGAGCTACACCTCTTACTTTATAGGGAAATGTGCAAGGTGAGAATACTCTAGGAAGCTTCCTAGCACGCTTGCCACCGACTGGGCGTCAGCGCTCAGTCAGCTCGCGGCGTCAACACAGGTCGGACACGAAACGACAAGGGTTTGGCTAGACGACACAGCACAGTGTTAAATGTGCTTCCATTGATAAACACATGCAGAGAGAGATAACAAATGACAAGTCCACAGCATAAATACCTACCGCCGCGCATGATGGGTGTCGCACGCGGCAGTGCAAGGTCTGACCTAAAACCGGCCCAAAAAAACTGTTTTGGCCGTAACTCTGCGCAGACAAATCAGAAAGCTACGCCGTCTAAACCTAGAGATGCAGAATCTTGAGCCGGACGCTACAAATAACGCATAAGTCCGGCACCGATTGGTGGATAGACAATGCAAAACATGCAAATCGGGCTCAAGAGCCAGTCCACCGGGAAAACTCTAGCGTCTGTGTTGGTTTTTGCGCATCCCTCATTGTGCTCTGTTGTGTCCTCCCGGCTTGTGTACATCGGCGTGCAGATGACTGATGGCGAGACTCGACGCTGATGGAGTGTCATCCGGTGGAGCCGACGCACGCGGAGATCTACTCGCCGTTTGCTGGAGCCTCCTCTCTCCGGCGACGTGCTCAGCTCCATCGGTAGGCCTCCTCGGAAGTCGTGCCGCCGGCGGTCACTGCCACCGCACAGTGCTGTGTGCATGCGTCCAGCGCGTCCCATCGCGCCTGCATCGTCATGCTCTGCCTAGGGTCTGTGTTGCATGCTGCATGGCCCTGTTCGGCGTCATGGACCACAGTAGGCACTGCCTGGGTTCGGGCAGCAATAACTCTTTGCTACTATTTTTCTACCTAATTCTGACCGCATGACTGCGTTCGCAACGTCGGTGTTATGGTATGGTCCAGTTTTCAAGCAAAACGGACGACGCCCGGGTTTTGGGCTATCGGGCGTCTGGCAGGGCTCACCGAGAAAACCCTGCCTGCCAGAAAATAGGTCCGCAGCTATTCTCTGACTGGCTGGTTAGTTGAGTAACAACTTCTACACTAGTGGGGGAGCCTAGAACTTGGAGGGGTCTCCCATTGTTGTTCATTCTTCATTCCTAATCAGTTGCTTTCAGTTTTCAGCTGCTTTCTGGCGCTAACTCTGGCGCGCGCGTTTCTGAGTAACAAACCCAGAGCTTCCAGACTTAGACTCTAGAGCAGCAGACTGAGGGGGCAGCTGACTTAAGCCACAAGCGTGGAAGCCCGCACGCTGCATCAACAACGCTACTACCCCAACCTGCTGCCTAGGCTTTCCAATTGTCTGCAGAAAAACCGCAAAGCATCCTGGCAAGCACCCAGGGCGTCGTGGCAGCTCTTTGGCAGATGCTGGTGGATGGAACCGCCATAGCTCCAGTCAGGGGTGACTCGGTATCGGTTGACAACGTTTCTGAGTCCGATGGTGAAGACAAAGGGCGGGACCGTATCCAAGGCGGTCACCACAACGTAGGACGTTGGCGACACTGGTGCCATCCATGGTGCCGATCCCCACAGTAGTAGCAGGCAAAGCCATTGGACGCCTGAGGCATATGCCACGGCTGAAAATGCCACTGTGGACGTGGCGCCTGCGACGTATGTAGAGCCGGTGCCAACCACGGCACCGGCTGTGCTCCCTGCCACGCCAGTCTTCTCATCTCCGGAGCTCGTCCTGGGTGAGTACACACGACACTTGCTCCTGCTGGCACAAGGCCACAGGGGGAGGTGAGCGATCAAAGCACGATCTCTCACACGTGCTGCGACACCGTCACGAGGATGGTGACCACCGCGCTAATGGTGCGCTGCTGTGCGACTCAAGTGTGCGACCTCAAGCTGCCTTCGGTGCTGATTCTGTACCGGGTGCCGTCGTCAGCCGACGGCTGTGGCCTCAAGCCACCTTCGCTGCTGCTGCTACGACTGCGACTCTCGCGGCGGATCCTGCTACAGCGGTTCCCGTCGTCATATGACGGTGGTGGCCTCAAGCCACACTTAAAAGGTAAATTAAATAAAGGAACACAAAAACTCCTCTTTTGTTTTGCTTTCTTGTTTGTTTTTTTTGGTGATGGTGCCACCTCCTCGGGTGCCCCCTTTGGGGTTGTCTGGGATGCTCCACTCGAGGACCCCCCCCCTTCTATCCTCTCCCCCTCCTTTTCTTTCCGGTCTGGCTCGATCCTCGCGGCGAGCGCAGTGGAGGGGGAGGCTCGCTCCCCCCCCTCGCGCGTAGTCGGCCGGAGGCTGCCCGTCGGCCTCCCCTGGTCCTCTTGGCTGGCGGGAGGCCGGCGTTTGGCTGGCACGCACCGGCTCTTGCGCCGGTGCTCGGCCGGCGCTCTGTCGCGCCCCCCGTCTGCACGACCGGCCCGACCAAGGGGACCCCCCCCCTTGGACGGGTCCCTCGCGTTGGGTCCCCCTCAGGCCCGACGGCAGTAGTGGTTGCAGTAATTGTTGCTACGGTTGCTACAGTATCTGCTGCTGCTGCTGCTGCTGCTGCTATAGCAGCTGATACCTACTGCTACTGTTGATGCGACAGCTGCTGCCTGCTGCTGCTACTGCGAATGCTGCTACAGTAGCTACTGCAGCTGCTCGCCGCCACCATTACTGCTATGGGTGCTACCCAACGCCGCTGCTACTGCAGGTGCGTGCTGCCGCCGCCGCTGATGCGGCTGCTGTCCGCCGCCGTTGCTGCGGCTGCTTCTGCGGTTGCTGCCTACTGCTGCAGCTGCGGCTGCTGCCTGCTGGTGCCGCTGCTGTGGTTGCTGCGTGCTGCCGCTGCTGCAACCTCCTGCTGCCACAGCGCTGCCACTGCTCGCAGCCGCTGCCGCAAGTTGCTGTTACAAGAGGCTTCTTCCTTTTTTTTTGTGTACAAACCGGTGGCCAGACACGGCTGCTGCTGCCACCCGGTGCTGCTGCTGTACTGGCTGCTGCCCGTAGCCGCTCTCGCTGCAAGTGCTTCCCGCCGCTGCTGCTCCTATGGCCACTGTTGCTTGTTGCTGTCGCCGTTGTCTCCGCTACCTTCACCGCTCCGCTGCAACGTAGTCGTGGTGGGTCCCTCCTGGATCTGCTACTGCTGCTATGGGTGGCAGTAGTTGCTGCCATTCACTGCTGCTGTTGTTGCTGCATCTCTCCTGTATAGCACAAAGAGCTGTGGCTTGTTTCCTCTGATACCATGAGAATATTCTAGGAAGCTTCCTAGCATGCTTGCCACTGACTGGGCGTCAGGGCTCAGTCAGCTCGTGGCGTCAACACAGGTCGGACGCGAAACGGCAAGGGTTTGGCTAGACGACACGACACAGTGTCAAATGTGCTTCCATTGATAAACACATGCAGAGAGAGATAACAAATGACAAGTCCACATCATGAATACCTGCCGCGGCGCACGACGGGTGTCGCACGCGGTAGTGCAAGGTCTCCTAAAACCGGCACAAAAACACTGTTTTGGCCATAACTCTGGGTAGACAAATCAGACAGCTACGCCGTCTGAACCTGGAGATGCCAAATCTTGAGCCGGACGCTATGACTGGTCACACGCATAAGTCTGGCACCAATTGGTGGACAGACAATGCAAAGCATACAAATCGGGCTCAAGAGCCAGTCCACCGAGAAAACTCTAGCGTCTGCTGAAAAACCGCAAAGCACCCCGGCAAGCACCCAGGGCGTCGTGGCAGCTCTCTGGTAGCTGTTGGTGGATGGAGCCACCACTCATCGGTGCTCCGACGCCAGCTGCGTCCGCATCAAGGATAGGCTGTAGAACAACTATAGGAGGTCCGAGACAACATCCACGACACTGGGGCAGTCGTTCGTCAGCTCGGAGAAGGTGGTCCACCACCTGCCGACGCGTCGGTGTCTCCGGGGTCTGCATCCAGGACCATGTCGTCGCGCTCTCCTGTAACGCTGCTCTCCTTGCCGTTGCTCGTGACAGATGGAAGCCACACACACCAACACTCCCCTTGGCTGACACAACTGTCAACATAACGATGTTTGAGCGAAGGCAAGAGATGATGGCTCAGTCAACCAATCATAGCGAGCATTGATCAAACATACCACAGCACAGGGTCTCCTCGTGACGATGTTGCATCCCACCAAATGCCCGGGTCTCGACCATGCACGAAGTGAAGCATACACCTACGTGTCAAACATCATGCAAGAGAGACAGAGAAACAAGGTCTCCTCGTGACCCCGGAAAATGTCTCCGGGTGTCCGGGTCTCGACCACATCATGCATGGATCTTACATAATACATGTAGGCAATGGGTCTCCACGTCACACCGGTAGAACTCAATAGGTGCGAGGGTCTTGACTGGCATAACCTTGCATGGATTATAACATCGTGCCGCACCCCAAGCAACCTCGATGTCCCTAAAAAGGGTGTCAGGCCAAAGTCCACACACCAACATCCCCCCTGGGCTGTAGAGGCTGACAGTATGAGCAAAGCTGATGGCTGCTCCCAACACAATCCGTGAGGAGAGAGCACGGCTCCCCCATGGCTACATACCCCTACACAGCAAGAGCAAGGGTGACGACGATGCTGGTGGTATGTGCTCGCACAGAGCCTCACCCCGGAGCGGTGTCGTCGCTGTCATCGTCATCGCTGTCGTAGTCGTCAGTACTGTCGTCATCTGCTGATGTGACTGGTGCAGCGCTAAGGGCCTCCTCTGAAACAATCGCCTGCTGTATGGCCTCCAACTGCTGAGTTGCATGTTGCCTCGCGGCCTCCGCAGCGTCGAGGCGCGTGTGGAGCTCGACAAGCTCTGAAGCGGCGGCCGACCAGCTGGCTGCCTCTGCGGTATGTAGACGGTCAGTCGCGAAACGAACCTGACAGTGAACCTCGATAGTGTGCGCGTCGGCACGAGCCAGAGCCTCCTGTAGCCTCGCGGTCTCACCCCATAGGAGGGAGTGGAGCTGCGCCTGCTCGTCCCACAAGTTGACTTCCTCTACGTCAGTCGTCGACTGAAGTGCCGTCGAGCCACGAGGTGCTGGTAGAGCAGGAGTGCAAGACAATGAGTCGCCACGTAAGTCGTCTGGGGCTGTAGGAACGACTGCTACAAGGCACCTGTTGCTCGTGACACACCTGTCGCGCGGCCGCTAGCTGCTGGCTGGACATCGGCATGTGTAGGTATAGCTGCATCCGCGGCGACTTCGTGGTCATCGAAGGTGCGGTCAGTGCCGTGGTGCTCCTTGTGACCCCTGGTGTGCAACCCATCATCCACCTACTGCTGGAGGTCAGCCTGTCCCAGACGTGTATCCTGTAGAGACCACTCAGCTGCCTCAAGACGCCTGTGTACATCCTCCACACACTCCTCGACAGTCCGTCGTGCTGGAACATCCATGGTGTAACAGCGGCTGCTGGCCTCCCGGAGCTCGCCCATGGGACTCTGCACGCATGCCTCCGCTCGAGCCACCACTGCCTCCTGCTCGTCGACCGCTAAGCATAGGCGCTCGGGTACATGAACTGTAGCCACCACTCTAGCTGTGTCATCGGTTGGAAACGCCATGGTGTCAACAACATCGGTCAGGGCAGCGAGGAGGCAGAGGTCCGCAGCTCGCTCTGCATCCTCCATGTCGTACACTCGGACGTGTGCTATCATTTAGGGGCCATTTCGTGTTCGTGCCGCGGGTACTGCAAATATGGCAGTGCACTGGGCCTCTACGTCTGTCACCGACTCCGTGTCTGACCAATCCCCCATGTACGACTCGTCGTCCTCACAAGGGGCGTCTGTCCCCTCCTGGTGGCCAGCCACATGCTTGTGCCATCGAGCACTATCCCGTGCATCAATCATGTGCTGTCATGTGGTCGTCGGTGAGCACTCCACCCCCCACCGGCTGACGGACTGGGAAAAACCAGGAGGGAGAGGCGCACCAACCCTGCGACCGAGGATGAGGGAGACGGCTCTGCTGCAACTCCTGCCACCGCCATAGTAGCTGCTATCGTCCCGGCCATCTTCAGGGTATCAACAACCTGTGCTGCCTCTCCTACTCCCTCTGCCACATCTGCTGCAATCTCCAACTCGATCTCTGAAGCTGACTCAGCGTTAGACCACTCCTCCTCGGACGAACAGTCCTCCACCAACTGAGTGTGCCGTAAGCCTTCGTCTGCTGCCTCAGTCCTTGGCTCCAAGGTAGTCGTCGTCGGACACTCCATCCCCCCCACGGCAGACACACTGCCAGAAGGTGAAAGGGGTTGAAACACCAATCCTGCAACCGGAGACGATGGAAGCGGCTCCTCGGTAACGTCCATCACTGCTGGTGATGCTGCTGTCGACACAGCTACTGCTGGCTGGGCACATCTCGCCTGTCGAGCCAGCCGTTGTCTCGCTCAACGAGTGCATGCACGAGGGGTGCCGGCAGAAGTGACGGGTAAGATAGCGACGGGGTCGGAGGTCGGGATGACACCGACTCACTCAAGGACAGAGCGGAGGGCGTCGGATGTGGAGCCGAGGTCCAGTGGTGAGGGACCGGCAGGTAACGACACTGTAGGAGGTGAGGATGGCAAGGAGGGAGACAGGGATGTCTGCAGTGGCATGGTGACAACGGCCTGCTCAGAGTGTACATGGTCTGTGAGCTGTTCCACCATGCGCTTTAGACCTTGGAGCTCACCGTACAACATCGCCATAGCTCCACTGAGGGGTGCCACGGTATCGGTTGACAACGTCTCTGAGTCCGATGGTGAAGACGAAGGGCGGGACCGTATCCAAGGCGGTTGCCACGACGTAGGACGCTGGCGACACTGGCGCCATCCATGGTGCCGATCCCCACAGTAGTAGCAGGCAAAGCCGTTGGATGCTTGAGGCGTATGCCACGGCTGAAACTGCCACTGTGGACGCGGCGCCTACGACGTATGTAGAGCCAGTGCCAACCACAGCACCGGCTGCACTCCCTACTACGCCAGTCTGCTCATCTCCGGAGCTCGGCGTGGGTGAGTGCACATGACACTTGCTCCCGCTGGCACAAGGCCACAGGGGGAGGTGAGCGATCGAAGCACGATCTCTCAGACGTGCTGCGACACCGTCACGAGGACGGTCACCACCGCGCTAATGGTGCGCTGCTGTGCGACTCCAGTGCGCGACCTCAAGTCGCCTTCAGTACTGATTCTGCACTGGGTGCGTCGTCAGTCGACGGCTGTGGCCTCAAGCCACCTTTGCTGCTGCTGCTATGACTGCGGCTCTCCCGGCGGATGCTGCTATAGCAGTTCCGGTTGTCAGACGACGGTGGTGGCCTCAAGTCACACTTAAAAGGTAAAATAAAAGAACACAAAACTCCTTTCTTTTTTTTTGTGATGGTGCCACCTCCTTCGGTGCCCCCTTTCAGGTTGTCTGGGGTGCCCCACTGGAGGACCCCCCGCCCTTCTATCCTCTCCCCCACCATTTTTTTCGGTCTGGCTCGACCCTCGCGGCGAGCGCAGTTGAGGGGGAGGCTCGCTCCCCTCCGTCGCGCGTAGCCGGCCGAAGGCCGCCTGTCGGCCTCCCATGGCCCTCTTGGCCGGCGGGAGGCCTGCGTTTGGCCGGCACGCGCCGGCTCTTCCGCCGGCGCTCGGCCGGCGCTATGTCGCGCTCCCCGTCGACACAAGAGGCCCAACCGAGGGGAACCCCCTCGGACGGGTCCCTCGCGTTGGGTCCCCCTCAGGCCCGTCGGCAGCAGTTGGTGCAGAAACTGTTGCTGCGGTTGCTGCACCAACTGCTGCTGCTGCTGCTACTACAGCTGCTACCTGCTGCTGCTGTTGCTACGGCTGCTGCTGCGGCTGCTGTGGCTGCTGCTGCTGCTGCGAATGCTGCTACAACAGCTGCTGCAACTGCTCGCCGCCGCCGCTGCTGCTATGGCTGCTGCCCGCCACCACTGCTGCTACAGGTGCGTGCTGCCGCCACCGCTGCTGCGGCTGCTTCTGCGGTTGCTGCCTGCTGTTGCTGCTGCAGCTGCTACCTGCTGGTGCCGCTGCTGTGGCTGCTGCCCGCCGCCACTGCTGCAAGCTCCCGCTGCCACAGCGCTGCCACTGCTCGCAGCCACTGCCGCAAGCTGCTGTTGCGAGAGGCTTCTCCCTTTTTTGTGTGTACAAACTGGTGGCCAGACACGGCTGCTAGTACCACCTGGTGCTGCTACGGTACTGGCTGCTGCCCGTAACCGCTCTCGCTGCAGGTGCTTCCCGCCGTTGCTGCTCCTACGGCCGCTGTTGCTTGTAGCTACCGCCGTTGTCTCCGCTACCTTCACCACTCCACTGCAACGTAGTCGTGGTGGGTCCGTCCAGGATCTGCTACTACTGCTATGGGTGGCTGCCGCTGTTGCCACTCACTATTGCTGTTGCTGCTACTTCTCTGCTGTACAGCACAACGATTTGTGGCTCGTTTGCTCTGATACAATGAGAACATTCCAAGAAGCTTCCTAGCACGCTTGCCACTGACTGGGCGTCAGCGCTTAGTGAGCTCGCGGCGTCAACACAGGTCGGACGCGAAACGGCACGGGTTTGGCTAGACGACACGACACAGTGTCAAATGTACTTCCATTGATAAACACATGCAAAGAGAGATAACAAATGACAAGTCCACAGCATAAATGCCTGCCGCGGCGCACGACAGGTGTCGCACGCGGCAGTGGAAGGTCTGTCCTAAAACCGGCCCAAAAACACCGTTTTGGCCGTAACTCTGCGCAGACAAATCAGACAGCTACGCCGTCTGAACCTAGAGATGCAGAATCCTGAGCCGGACGCTAGGACTGGTCACACGTATAATTCCGGCATTGATTGGTGGACAGACAATGCAAAACATGCAAATCGGGCTCAAGAGCCAGTCCACGGAGAAAACTCTAGCGTCTGTAGAAAAACCGCAAAGCACCCCGGCAAGCACCCAGGGCGTCATGGCAGCTCTCTGGCAGTTGCTGGTGGATGGAGCCACCACTCATCGGTGCTCCGACGCCAGCTGCGTCCGCATCAGGGATAGGCTGCAGAACAATTGCAAGAGGTCCGAGACAGCTTTCACAACGCTGGGGCAGTCGTCGGTTAGCTCCGAGAAGGTGGTCCACCACCTACCGACGCGTCGGTGTCTCCGGGTCCGCATCCGGGACCATGTCGTCGCGCTCTCCTGTACCGCTGCTCTCCTTGCCGTCGCTCGTGACAGGTGGAAGCCACACACACCAACACAAGGTGGGTTGCCTGATGAAAATCCGACAGCATGAAATTAGAGGGGAGCACCCTGGCAATCTATCCTTCAGCAAAGCTACTTGAAAACACAACAAGCCACGAATGGTTCACGATGAGTCAAGGAAACAATTGCATTCCCATTGAAAGTGAGTTGGAAATTACTTAGGGAATTCAGGCCCATGCAAACATGAACATGAGCTTGTTGGTTTGTGTGGCTTCCACCCATCACGACCGACTCCGATGGTTTACCCATATACCCCACAGTGGTGGTATAGGGTAGAGCACAGGCAAGTGCCCTCTTGTCACGACACAACGGGCCTGCGTGTTGGTTATGGTTGTGACACACGCAAGTGCCCTCTTGTCTCTACTCACACACCCATATCATCACTGCAGGTGATTAAGCTGGACAGAGACTCTCTGGTGCAAAACTGTGACACAGCTGAGGCACACAGTGGTGGTGCCGCCATCAAGCTGCCGATTGGTGGCCACATCACCAACCTCGTCACAAGCCTTAGTTTAGTGATGAATCTATAGGTCAAAATGGAGAATACATCTTGTAGGATTGCATGCCTGTGGTTTGGTTGAACTGTCACACACTTGCATGCTCCTAGAGTGGTGAACCAGGTTGCTGATCCCTCGGGACCACACGTCCGGTTGTACCGGCGTGTCAGAAATCGCCTCGAGCTCGCTTGCTCCAGGGTCAGGATCGATCCCTGGGTGGCGTCCGGGCCCCATGTCGAATGCTTCGCGTGGGTGGCCCGGTCAACTGGCACTAACCACCTCGCTCACTTGTTACTTACACACTTATTTCGCTTATCTGATAGTGTGTCAAAGTGAGCTTGCCCCCGATCCATGGTGTCGCCCATCGCACGCTTGGTTGCTTGCTTGTGTGCTTACTCAGCAGCTAAAGCTACCTACTGGTATCAGAGCTAGGAGGACCCCCTCCTCCTCGCAACAGTCCTGAGACCTCATCGGGCAACTTTCGTGTGGCGGATGATCCCGTGCAAGCAGCACACTTGCGACTGTGACGAGTAGAGGCCACAGCATCAGCCACTGCACCCCGCAACCACTGACATTACACCCACGTGGTGTGTGGTGTGTTCTTTTCGTTCACAGGACCGGCACATTGACAAAGAGCTCGCGTACTACGAGGAGCGGGCAGAGAGGGAGGTGTGGTCGAGGGTGCGTTGTAGCAGCCCTGGCTACCACCCCAGCAAGGATTACAACCCCGCCGACTCCTACAAGTGGGCAGACGCTCGGGACAACGTAGCTCACTGTCAATCCATCGCCGGTGACTCTACGACGGCGCAGAACGAACTAGCAACGATGCTGCTGCATGACCACAGGAATCTCCACTCACCGGTAAGCCCACCCATTGCCCATAGGACACGTCACCAACGTCGAAGTGCTGGTCCTTGTGGCACAGCGCCGTTCTCCGCGGCAGCAGTATCAGGGACGCCTACTTCTCTTCGTGTCGCTTCTCCAGCCGCATCAGCTGCAGAGTTAGCGTCCTCCCCATGTCCTGATGCTCTGACAGCCCTGCATGCTGCACTCGTGTCCACTGCTGCTGTTGCGTCTACTCTTGCAGCCTCTCCACGTGCCAGACGTGCACCAGCTAGCACTGCCGTTGGCAGAGCTATTGAGACCTTCACCGTGGCTGCTATTGATCAAGGACCCTTGGCTGCTGTTGTTTTCAATGTAGTGACCCAGATTGCTGCTGCAGCAGACGCAGTTGCGTTAGCAGCAGCTGTAGCAGCCTCAGTGCTCTCTAGCGCTGTTGACTCCATCAACACCTCCACATCACAGGCATCATCCTTGCCCTCCTCTTCATCTTCAGTGACTCAACAAATTCAGTTGTTGATCTCGACTGCTGCAGCTATCTCGACCCTATCAACTATAGCATTGTTCGGAGTAGCCTACCTCATCGTCTTGGCATCAGCTGCTGTTGCAGTTGTAGCCTCCTCAGCTGCAACAGCTCTCCCACCATTGTTCTCACTGCGCCGCTTTGCTTGGTGGGCTTGGTCTCTTCTTCTCCTCCTGCCCTCACTGTGTTGGTGTGTTTGTGCGACAAGGTTATTGCCTTGTAGCGGACTCCCACCACACCTATCACACATTTCCCATGCCCACAGGGGCTGGGAAAACTCTGCCGAAGTTTTCTCCCCTTGGCAGAGTCGCGTCACTGGCAACATGCAGGTAGACAACGACCAATACGCGACCTTGTAGGCTGAGTTGCACCGTGAGCGCACTGCCCTCCAGGCTGCGCTCACTGCACAGTGCGCTGCTGAGGAAAAGCTGCGTGCTGAGCAGGCTGACCAAGAAACCTTTGCAGATCACATTGCTCATTTGGTCCTTAACCGCCTCCAACCCACCTTGCGCAGCACACCGTGTGCTGGCATTGCTGCTGCATTCTCCAATTCACCCGCTTCCGCATCTGCCACCACTGGCTCATCCTCTTCTGATCCTCTTGCAATCGCCGTTGCCACTGGCGCAACCAAAGCCAAAGCACTTGTCCCATCAGTGCAGTGCAAGCCTAACTTTGACTCAAACCCACCTCACTTCACCTCTAACCTTACCTTCCATTCGTGGGAGGTTCAGTTTAGTGCCTGGGCGCAGGGGGAGCAAATCTGGGAATACTACCATGAGCCCAACCCCTCTGCTAACCCGCCTTTTGTGTCTGTTGAGTCTGAGTCTGCCCGTGCTGTCCGTACCCTGATTCATACCAGGCCTGATGATCTCACAAACAAGATCGGGTCCTACATCGCGGACACTACGCGTCGCACCCTTGCTGACCCGGTTGGTGCCTACGCACTGATCAAGCGGCGCACGACAGTGACTGGCCATGCTGCTCAGAGCGTGCTCACTGTCCAGTTTAACACGCTCTCCATGCGTGCTGACGAGTTTGTTGACGCATACTGGGCTCGTAATCTGCAACTGTTGTGCGACCTTGGTAAGGCCGCCCCTGGACAGCTTCATGCTGTTCTTTCTATCGTCAACGGCTTCATTCTTGAACTTAGTGATACATTCAGGGAGGTGAAGGCAACTGAGCTTGAACGTCTGGTTGCCATCCCTGTCCCAACTGACGCACCTCCCGGCATTGGTGCCTTGTGGGAGTTCACTTCCCAGCGTCTGACGGACTGGTAGAGCTCGCTGCCAGGGATGCCTTCTGGCATAACCAAATTCTTTCAAATGTTCCACTCATGACTTTTTTTGTTTGGATGTGGTAGATGCTAGGCTGCGTACATTTTTACTACCGTTGACTGCATCTTGGTTGATTGCCTGTGGGTGTTCTTAGGGAGCTGCATGTTATCCCGGGTGCTGATCCTTAGGGGGCCACCATGTCATTCTCTGACCGTCCACTCGTGATAAGCCACCCTCGGTTACTCCTGAGAGGTCGGGCGTGACACCCGGGTGGCGGTGTATGCTCACTCAAGTAGTTTCTTGGTGTGAGTGTGCACTCACCGGTGCTTAGACTTTCGCCTCCCCACCCCGAACTTTTATCTTGGTTGTGTTGTTTGTTCTAAGGCAAACACATCCACATCCATGGTACGCGTCATTTGTGGGACTCTCCCACTCTCTTCCACCTCCCCATTCTCAGGTGAATTTCACCCTAGCTAGAAATTGCTGGTATTAGAGCCGGTGAGGGACCTCCCTCGCGCTCCACGGTCCACCAGTCGTGGTTGGGGAGCAGTGGTCAGCTCCATTGGGCCCGTTACGCATGACAGCGGCAGCATGTTTTGCCGCCCATTGGCAGGTGGAACACCACGTGGGGTTGCAGCGCTCTCTCCTGCACCCCTCTTGTCTCCTCTGCACCCTGTCCCACATCTTGAAACCGCACCAGCTGGTGCAAGAGGTTCAAAGCAGCTGGTGCATCTGCCAATTCTTCTGCCACCGCACAAGCCAACAGAGCGCCGACCCAGATAGCTATTGGGAGAGCAGCAGAGGCATAGGCAGAGGCCGCAACTATACTCACAATTCTTGCAACTACTGCCGCCAACGTCACCACACAGGTGACGGTGGCAGCATCTGCCGTAGCCACAGCTGTCAGCACTGCAGCCGATGCAACTTCCAGCGCTTTCAGCTCCATCCTCACCACCACACCAGCAACCGTTCTGACTCCCATGGGCGCACCCCGTAGCCTTACTCAATACGCCACCACAGGCTTCCTCATCTCCTCCGCGGCAGCAGAAGTGACGAGGGCCACAGTCGTAGGCCTCCTCTGTCTGGTTGTTGCTGTCTCCGCCTGGGTTGCAGTCTTCTCCTCCTCGGCCGCAGCAGTGACACCTCCACACTTCTCCCTTCTTCCTCACCACTAGCTGAAAACCTCTCATTGCATTCCTCTTCACTCACCTCTTGCAGCACTGCTTGTGTTTATGTACATCTCTCCATTCATTCCTGTTCCCTTGTAGCAACATTCCGGCTCCCAAGGAAACCATTGAGGCCCTCCAAGCTGCGCTCAGAGAAACCCAGGCTGCATGGCGTAAAGTGGAGGAGGAGCTCCAAAATGGCCGGGAAACCCAACAGGAACTGGCCACCACAGTGGCCAACCTGGTCATGGAGCATCTCCGCTCCATCCTTGCTATTGGTGCTGCACCATCAGCTGAAGAAAGTGAATTCACTGATTTGTCTGTCGGTGTGAATGTCTCAGCAAATTCCTCTGTCCCTCCTCTCTCCACCTACGCCCTTGCTCGTGCTCTCCTCCCACATAGGAAGAAGGACTTTGAGAGTGCTCCTCCACAGTTCATGTCCAAAGTCGGTTTTTCTTCTTGGGAGACACGCTTCAGTGCATGGGTACAGGGGGAGATGCTGTGGGAGTAGTAATCTCCTGCCAAACCTCCTTTTGTCCCTCAGCCTGCTGAAGCCGCCTGTGATGTCCGTGCACTCATCAATGCTGTCCATGAAGGGCTGTTGGTCAACATTGAGAAGTACAATGCTGACCCGGCATGTGGCACCTCTACTGATCCGGTGGGTGCCTGTGCCCTTATTTGCTGCTGTGAGACAGTGACCGGCCATGCCGCTCAGAGTGCCCTTACCGTGCAGCTTAACACTCTGCATATGCGCACTGACTAGTCTGTTGATGAATGCGGGGTGCCCAGTCTGCGCCTCCTTCATGATTTGGAGATTGTGGCTCCTGGTCCCCTCTCTTCTTGTCTTTCCATTGTTGCCGCTCTCATCCTAGAGCTCTCAAGCGCAAAACAAAAATGTCACCGTTCTCTTTTCAGCCCAAAGTACGGAAAAATTATAGATCTGAGATCTTTGTATTTCTTGGAGCCTGAAGGACACAAAATGAGGCAGGAATGGATGCAATGGATAGGTTATTACAAGAGCTTTCTAACGAGCCCTTACACGCCAGAAGCAGTGGTCACATGGGGCAGTTACGATCTCTCATGTCTGGGTGATGGTAGGTGCGACCTGAGTGAAGCTTCCGGGAACCTTCACGAACTCCTTCGCAACATCACCTGCCCGAACTGCTGCTGGAGAGAGTTGGGCAACCCTTGGCTGCCCCGTGGTGGTGGCATGGTGATGTGGTTGCAAGGGTGTCTCTGTTGGTGCAATGTGTTGTAGCAGGTCACTGTGGCTTGGTGAGACCTCAATGGACCGTGGCTTTAGCTGTGACTCTCACTACTGCTCCCACTGCTGCATCTTAGCTTCGCAACTCAGAGAGGATGCCTCGTCGCTCTGATACATGAGAAACTAGTAGGAAGCTTCCTAACCTTGCTGCTACTAATGTGACGACACTGTCCAGTCGGGTGACACACTAGCAAGCAAGCACGTGTATGGAAAAGCAAGGGAGACGTGCAAAGTCTCACAAGCTCCGATAGCTAATTCAGAGAGGGATGACAACTGAAAAGTACGCAACAAAAATACCTACCACGGTGCACGACAGGTGACACACACGGCAATGTCAGTTTAACGTAATTCCGGTCCAAAACCACTATTTTGGCCGTATCTCTGTGCACAATCATCGAAACGCATCATCGTCTGAACCTAGAGATGCAAAATCTTGAAACGGACGGTACGACTGGTTACACACACATGTCTAGTACCAATCAGTGGACACATAATGCAAAACATGCAAATCAGGCTCAAGAGCCAGTCCGCCGAGAAAACTCTAGGGGCTAAAGAAAAATTGCAGAGCACCCCAACAAGCACACAGGACGCTGTGGTAGCTGCCTGACAGTTGCTGTTGGGTGGAACCACCACCCGTCGGTGCTCCGATGCCAGATGGGTCTATATCAGGGATCTGCACAAGCATGAACACGGCCGAGTCGTCACAGTAAGGTTTACAAACAGACGGGGACAACTCACATCACGAAAGGGCGTCTTCCATGTGACTTGTGGTTGCCATCTTGAGCTCAACCATGTGCATTTCAGTAGCATTGTCTTATCTTCTCTTGGACAGTGAAACCTCCAGCATTAATCTCTTGCATCAGTGTGGTGTGTGTACAACGTGGCCAGAGGTCACGACGTGTTTGTGCCACATAAACCAATACTTTCCCATGACCCACAGCCGACGTATAGAAGGAAAACACATTTGCACACGCGCATCACAAGACAAGACACATAATTTCACACACACACACACACAAACACACACATACACACACACACACACACACACACACACACACACACATACACACACACTTCACTCTCACTATCACGACCATGCACTCATGCGCTCGCTCGATCACTCAAATGCACTTTCTCAATCTCTTGCTTACCCACGTCCTTGTGGATTTTTCGGTATGTGACTTTTCTCTCTCTTCTGATCCGCCCTCTTTCTCTTGATTTTGCAACATCATGCAAAATTGGGAGCATTCATACATTAAAGTTGACGCAATGAGCATGGAAAACAACAAGTTAGATACTTATGTCTTCATGAAGTTATATTTTGCAAATGTATGTTATCACGACATGTTGTGTAGTCATGATGATAAGAGTTTAGATTTAGGAATTATTGCCCGAATTGTTGAGACAAGCATGTTCCTGCTCGTCTTTCATGTTTTAGTCTCCTCTCTCTCTCTCTCTCTCTCTCTCTCTCTCTCTCTCTCTCTCTCTCTCTCTCTCTCTATATATATATATATATATATATATATATNACACATACACACACACACACACACACACACACACACACTATTGTGATGTTATTTTTCCTCTCCTGTGTGTAAAACTTACTATGACCACTCTGCCATGTACATGCTTGTGCAGATCCCTGATGCGGACCCAGCTCACACCGGAATACGGATGGGTGGTGGCTCCATCCACCAACAGCTGGAAGAAAGCTACCACAACATCCAAGGTGCTTTTTTGGGGTGCTTTGCTGTGTTTCTTCAGTAGCTAGAGTTTTCTCAGTGGATTGGCTCTTTAGCCCTATTTGGATGTTTTTCATTGGGTGTCCACTGATCGATGATGGACCTGTGCATGTCACCATTTTTTGTGTCTGGCTCTAGATTTTGCATCTCTAGGTTCAGACAGGGTTGTGTTTAAAGGACGGTGCGAAGGATTATGGCAAAAACAGTAGCTCTGGGCTGGTTTTAGGACAAACAGATGCTGCTGCGTGCATCACCCACTGTGCGCCATGGCAGGTATTGATTTTGTTTGCTTTTCAGTTTTCATTTATCTCTGTATTACTAAGCAATTGTTTCTTATGAGACTTTGGGTGTCTCTCTAGCCTAAATCTTGAGACTTGATGGCACCTTTTGTGCCCTCCTTGTGGCCCCGGTTCACCACCTCTGTAGCCCAGAGCGCGTTTTTCTCGGGTTGAGAGTGTGGCCCTTTACCGCCACTCTCCTTCTTCTCAGTCCGTGAGGCGGAGCCCTGTGCACGCGACTTGCCGGCACCCCGTGCCAACACTTGAGCGGCCACATTTTGGCCCTCAAATCGCTGCCGTAGCTACTCCCCTTCTGCTGAGGTGTGGAGCCCCTTGTGCTCCCCTTGAGGACACCCCTCCTTGCCGTCCTCGTCTTGCTGCACGGTCATCCTTGCAGCCATCACCGCTCCCGCATGGAACTCGGCAGCGCCCGTTTGGCCTACCTTGTGGCTCCGGTTCACCATTCTCGCAGCACTGGACCCTTTTTGCCCATTAGGAGAGCAAGGCCGCCTGCCGTTGATGCTCTCCCTTGGCTGGTCTGCCACCTGGACCACTTCTTTTGCCTCCCTTGGAGACTGTGCACCCATCATCCGGCGTCCCGTTGCATGGCGTGCCTTTTGGTCCAGATCTCCCGACCCAGCCTGGATGGTACCCTCCATACCACCCACTACACCCTTAGGTTGCCCCTTCTTGGATGCAACTGCAACCGATTCCTTGCTTCGACAGCTGTCCACGTCGTAGTCACGGCTCCTCCTCATGAGGACGTTGGCACGTATCCGGTACACACCTCTTTTGTGTGCACCACGTGCCACGACACGTCCACTGCCCTCCTCTTTTAGGAGATAGCCCTTCCTCGTGAAGGTCACTTCGAGTCCCTCCTCAACGAGGTGACTCACGGACAGCACCTCTGTCGCCAGGTCAGGCGCTTCAAGCCTCCTCACCGCAGCGCCCTTCTTCTTGACCGACTCATTCACCTGCTTTTTGCCTCCTCGGAGCACATCACCTCCATTGTGATGTATGGCGGCAGCCCCTGTTTGTTGCTTCGTCTTCTGCTCCCCCTTGGAGGTTGTGGAGGTTGCATGCCCACGGCATGCCTTGTGGTCCCCGACCACATCAGCTCCCATAGCATGGAGCTGACCACTCCTGTATGGCGTGGCGACAATTGCTTCGGCCCGCCGTCCTCTCTTGACACGCTTGTCGCAGTCCACGGTTTCCGCTGTGCACGTCGCCTTCCAATGGCCCCGCTGGCCACACTTGTAGTAGGCTCCCTTTTGGAGCCTGTTGGAGCCTCTTTGCTCCAAACACGCCAGCTGCTTGCCCGCCTCAGGTTGTGCCATCTTAGCCCCCTTCATGGAGCGTATGGAGTTGGCAACTCCCACGTTGGTCTGCTGCCCTTCTACCACCTCCGTGGCTAGATCCGCAGCTCCCCTTATGCAGTCCCTTCTCCAGTGGCCCTCTTGGCCACACCGATGGCACTCCCTCTTCTTGGTGTGGTGTGAACGTGTCCCTTCCTCCCTGCAGTCTCCATCTCCTCCATGAGAGCGGACGGCCAAGGCTGGTGCTGCGGACATCGTCCCTTCCTCCGCCACGGTGGTTTTGGTCCACCGGCCACACACCACTTGTGCCGCCTCTTCGAACGTGAGCATTTTGTCCCGTAGATCACCATCGCTGGTGATTGTAGAGGCCCAGCTGTTAGGAAGGGCCAGGAGGAGCGCCGCTACTTGCAATTGGGAGTCGATGGCCCATCCCGCCTGATGACAGCGGGTCACCATCAACTTGACCTCTTGCGCGAGCTCCGACGGACTGGTCTCCTCATCGGCTTGGAGGGTGAAAAGCCGTTTGATGAGGAGGAGACGTTGCTGAAGACACGACGGGTCGTGTGCATTGCAGAGCCATGCCCAAGCCTCCGCAGCCTTCATGCATCCTTGGACATGCGCGCGTTGTGCCAGGCACAACGCCGTTGCAATCAGAGCAAGCGCCTCGTTGTTGCGCTTCTCGAACGCCTCCACCTCCTCGGCCGTCGCGGACGCCGCAGGAGCTCTCTCTTCACCTCTGACCAGCTCAAGCAGTCCCTTGTCATCAAGATACACCTCCATGGTCCACCTCCACAAGGGGAAGTCCCTCCCCTCAGGCGGGAGGACGTCTATACTGCTCTCTTGCTCGGTCATTGTCGTGGCACGCGGCGGTAGCGTGAAAGTTGAGAAGCTAGGGTCCTTCTAGGCACGTGGACCCATAACCCTTTGTTGGCTCTAGTGGGTGTAGAGGCACCCTCAAGGATGCCTAGCTCTCACTGATTCATGCTACCAAGTTTTGGGCAGCCAATGGACATAAATGGTGAAGAGTGTGGAGCACGAGGATCACGGATGTGAGAATGGGCAGAACACGTCGCATTCAGTAGATCTGAATCGAAACATATTTTTGTTACTTAGCACAGTAAGATTACACCAGGTCCTTATAGCCTGTGATATAAGCATTCCAACGCATCCAAGCACACCCAAAACGGAGCAGTAGAGCCCCTGCTACGGCCGTCGAAGTAACCCTTGGTGGAGCCGCCCACCTGGCCTTGCACTCTAGGCAACGGGAGGCGCTTCGACGATGACCCGTCGAAGCGCCTTTCTTCACCCAGAAGTCAACGAGAAGTCCATCCTGGTCAAGGAGGTCCTTATGGTCACCTCATTCATGCCCCTGGTGCATTAGGAGGCCATTAGGAATGAACTCGGATCCCGGGCGGTGGAATATCCCCCCACCCATGGCGGGTACCAGATTCCACCCACCCAACACCCATTTTTCGGGCTAGGCTAACTTTCTGAATACTCACTCAAATCGAGCGATTCAAAGCTCGATCTTGCATGGAAAAATCCAAGAAATCAAAATCTTAAGTCAGATCAGGTGTTCGACCACTCCTAAGTGGTCGAACCAGGGAGTACGATCAACGGCACTCATGGCAAGGGGCACACCATGTCAACAAAGGCATGTGTAAGAACAACAAGATTCAATGTACAAGAGACACGCAGATTCTCATATGATTCATAAGCCTCAATATGTAAATACAAATGCTGAAGAAAATCATGTCCCTATATAGAAACCAAAATGGTTTCTATATAGAGACGTGCGCAACCTGACTCCTCGCCTCACGGGTGGACAAGGTGCTCACCTCGGACTGGGAGTAGGTGGTTGTGATGTAGATGCATTGGTTGCAGACTTGCAGACATTTGTGGAGCTGGGAGTGGGAGAGGGTATTGTAGGTGCATGCAGAGGTGTAGGGTAGACGATAGGCACAGGTGCAACAACAAGGGAACGTGCATGCATAGATGCAAGCGGAGGTGCAAGGGAGACAACAGGTACAAGCACAAGTGTAGGAAAAAACTGCAAGTACAGAGGCAAGCATAGGCACATGAGAAGCTACAGGCGTAGAGGCTGCTACAGGAGGCGGAGAAGCCGTAGGGACCATTCTAGGGACGAGTGCAGGTGTGACCGTTGGGACAGAAGATTTCACTGGTCCCAATACTAATAATTGTAGGATCATGGTGAACGGCTGAGAGACAAGGATGGACCCGACCGCTGGCCTAGACTCCCATCCACAGGGAAATCATACAAGCAAGAGCATGGTTGGCCGCCAAAGAGAGAATGTGTCAGAGATGTCGGTAGGTGAGAGGCTAAAAAAAAAAGGGGTCTTGGGACTTGATAACGCGGTGACAGGCAAGATCTCAGAAACTTCAGGAATTGGATCACAGTGCAATGTCCAGAAAGGCTCACATGTGACCCACGTCGGTAGGGGTGGTCGAAGTCGTCTGGGTCGACACGCGTCAATAGCATGCAGAATTCCTCACTAAGGCTCTAAACAATGGCATGTTCAAGTCTGTTGTGCATGCTGTTGGTTGAGCTTTGCACCCTGTCTCAGATCCCACCGTGTGAGGTCTCTTGATTGTGGTACTCCACTCTTGTAACACATTAGTGTTTCTCAGTCTACGGGGTTGTGTGTCCACAGACTGTGGGGGAGGTGCATGACTTGTCATCTCACTCATCTGGGTTCCGTGCGAGCTACCAAGTGCACATGGTTGTGTGTGTCTGTGGATCATGGGGAAGTGTTGCTGTGGGATATGAAACTATGCAAGTGACCTCGTGACTTCACTCACACTCACTACGATGTAGAGAGCTAACAATCATCGTAATGCAGAGTTCAAGACGTTGCATCAATGCGCTTATCTCATGGTGCAAGGAACTTGAGCATCACAAGTTGCATTGGATTACTTGTGCTGGCAGAGAGATTGGGCGGGTTGATCTGCATGATGATCATTCGACGCCTGACGTTGTGTACGTTGGTGGACATGTTGAGATGGGCACTCTTGATTGGAGTTAGAAATGATAACTAGACATGCATGTTACCTATGCTCGTGGCCCATGTGGTAATCTTTGTTTTTCATCCTTCTGAGGTAGTTGTGGGTCGCTGATCCCTAGGATTCGTGTTCTCCTGATGTTTGGTCAACAGCACTGGGTTAAAAACATGTGTGATTAGGCTTCACCGCCTGGGTGGCATTGAGACAGCAAGCGATGCCATTTAATGTGGGTGGCCTTTTTGTAATGTGAGTCATCCTCGTCTGTTTGTACAACTTACTATGACCAATCGGCTGTCTCCATGCTTGTGCAGATCCCTGATGCAGCCCTAGCTGGCGCCGGAGCACTGACAGGTGGTGACTCCACCCACCAGCAACTGCCAGATAGCTGCAACGACGTCCCAAGTGCTTGCTCGGAACTCTTCATTTTTCTGTAGTCACCAGAGTTTTCTCAATGGACTGGCTTCTGAGTGCAATTCACATGTTTTAAATTATCTGTCCACTCATCAATGCCGGACCTGTGCATGTGACCAGCCGTAGAGTCTAGTTCAAGACTTTGCATCTCTAGGTTCAGACGATGTTGCGTTTGGATAACTATGCGGAGAATTACGGCCAAAGCGGTGGTCTGGGAAGGTTTTAGAACAAAATGACACTATCATGTATGTCACCCACTGTGTGCCGCAACAGGTATGTGTGCTCTGTACTTGTCAATTGTCATTTCTCTCTGCATTACTAAGCTTTTGGAGCTTATGAGACTTTAAGCATCTCCCTAGTCTATCTCTTGATGTAGTTTCTCATGGTATCAGAGCGGCGAAGCATCCCCCGCTGAGCAGCAAAGACACAACAGTGGCAGTCGCAGTAAGAGTCACATCTAAAGTCACGGTCCTCGGAGGACCCACCAAGCCACGGTGACCCGCCGCAACGGTTTGCAACAGGTGAGACACTCATGCAACCGCATCATCGCATCACCACCACAGGACAGCTAGGGGTTTCCGAACCCTCTCAAAGCAACAGTTGAGACAAGTGATATTCAGAAAGGGGTCCATGAAAGTTCCTGGAAGCTTCGCTCAGGTCGCACCGACTACCCCCTCTGGACGTAAGAGAGTGCAACTGCCCCAAATGGCCACCATGTTTGGCGTGTAAGGGCTCGTTAGAAAGCTCTTGAAGAACCTTATCCATGGCTCTAAATTTCTCCTCATTTAGACAACCTTGATGCTGATGTCATCATTGTTGGTTATGGTTCTGACACACGCAAGTGCCCTCTTGTTTCTACTCACACACCCACATCATCACTGCAGGTGATTAAGCTGGACTGAGGCTCTCTGGTGCAAAACTGTGACACAGCATGAGGCACACAGTGGTGGTGCTGCCATCAAGTTGCCGATTGGTGGCCACAGCACCAACCTCGTCACAAGCCTTAGTTTAGTGATGACTCTACAAGCCAAAATGGAGAATACATCTCGTAGGATTGCATGCCTGTGGTTTGGTTGAATTGTCACACACTTGCATGCTCCTAGAGTGGTGAACTAGGTTGCTGATCCCTCGGGACCACACGTCCGGTTGTACCGGCGTGTGAGAAATCGCCTGGAGCTCGCTCGCTCCAGGGTCAGGTTCGATCCCTGGGTGGCGTCCGGGCCCCACGTCAAATGCCTCGTGTGGGTGGCCACCTCGCTCACTTGTTACTTACACACGTGTTTCGCTTATCCACTAGTGTGTCAAAGTGAGCTTGCCCCCGATCCATGGTGTCGCCCATCGCACGCTTGCTTGCTTGTGTGCTTACTCAGCATTTGCAGCTACCTACTGGTATCAGAGCTAGGAGGACCCCCTCCTCCTTGTGACAGTCCTGAGACCTCGTCGGGCCACTTTAGTGTGGCGGGTGATCCCGTGCAAGCAACACACTTGCGATTGTGGCGAGTAGAGGCCACAGCATCAGCCACTGCACCCCGCAGCCGCAGACATTGCACCTATGTGGTGTGTGGTGGGTTCCTCTCGTGCGCAAGACTGGCACATCTTCGCCGCCAACTCCTCACACCTCGCCAAGCTTTGGCCTCCGCACATACATTGGTCCTGCCACGTGACGTCACCAACAGTAGATCCTGTCTTGCGGCACCCGCACTTGCACATTCTCCACAGCAGCATACTTAGCTCCCGTGGCTCACGAGGGGCGCTTCTCTCGTGCGTGGACTGGCGCAGCTTCGCTGCCGTCCCCACGCACCCCGCCGAGTTTCGGCTCCTGCACGCACAAAGGTGCCGACACGTGGTGGTACCGACCGCCGCACCTGTTTTCCACCGGTCGTTCGTGCACTCCTCGCAACAGCAGATTCTATCTTGCGGCAGCCGCACGTGCAAATTCTCCACAGTAGCATACTTAGCTCCCATGGCTCACGAGGGGCGCTGCTCTCGTGCGCGGATTGGCGCAACTCCGCTACCGTCCCCATTCACCTCGCCGAGTTTCGGCTCCTGCACGTGCATAGGTGCCGCCACATGGTGGCACCAACCGCCGCACCTGTCTTCCACCGGCTGTTCATGCACTCCTCGCAACAGCGCACTCCGCACGCGTGGTTAACGTGGTGCGTAGCTCTTGTGCGTGGGACTGACACATCTCCGTTGCCGTCCCCATCTGCTCCGCCGGCCATGTTGCCGTTGACGCATCTGTTGCAGCCACACCAACCACAGCAACCGAAGCCCATCCCCGTGCACCTCTTAGCACCTCAGGCTGCCCTCCGGGCAGCCAAGTGCTCGGCGCACTGGCATCTCCTCCTGAAATTGAGCCAACTCCCACGTCTCCCACGACCTCACGTGAGCGTGCCCGCATCGACGAAAAGCTCGCGTACTACGAGGAGCGGGCGGAGAGGGACGTGTGGTCGAGGGTGCGTCGCAGCAGCCCTGGTTACCACCCCGGCGAGGAGTACGACCCCGCCGACTACTACAAGTGGACAGACGCTCGGAACAACACAGCTCACTGTATGCCCGCAGCCAACGACTCTCCGACGGCGCAGAACGAACCAGCAACGGCACCGACGCGTGACCACAAGACTCTCCACTCACCGGTAAGCCCACCCGTTTCCCATAGGACACGCCACCAACGTCGAAGTGCTATCCCTCATGGCACAGCGCCATTCTCCGCGGTAGGAGCATCAGAGCCGCCTACTTCTCGACGTGTCGCTTCTCCAGCCGCATCAGGTGCAAAGTCAGCGTCCTCCCCATGTCCTCATGCTCTGACTGCCCTGCATGCTGCACTCGTGTCCAGTGCTATTGTTGCATCTACTTTTGCAACCACTGCACGTGCCACACGTGCACCAGCTAGCACTCTCGCTGGCAGACCTATTGAGACCTACACCATGGCTGCTGTTGATCAGGGACCCTTGGCAGCTGCTGCTGTCAACGTAGTGACCCAGATTGCTGCCGCAGCAAAAGCAGTTGCGTCAACAGCAGCTGTAGCAGCCACAACGCTCTCCAGCGCTGCTGACTCCATCAACACGTCCACATCACAAGCATCATCCTTGCCCTCCTCTTCATCTTCAGTGGCTCGGCACATTCAGTTATTGATCTCGACTGCTGCAGCCATCTCCACCCTGTCTGCTGCAGCGTTGACAGGAGTAGCCTGCCTCATCGTCCCCGCATCAGCTGCTGTTGCAGTTGTAGCCTCCTCAGCTGCAGCAGCTCTCCCAACATTGTTCTCACTGTGCCGATGTGCTTGGTGAACTTGGTCTTTTCTTCTCCTCCTGCCCTCCCTGTGTTGGTGTGTTTGTGTGACCAGGTTGTTGCCTTGCAGCGGACTCCCAACACACCAATCACACGTTTCCCACGCCCACTGGGGCTGGGAAAACTCCGCCAAAATTTTCTTCCCTTGGCAGAGTCGCGTCACTGGAAACATGCCAGTTTACGACGACCAATACGCGGCCTTGCAGGCTGATTTGCAGCGTGAGCGCACTGCCCTCGAGGCTACGCTCACTGCACAGCGCGGTGCTGAGGAAAAGCTTCGTGCTGAGCAGGCTGACCAAGAAACCTTTGTAGATCACATTGCTGATTTGGTCCTTAACCGCCTCCAACCCACCTTGGGGACTACACCGTTTGTTGGCATTGCTGCTGCATTCTCCAATTCACCCGCTTCCGCATCCGCCACCAATGGCTCATCTTCTTCTGATCCTCTTGAAGTTGCCATTGCCGCTGCACAGCCGCAGCCAAATCACTTGTCCCATCAGTGCAGCGCAAGCCTGACTTTGACTCAAACCCACCTCACTTCACCTCTAATCTTACCTTCCATTCCTGGGAGGTTCGGTTCAGTGCCTGGGTGCAGGGGGAGCAACTCTGGGAGTACTATCATGAGCCCAACCCCTCTGCTAGCCCACCTTTTGTGCTTGTTGAGTGTGAGTCTGCCCGTGCTGTCCGTGCCCTCATTTGTAGCGGGCCTGATGACCTCACAGACGACATCGGGTCCTACAACGCGGATACTGCGCGTCGCACCCCTGCTGACCCGGTTGGTGCCTACGCACTGACCATGCAGCGTACAACAGTGAGGCCATGCCGCTCAGAGCGTGCTCACTGTCGAGTTCAACACGCTCTCCATGTGTGCTGACGAGACTGCTGAGGCATACTGGGCTCATAGTCTGCGATTGTTGCGCGACGTTGGTAAGGCCGCCCTTGGACAACTTCTTGCTGTTTTTTCTATCATCAACGGCCTCATACCTGAACTTAGTGATATATTCAAAGAGGTGAAGGCAACTGAGCTTGAACGTCTGGCTGCCATCCCTGTCCCAGCTGACGCACCTCTCGGCATTGGTGCCTTGTGGGAGTTCACCTCCCTTTGTCTGACGGATTGGTGGAGCTCACTGTAGAACAAACGAATCCACCGCGCCGCCGTTGCAGCAGCTACCACTACCACCTCTTCTTCCTCCTCCTTTGCTTTTACATCATCCTCCACCACTTCCACCACGACAGCCTCGTCTCTTGCTTCACAAGGGGGTGGACGGGGTGGAGGAGGTGGCAAGCGCAAGGGCCGGGGGGGTCCCTCAGGTGGTGGTGGTCAAGGCAGGGGTGGCAAGGGTCGTGACTCTGATGGTGCTGCATATTCATCTCCCTCCTCCAGCACTGTCACATGCTGGAACTGCGGTGCCACTGGTCATGCGGCACCCAAGTGCCCAGCGCCTCGTGACGATGCCCGCCTTGCCTCAGCCATGCGTGCACATTGGGCCCGCTCCACAGGTGGAGGTTCCGCTTGCTCCTCCACCTCCACTGTGACCACCGGACCCACTTCGTCCTCCTCCTCGACAGTTGCTGCCTACAGCACTATCCTGACTCCGCCGACTCCACCCACTCCCTGGGGGTGGCCTCCTGGGATTGGCGGCCCAGTCTACTTCGGGGCCCCGTCCGGGTTCTACTCTCCTCCACCGTGGGTGTCGTCCACCTACCCATCCCAGCACCCCTCCCCTAGCGTTGTCATTACTGGCCCGTCAGAGGAAGCCCGCCAGCTAGACTCCTCCCTCTCTCATGCCGTCCACCACCGACACCTCCATGATCAGGGAGGTGAGAGTGTGCGTTCATCTGTGGGGGCCCTGGCGTGTGCTGGTGATCTCTCTGTGGTCCATCGTCTAGTCATGTTCAGGGTTGCTCCCCAGTCGATGTCCCGTGGATTGAGCAGTGGCAGTCTCACACTATACCTCGTTGTCTTGCTGCATGTGGTCAGCGCCTTCTTCCTCGCTCTGCCATCACCACTGTGAGTCGTGACCCTGCGTCTGTCCGTGTGACAGGTGGCTTCTGGATCCTTGATTCAGAGGCCACCCATCACATGACCTCTTGTCCTTCCTTGTTTGTTTCTCTTGGTCCCGTTGGCTCTGTCCGCTTTGTCCCCACCGGCTCTGGTCAGCTCCTACCTGTCCAAGGCGTTAGGGTTGTCCGCTTTGTTGGCCCTTGGGGGGAGCTCTTTCTGCCCGATGCTTTATACGTGCCCACTCTTGAGCTCAATCTGCTGTCTGTTACGACTCTCGACGATCAGGGCATGGACTTCTCCTCCGGCCGCGGCATTGCCTTTGTATTGCATCGTAACACCGACCGTGTCCTGCTACGTGGCACTCGCTGTGATCGCTTGTACCGTGTGCCATCATTTGCACCCCACCCCTCCACGACTGCTCATGTTCACGTGGCACGCTCTCTCACTTCGGCACATGCACAGTTGCTTCATCGTCGTCACTGCCACATTCACACTGCTGCTGTTGACAGTTTGCTCCGAGGCAAGCCTGCTCATGGCCTTGACGCCGCCACATTTTCTGCCCCTTGTCCCACTGACTCTCTTGATTGTGCCTAGGGAAAAATGCACCGTTCCCCTTTTTCCACTTCTGAGTCTCGCACGTCTCACCCTCTTGACCTCTTGCATGCGGACGTCATGGGACCCCTCGCCCATGACGCTCTTAGAGGGGTTGGCCGCTATGTACTCTGTCTCACCGATGACTTCTCCCACATGCTCCGGGTCTTTGCAAAAGAGTGATGTCTGTCCCACGCTTGAGTCCTGGCTGCCTCAGGCCGAACTGGCCTGTGGTCGTCGTATGAAAGTCTTTCGCTGTGACCGTGGTGGGGAATTCATGGGTCCTGCCCGCTTCTTGACGTCTCGTGGGGTCTGTATGGAACCTTCGACTCCATACACATCCCAGCAAAATGGCGTCTCTGAACGCTGGAACCGCACCCTTGCTGACGGTGTCCACACTCTCCTCCTCTCTCTCCCACGTCTTTTCTTTCGAGGCCATGTCCTACATGACTTTGGTATGGAACCGTGTTCCTCACGGTCCCCTCTCTCGTCACGTCACCCACTTTGAGCGCTGGTACGGTCGTCGTGCTGACCTTCATCTCGCTCGTGTTTGGGGTTGTGTCGCTGCCCTCTGGCTGCCCGAAGACGTCCGCGACGACAAACTAAGCCCTCGTGCTCATCTTTGCACCTTCCTTGGTGTGTCGGCCATGTCCAAAGCATGGCGCTTTTGGGCCTCTGACCGCTCTCGCTTCGTCGAATCCCGTGATGCCCTGTTCTTCAAGGATGTCTTTCCTCGTGACCTGTCACATGTTCCTCCTCCTTCCTCTCTCTTCTCGCTCCGTCGGCTTGGGGAGGGGGTGTCTGTTCCAGCCTCCGATCTCCATGCGTCCTCCTCTACCTCTCACACGGCATCCCCTGCTGTCCACACCGTGGACAGTGAAGACGAGGACTCCTCCTCTGAGCCCTCGTCCTCCCCTTCTGAATTTGCAGATTCTGCTTCACCGTCCTAGCCGTCCTCTAGTGGTCCCGAGTCCTCCCACTCCGTACCCACTCACACGAAGTCCCATATCCATTCCACTCTCGCCTCGTCCTCTAAGTATTAATCTCCGTCGATGGTTGATGCCATTGACAGTGTAGCACCCCAAACTGTGATTTCCGGGCCTGAGCCCTACACTCGTGGGGGGAGACTGCATGCTCTTCCTTCTTCTCAGTCCGCTCAGCCCTCACAATCCTCCACTGGGCGCTCGCGCTCTTCTGGGACGCCTGTTGAGCCCGACTCTGTTGGCCCGTCCAAAGCCTCTCAGTCCACTCAGCGGGTCACGCGCTCCAGCGCCTCATCCTCCACAGTTGGCCCCTCGGTGCGACCCACCGGCCTTGATGCCCTTGGCCTGTCTGTGAGCGTCATGCATCCCAACTCGATAGTTGGCTACGCTCTCGTAACCCATGAGTTCCATAGAGCTCTTGAGTCCTCTGTCGTCGGGTACGTTGCTGAATGCTTCCCGGCCTCTGGCCTCCCAACTCTCCCTCCTGAGCCTACCACTGTCCGGCAGGCTCGCGAGGTAACTGACGCTGACCTCTAGGAGAAGGCCATGCAGGAGGAGCTCACAGCTCTCAAGGAGCATGGGGTCTTTGAGCTCGTGGACCTCCCTGCAAGCCGCAAGGCAGTCTCTGCCCAGTGAGTGCTTCGTCGCAAGCTAAAGCCCGATGGGAGGGTCGACCGGTACAAGGCTCGTCTCACGGTTAAGGGTTTCTCCCAGATCCCTGGGATTGACTTTGATGAGTCCTTTGCACCGGTCGGGAGATACACCACTGCTCGAGCACTGTTGAGTCTCATCGTCGAGCACGACTGGGAACTAGAGTAGATGGACGTCAACAACGCTTTCCTACATGGGAAGCTTGACGAGGAGATCTACATGATCCAGCCACCGGGGTTCACCGATGGCACAAACAAGGTCTCGCGACTGCGCAAAGCCCTCTACGGGCTCAAACAGTCACCGCGTTGTTGGATCCTAGAGATATCCTCCACCCTTGAGCGTGGAGGTTACCGTCGCAGCACGATCGATCCCGTACTCTTCTTGAGTGCTCCCTCAGAGCCATTTGTGGCCATCCTTGTCTACGTCGATGATCTGCTCATTGCCTCACCCAGTCCCGCAGCTGTCCAGTCAGTGAAGAACTTGTTGCAGTCTGCGTACAAAATGAAGGACCTTAGTCTTGCGCAAGTGTTCCAGGGCATGGAGCTTGAGCGAGACCGCCAGTGTCGCACTCTGCACGTACACCAGGCTGCGTACATCCGCACACTGGGGGAGCGCTTTGCCGCCCTACTTGCTAACGTTCCCACCGCATCCACACCGATGACTCCAGCAGGTCAGCGTCTGCTGAAGTCCCTCAATTCAGCTCAGCTGGGGGAGATCGTTGATGTCACCAACTATCTCAGTGTGGTCGGCTCCCTCACGTACCTAGCTACCACCACTCTCGAGGACGCGGCCTTCTCGGTCAACTTTCTTGCCGAGTTCTCCTAAGAGCCTCCTTAGAAACATCTCGAGGCGGCACCGCGTGTGGTCTGCAACGCGCTGTCCACCGCACGCTTGGGATTGTGCTATCGTGCACAGCCCTCTGTGGCGGTAGACGGATACACAGATAGTGACCGGGCACATGACACGGATGCCCGTAGTCGCACTGGCTACATCTTTCTCGTCGGTGGGACTGCTATTTCTTGGAAGAGTGGTAAACATGGCTGTGCTGATCGAAGCTCCAGTGAGGCAGAGTACGTGGCACTCGGTGCAGGTACGTGTGAGAGTGTGTTGTTGTCCCGTCTGTTGCAACAACAGCGTGTTCTCATCTGTTGCATCACTGTGCACTATGACAACCAAAGTGCGAAGGCGATTGCCGAACACAATGGTTTGCATCATTCTCGCACAAAGCACATCAACATTGAGCATCATTTTGTGCGTGAGCGCATTCCTGCTAGAGAAGTTGAGGTTGTCTGGGTCGACACTCGTCAGCAACGTGCAGACTTCCTCACCAAAGCTCTCAGCAGTGGCATGTTCAAAGCGACTGTGCATGCTGTCGATCTGCTTCACTCACGTGATGCCCCTGGTTGACATGCGTCGTGTACGTCTCGCTATCTTGTGACGTGCTCTTTCTCTCTGTGTGTGTGTGTGTGTGTGTGTGTGTGTGTGTGTGTGTGTGTGTGTGTGTGTGTGTGTGTGTGTGTGTGTGTGTGTGTGTGTGTGTGTGTGTGT
>SZWC01001185.1:157546-186627 GCA_023375785.1 Penium margaritaceum | reverse complement strand
GGCTAGGGCAAGGCTAGGGCAAGGCTAGGGCAAGGCTAGGGCAAGGCTAGGGCAAGGCTAGGGCAAGGCTCGGGCAAGGCGACGTCAAGAGCGACCAGTGAGAGCAACAGTGAGAGCAACAGTGAGAGCAACAGTGAGAGCAACAGTGAGAGCAACAGTGAGAGCAACAGTGAGAGCAAGAGTGGGAGCAACTGCGCCATCCCACCCACCGACCTGTACGTCGTCGCACTCGTCCACTTGCTCGGCCACGAGCTTCCTCCTCACGCCCTTCGGCTTTCCCACGGCGTTCGGCGCCACCACCGCTGGCCGCCACTGCCCCGCCACGCCGGCTCTCACCGTGCCGCCCCCCACATCCGCCACCACCGCCGCCGCTATCGCCCCTGCCGCCGCTGCTGTCACAGCTGCGACCGCGGTGTCTGTAGATGCACGCGCGTTCGGGTGGACCGCGCTGGACTTGCCTTGGGCTCGCGCCTGTGCCATGCTACCGCAGCCGACGTTCCTGCTGGTGGAGAGGTCGTCGTGTGCAGCTTGTGCAGCAGCAACACCAGCTGCTGCTGCTGCTGCTGCTGCTGCTGCTGCTGCTGCTGCTGCTGCTATACTGCTATGCTGCTGCCGTTGTTGCTACCGCTGCCAGTATTGATGCTCCCGCTGTTGATGTTGATGAAGCTGCTATTACTGCATCGCTCGCTGCTGCCACCGCAGCCCCTGCAGTTGCCACTGCCACTGCCGCTTCCGCTGTCGTTGGCCTTGCCAACGTCGCTGCTGCTGCCGCTGCCTCAATGTTTCTGCGACCGCTGCTGCCGCCAATGCTCCTCACGTAGCCACGCCTGGTCCGCCATCATCTCTGAATAGGTGCATGTGCTGGACGTAGCTATCTTAGGGGGTGAACCGACGCTTTGCTTCTGATTTTCATACTACTATTTCATGGATTTCACGATAAAGATCAATGACTCACAGGGACTAAACCCGCTAGAATCTGACAGACCGTGCCGTAAACTCCAACATTTTTGGAGATACGTAGTAACCCTATGCAATCAGTCCGGTATCCAAGAATCAGCGCTGACGTCAGAAAATCCGCTGCACAAGGACTTCCGCGACGGCAATTCCGTCTGCGGTCGGTGTTTCTGTCCACCGACAGCCCATCGAGCATATTTTACATATCTTTTTCAGCACTTCTGTCATGTCCGGAAGACAGGCCCTCTCTCGACGCGATTTTCCTTGCGGAATCGGCTCCCAGTCCGAGAAATACGTGCGAATCGAACAGACTTCGCGTAGCAACCAGGGTTTTTTCCGAAACAGATATCGGACATCGCAAGCAAGCACTTGACTTCACCGACGACGACTTCTAGGACAGGAGGGGAAGGTCGAGCAAAACTCGTTTCCAAGGCAGATGACATGTTTGAACCCGGCTTCAGTCTATTACTATGGAACCCCGATGCAAGCCTGTGTGCAGTCAATGCAACTAGTTCTATACTAGTATCGGGCAACAATGGGATACAAGCTTTGTTACGCCGAACGGAATGTAGATGGTGAACAGTAGAAGTTGCAAGGCAAAACACGATTTACAATTTGGGACACTTGAGGAATTTAAAATTAGCCATAAGTGACCTCCAATTACAAGTGCCGAGATGATCGAACATATATATATACAAGTGACGAGTTACGAATGAAGCATAGTCTGTGTCGTTGGTTAAATGTCGAGTGACGCGTGCGGAATCGCGTCATGAGTGGTCGGATTCGAGAAGGTCCACCGAGAAGACCATGGCCTTCAAGAATGGACAGTGAAGATGAGCGAGCATCTTTATAAATCCAGATTCATCGAGATTCGTCGATAAGTTGAGCAAAAGGTTGTGACAATTCTGTTCATAGGTTCGCGAGAGTGGTCGAAGCTATTAGAAGGTCCGAGAATATCCACCGAATGCGGGGCAATTGGCTAGTTTGCCCTCGGCCGCCAAAGTGAATATCGCGGTTCTTGCAACGCGATGGGCTGTTTGTGTAATGACATAAATGCCCACTCGAGAAGATTAGGCACTCGTGTATGCCTAGAACGTGACACTTTCCCCCCTTTTAGCCACGACGTCTCAGCGAGCGTGTAGTTGTGGCCCGAAGACGGCGGTAGAAGCCATCGATGAAATGATTGATGTCTCGGAGATTGTCGTAGGGCTCCCAACTCTTGTGCCCAGCACCGTAGCAGTGCCACTTAATAAGATATTCTCCCAGCTTGCCGGGTCGTCGACAACCGAGGATGTCCTCGATGACGTACTTTGTGTCTTCGTCCACTTGGAGGGGAGGTGGAGGGGGGACATCCCTGCAAAGGAAGTTCTCTTTGGGGTTTCAGAAGTGCTTCACTCTGCTAACATGGAACACCAGATGAATTTGCATGGTGTCTGGGAGTTTGAGTCGCGCAACCACAGGGGTTTGCATGCGCTCAATCTCAAATAGTCCCAACCAGCGGTGTTTGAGCTTTCAACAATCAGATCCACGGAGCTTGATGTTCGTTGAGCTGAGGAGGAATTTGACGCCAATGATGAAAATGTCGTCGCTGCGATGTTGGTCTCCTGCTCGCTTCATCACTGCTTGTGTCTTCGCGAGAGTATGCCGTGTTTCCTCCCAGACGGTGGTGAAGTCTCATTGTTGAACATCAACTGCTGGAATACTGCTATGACTTTGTAGTTCGGCTAGTATGGCGGGAAGTTTGCCATACACCTTCAAACGGAGTTTTGCTCGCTGCGGTGGAAACTACTGAATGATATGCTATTTCGGCGACCAGGTATTTCTATGCCTAATCCGTCCCATGAGGTTCACATAGTGTTCGAAGCAGTTTTTTGAGCGTCTGATTTGTCTGCTCACTTTGACCGTCGGTGTCAGGATGAAACGCCGTCGAAGTTGAATTCTGCTTCCGTAGCGGGCCATTTGTTCCCGCCAAAAAAGGCTAGTAAAATTGACGGTCTCTGTCCCTCTTGATGGTTCTCGGTACGCCATGTAGCCGTATGATGCTGTTTAGAAATAGCCGTGCTGTTCCCTCGAGGGTGACAGTGGTCGTTGTCGGTATGAAGTGGGACAATTTAGAAAATCTGTCAAAAACCACTAGGATTGCGTCATTTCCCTTGGGTGTGACTGGTAACCCGGTGACGAAGTCCATGATGATGTGTGCCCATGGTTCCGTCAGAACAGGAAGTGTCTGCAGAAGTCCGAGTGGCCTCGTGCGACGAGATTTCTCTCCCTAACATATAGTGCATGTCTTGCAAAGTTGGCCACGCCGGATTACATCGTGTCCCACGAGTAGTTTTTTGCTGGCTTCTTCAGCGTCTTGTCTTCTCCGAAGTGTCCATCAGGATCTGTATCGTAGCATTCTTCGAGTAACATATGGCAGAATTTGTTATTCGGGGAAACGACCACTTGGCGAGTGAAGCGCTATCGCCAGTAGGGTGGGTCGGACCAGAAATTGGTTTTATCATATCCACCATGTTGGTCGTAGCCTCGTGCAAACAATCGCTCGAGGTACGTGTCTCGCTACAGTTGTACAGTTGCCACATTCGTCATTAAATGTGTTTAGTGGTTGAGTACATCTACCGGACTGGTTTTTCCTGGCCTGTACTCGATATCGTAGGCGAACCCGGACTCAAGGAACTCCATCCATCGGTTTTGACGTTGGTTGAGACTTGGCTACATCTTTAAATGTTTTAACGCGTGGTGGTCGGTGCGCACGATGCATCGACGACACTCCTGGTAGCATCGCCACGTCTTGAACGCGTACACGACCGCCAACATCTCTTTTTCGTGGACCGCGTCATTGAGTTCCGGTCCTCGTAGCTTTCAAGACATGTAGGCGACTGGTTGTTCGCTGTTGCCGTGATCTTGCAAAAGAACCATGCCAATGGGACGATCTGATGCATCCATAGCCATTATGTAGTCGACCATTGGATCGGCTAATTGTGCGGCTGGTGCCGAGGACAGAGCATTTTGCAAAGCGGTGAACGCTTCTTGTTCGTCGTCTCCCCACCGCCACTTATTTTCCTTTTTAGTGAGGTCGGAATGAGGCACTAACACTTGCGTGTAGTCCTGTACGAATCGTTGGTAGTCATTGCATAATGCAAGAAAGACTTGAATTTCTGAAACGTTGGTCAGCGTCGGCCAATGAGCGACTGTTGCCACTTTTTTCCAGATCCGTGGTGATCCGTCCGCCGTTGATGACATGACTCAAAAACTTGATCAAACGCCGATTCAAGTCGCGTTTCAAGAGTTTTCCAGAAAAAATTCTCTATTTGTAAAATTTTGAGAACTTTTTGGAAATGTCCATCGTGCTCCTCTCAGGTACACCTGTACACGAGAATGTCATTGAGGTACACTAGGATAAAATCGTCGAGGTACAGCCAATTTTTTTTTGTTCATTGCCACCACGAATGTCGCCAGGGCATTTGTGAGTCCAAACGTCATAACCGTGAACTCAAAGTGTCCGTAGTGAGCTCGGAACGCTTTCTTCCCGATATCGGTGCCTGCCACGCGTATCTGGTGATATCTGTTGTGTAAGTCGATTTTACTAAAAATTCCGGCTCCTCGGAGTTGGTCAAAAGGTTCATCGGCTCGAGGGAGAGGGTAGCAGTTCTTGATGGTAGCGTCATTCAACGCTCGATAATCCACGCACATCCGCATCTCGCCAGTTTTCTTTTTCAGGAATAACACTAGTGTGGCGCATGGTGACATGGATGGGCGAAGGAACCCCAAACCGAGCATCTCCTCGAGCTGCTTTTTTAGCTTCGTCAGCTTGATAGGCCCCTCAGACAATAGTTCTACTATTCGGCTTCAGTTCGATGCCATGGTCCATGTCTCGCTGAGGTTTGGGGAGTTCGTCCAGGAAGACGTTCGCAAATTCCTCCATGAGTGGTGCAAGCTTTTCCAGTACCATCGCAAACTTCGTCGAGGCCGACGATGCTAATGAGGCTGACGATGAGTCAAATGCTACCATTTCTGCTTCTCCCATTCACTTGAGATGTGTGAGCCACGCACGAGCTCTTCTTCCTATACAGTGTCTGGCCATGTTGAGCGGTATCGGCTGTACCGGTTGTCACTTTTCAGCCTTCGCAACTTCCTCTGTTGCTTCAACCTCTGTTGCTTTTGTTGTCAGCTCTTGTCCCACAAATGAAAGTTGTTGTTTGGCGCTGTCTATCTCCACGTAGACGTTACCGCTGTTCTAGTTTGTCTGCAGATTTTTCCGGTATGCGAAATCTCATCCGAGGATGATGTTTTGGTCGCTCATGGGACAAGACATCCAGAGCGTTCCATCCCATAGATCTCCCATTTGTATTCGTAGTGGTTCTTTGAGTCTCCATATCTTTAGTCTCCCGTTGATGGTTTTTCCTTCAAACACCCCTTGTTTGGTCTGCAAACCCAGCTTGCGAACCATGTCATTGCTTACAAAGCTGTGTGAAGCTCCTCCATCTAACAGTGCGAGTATCATTTTGTAACTTCTGCATCCTCGAGGCTGAACCTTTGGCAGTATCGCTGGTTGGTCGTCTTTGTATCTTTCGTCAAACTTTGCGATCTTAGAAACCCTCTGTGGCAATGTGGGTCATTCAGATGGACGATCATTCGGCGCAAATCGCTCCTCACAGACATGAGTTGCGCCTTTTTTCCTGCCCCTTGCTATTTCCCAACTTTGTTTTTGCAAATTCCCCCCCTTTTTGGCCTGCTGCTTGCTTCAACAATTCCAAGTGTTGTGTCCGAATTTCCACAGCTGTAGCAGGTTCGCGTATCTCTTTGGTCGACGGCGTCCATTTCCATCAGAGTCGAGGACTCCGTCGATTGGTGTTTCCCATTTCCAAGATAGTTATGGCTAGTCGGTTACATGTCGTAGGATTCCTGGATCCGAGCATTGTATTCGGCACTGCCGATCCTTTTTACTACTACGATCATCCGCGACAAGTCGTTCTGGATACCAAAAATGGCAATCACTCGCCGGATGTATCGCTTGAGGCCGTTGTTGTAGTGAAAACAGAGTTCATCGTGGGCGATTTGTGCTTTTGCGATAATCTCATGGAATCTGCACGTGTACTTTGCCACGCCGGACTACTGCCATAGAAGTTAGAGTTTGCACCGTGCGCCACATTTTTTGTTCAGCCGTCCAAAGCTTGCAAGTATTGCACGTGAGAGTTCATTTCAGTCAGTTGGTGGCATTAGCGTGTTGTGGTTTTCAGAGCCAGACGACCCTCACGACCAAGAGTTTGACGGAAACGGTGGCTACGACATAGATAAAACGCCGCCGGTAGCCACAAGCAGCAGCAGAAAGGCCAGAAGGGACTACGGCATCTACGCTTGACCGTTTGAAGCACTGTAAAGTGCGTTAGGAAGCTAGAGAAGAGCTCTAGTTTTTGGAGCTTCCTCTCTATAGTCTCTCCTCACCTCCAAGGGACCTAAGGGAATTTTGTGGGACGGGGTGGGGAGTGCCCACTCCCGAACCACCAAGTTTTCCCCTCTCTTCAAGGTTCCCTCCTTCCTTCCTTCCACCAAAAATTGGGACAGCGTTTCTTCCCAAGGCCAGGGGCTCTCAAAGCTTGAGGAAGCCCTAAAAATAGGGAGGACGACACCTTGGGGACTTTTGGCGGCTCCCCCAACACCGACGGCTCAAGGAGGACGCCGCCAAGGGACGCGAGACATGCCAAGAAGACGCAAGAAGAGACCAAAGAAGACTAGAAGAAAAGAAAACAAGAAGAAAAGTAGTCTTTCCGTTTTTGATCTTGTACTTGCTTGTTTTCTTGCTCTTTGTCTTAGTTTTGTGAGTGGTAGTCACACTTCTTGTTACTCCCTTGTATTTTTGTTTTCTGTTTTCCAAGATCCTAGTTGCTACCAAGTGCCGTGAGTCACGGCTTAGGAGGACTAGTTTCTAAACGCACAACCTTGTGCTGACGTGGCGGCCTAGGAAAAGAGAAAACTAACTTATAATTGCCTCACCGATTGTGAGAGCAACATCTTACGAGGCGATTCCTCCTCGTTGTGGAGTGATCTTCACAACAACCTTCACGTGCTAGTTGTACGAACGACGAGATTGCAAGTGCCGGACCGTCCAAGACATTCCAGGGCAAGGTGGTGATGGCCTTACCACGAGCTCTTGGCGGAATCCAAATCTTGGGAGCCGATGTCGTAAGCATGGTTGCCAATCCAAAGGCAACCGTACTACCTGAGGCGACTGTGCCGCGTAAGGCAACCGTACCGCCTAAGGCCACCGCACCGCCTAAGGCAACCGCCGCCGACCTCGGCGACACCGAGAAGCATGCGAAGGTCAAAAAAGTACTCAACGAGCACGTCGACGCGCACGTGGGCGATCCCAAATGGAGGAGGATCTCCTAGAAGCGGACTCCGGCGAAGAGCACGACACCGACGATGGCGAAGGCGATGAGGATCGCGACCATCGTCATCATCGTGCAGCGAACTCAAGCCGATTGCTCGAGAATGATAAGACGCCCCCCGTGTCACCTCAAGCAGCTAATGGCAGTGAGACTGCCGAGAGCAGCAAGGGCGCAGAAAGCGGTCACACGGGAAGTTCCCGCGAAAACGAGCCGGAAGACGGCGTCGGGAAGGCAATTTGCAAGGACTGTCTTAGGCTCGCGGAGTTTGCTGCTGAGGCGGCAGGCCTACTCAGGATCATCACCGTCGGTGGGGATACGGTACCCCTCGGAGGAATGGGGGCAGACCCCCATTCCTACGATGCGGCCGCAATGGGGCAAGGCAGCGTCCACTCGAGCGTCATCGCCGACGATAGTCTCCTCCAAAAGGTGGGACTCCTTGGAGGCGTGTACGCGCACCATACCCTCTTATAGTGGGTAAGGGTGCACGGACAACGCGAGGCCCTGGAGGCTATCGCCGATGCTCTAACGGCATCAGAGCTCAAATTTGTGTTTGCCAACCTGTTAGCCCACGTCGGACAGAGCATCACAAACCTCGATCGTGATCGCCAGCTACATCGCCTAGCCGCCCATGAGGCAAGCCGCCGATGCAACGACCTCGACAAGGCATTACGGAGCATGACCCAGGTGCAGATGCAGCAGCGAGCGTAGCGTGCCGCAGCTACGGATGCCACTGCTGGTGGCAGCGACGACTTGCCTACCTCAACGACTTTGGGGTCGGTCATGAACACGTCCTTCCTCCACAGTGTGGTGATCATACGGAAGGGCGTGAAGCTGACCGACTGGCTGAACCGCATGGAGCATGTTCTACGTGTCCACGAGGCTCCACTCAGCCAGTGGGGCAACCTTGCCACGACGTGACTTGAAGACAAAATCCTCAAGTATGTGGTCAAGGAGTGGACTGCACAGTAGCCGCGCCTCGAGTGGCAGCCCATGCCGTGGGAGGCCTTCTGTATGATCATGCGCAAGAAGTGCACCTAACGTGAGGAGGTGCAGCGCGCTTTCCACAGGATCGAGGACTCAGGCAGCTGGGCAGCTCGCTAAAATCCTACTTAAGAGAGGTCGCCGCACTCGTGGAGGAAGCCAAAAGCTTCACCGAAGGCGATGGGAATCAGACCTTCAAGTACCCGTAGTGCATGATGCTCGAGTACTTGTGTGATGGTCTCGCCAGCGAGAGGCTCAAGGACTAGACCACCACGACAACCACTAGCCAAGCTTGGACAAGCTGGAGGGCATTGCGCGACTACATGAGCGAAGTGTATTCAGCGAGCCCGAAGTACTACTCTAATGCACATCTGAACGCGCGTGCAGAGCAAGGCCGCGACATGCGCATGGACACTGCAGGGGCTGGTGGGCCAGCTGGATAGCAAGGCAGGGCCAAGGGCAAGCAGCCTGCAAACCCTCTAGCCAAGAAGGCTGGTGGATACAAGGGCCCCAACAACAAGCGCAACCGCGAGAATGATGAGCTACAGGTGGCGCGTGTGCGTCGCAACATATCCTTATGCGAAGGGCTCTCCCACAACTGCACGCAGCCGGGCCACTATAGGGCTTAGTGCCCTCAGGCTGCTGGGGGTGGACAAGAGGCCGCGGCGTTAGCTGCAGTAGTAGCACCTCGTGGGGATGGTGCAGCAGGAGGGCATGGACAGGGTCCCGATCGCGGCAATGGGCCCGGCCGTAGTAATAGACAAGGCCGTGGGGCGGGTTTTCCCCACCCCTGAGTGACGTCAGTGGGAACAACTCAGGGGCAAAACTGGATCACGAGTGTGGGTTCATGTTTTCAGATGAGGATGTTAAACAATTTGAGTTTTTGATGAGTTCAAATTTCTCTGCTTTCTTCTCTCCTCTTGTTGAACCGCATTCTACACTTGCTGACCGACATTGCCCCCTAAACCTTGCATCTCTGGACGAGATGCATGATCGTACATGCTTTGTGGTGGCGACACCGACCACTGTACAAGAGTTGTGTGACACAGTGATTGAAGCAAACGCCCTCAAAGCAATGAGTTCAATCACGTTCGCAGTACCTTTAGTTGACAATTTTGACCCAGTCAAATTCAAAGATTGGAAAGTACTAGCCAAACTCACACGTGCCCACAAGATGTGGACTCAAGTGGGTGAATCATGGGAGTTGCGATGGCCGTCGTACAGATTCCGTGTTTATCACAAACTCCGCTTGCCATCGTCGGGTCAGTTCACTCCGAAGAGTGGAGGCAACATGACGATGCAGTTCAAAGGACACCTGGCTGGTGCTCCCGTGAACGTACTTGCTGCCACTGGAGGAGATGACTCTTTTGCTAGCCTTGGGTTTACCCAGTAGGTTGGCCTGAAATACGAGCCATCGAATGGTGCAGTTGTTGTTGGTGACAACCGTACGATACGCGTGATCGGTACTTGTAAAGCAAAATTTGCATTCAAGAGTACACACAGAGTGTCACGTTGAAGGTACTCAACCTTCTTGACCGGTTTGACGTGGTGCTAGGCGATCCCTGGCTCTCTGAGAACAAGGCTCTAATGTGCTTTGAATCAAAGCATTTGATCCTCCGAAAAGGGCAACGCCGCCTTACATTGATTCCGAGTGCGGAATTATCACCGACCCGACTCAAAGTCCATGCTAGCTTGTCTACGATGCAAGTCAAGAGACGTCTTCGACAAGGTTGTCGATACTTCTTGCCTCACCTGCAAAAAGTGGAGGACCACGTGAAGGAAGACACACCAGAAGAGATCAGGTCTCTATTGGCGGAGTTCTCGAACGTATTACAAGACCCACCGGCTGGGCTTCCACCAGAAATACTCATGGGCCACACGATTCCGCTGCAACCGAAGGCGACTCCTTCGTTCAGACCCATGTATCACCTTAGTCCAGTAGAAAGGCGAGAGGCCGAATGCCAAATCAAAGAGTACCTTGCAAAAGGGTGGATCGAGCCCAGTAGCTCGCCGTACGGTGCGCCAATCCTTTTTGTGAACAAAAAGGATGGTGGTTTACGCATGTGCGTGGATTACCGGGCGTTGAACAAGCTGACAGTGAAAAAATGATTCCCCTTACCACGGATCAAGGACCTTTTTGACCAACTCCAAGGCGTAAAATTGTTTTCGTCCTTGGATTTGTCTCAAGGGTACCATCAAATCTGTATTAGGGAAGATGATGTGCCCAAAACCGCGTTTTGAATGCACATGGGACACTATTAGTTCCGAGTGTTATGCTTTGGGCTTACAAATGCCCCGGCAACCTTCCAAGGAGAAATGAACCGAACGATCGCCAAGCAACTTGTACAGTCTATCTTGGTTTACGTGGATGACATCCTGGTTTTCTCCAAATCAATGGAAGAGCACATAGAACATCTCCGCAAAGTTCTCACAATCCTACGGGAACAGAAGTTCTATGCAAAAGTGAGCAAGTGCAAGTTTGCACAAGAGGAGCTCGAATACCTTGGACACATCGTCAGCAAGGACGGCATCCGTGTCGACCCACAAAAGGTCGAAGCCGTTGTGGAATGGCCACGCCCCAAAAATGTTGGACAGATTTGGTCTTTCCTCGGCCTTGCAAACTACTTTTGACGGTTTATGCAAGGGTATGGGACCCTGGTAGCACCGCTAACCAGGCTCACGCAAAAAGACGTGCGTTGGGAATGGACACCTGATTTTGAGAACACATTTCTCAAAGTCAAATAGCTTCTATCCATGGCACCCGTCCTAGATCTTCCGGATCCATCGCAACCGTGGGAGGTTTGATGTGATGCGTCGGTAGTAGGGCTCGAAGCCGTCCTCATGCAGAACGGTCACCCAGTTGCGTTTGAGAGTCGGAAGCTCATCCCCAAAGAAACGCGATACATGACTGGGGATCAAGAGCTCCTTGCAGTAATGCACGCTTTCAAGATGTGGCATTGTTACCTCGAGGTTGCTGGAGGGGGTGTGACGGTTGTGACCAACCATAATCCATTGGTGTTTTTCCAAACGCAACCAAACCTGTCAAGAAAACAGGCGCATTGGAGCGAATACCTGAGTCGATTCTAGTTCACATGGGAATATTGGTCAGGACGCATCAATGTGGCCGATCCACTAAGACGACAGCCTGTAGAAATTAAAGCAACCACCGAGGTCAGTGGGTGTTTTATGGCCATTGCAACAGCAACTGTACAATCTCCAGATCCCACTACACCTCTGCGGCAACCATCATGAGAGATTATCCATTACAACTGTTTTGTAAACAGGATCCGGATGGGATACTGTGTGGATTCTTGGTTTAAAGAATCTCAAAATCTGGACAAGTACGGCATGGGGGAGGCCGCAGGAATCTCCTGGCACAGAGAACAAGTTGTTGTGCCAAACTCGGGAGACCTTCAAGCAAAGGTTATCTCCCAGTTCCACGACCCGCCAGTCACAGGTCATGTGGGACCTCGAAAGACCGGATAGGCACTCTCGGACCACTATTGGTGGCCAGGATGGAGTGTTAATGTCCGTAAGTATTGCATGACATACGACCCATGTCTTCGGAATAATGCTAGTAACAAGAAGCCTGCTGGACTCCTCCAACAGCTTCCCATTCCTGGGACTCCATGGGAGTGCGTCAGCATGGACTTCATTACTGGTCTTCCGGACACGGCCCGTGGCCACGATGCAATACTGGTGGTTGTGGATATTTTGTTGAAGATGACACACTTCATTCTCACAACCATTGACGTGAACGTAGAGGAGATTGCTCGTCTCTTCTTTGATGGTGTCGTAAAGTACCACGGCTTGCCGTTGCGCATTATCTATGATCGAGATTGAAAACATACTAGTAATTTCTGGCAAGATATGCACGATTACTTTGGCAGTGAGTCACAAATGTCGACATCATTTCACCCTCAAACTGACGGACAAACAGAGCGCATGAATCGTACTCTGGAGCAGATGCTACGCATGTACGTGGACCCTCTCATGCATGATTGGGACGAATTCCTAGCACCGGCAGAGTTTGCGGTGAACAACTCGGTGAACGAGTCTACATAGTTCATACCGTTCATGTTGAACAGTGGTCGGCATCCAGTGGTACCCTCTTCATTGGTGAAGAGTGGGAGCACAAAAGGGCAGGTTCCTTCCGCTCAAGCCTTTCCTGAGCGCATCGACTCCTTGTTACAGGAGGCGAAGGGTCACCTTCAAGCAGCTCGGCAGCGACAAAAGGCATATGCCGACAAAGGGCGCCGGGAGGTCTCATTTGACATCGGTGACAAAGTGCTGCTTAGCACTAAAAACCTTCGGCTGAAATGGCCAGGGGCAAGAAAACTTCTACCGAAGTGGATTGGGCCGTTTCCCATTGTGGCACGCATCGGGCCAGTGGCATACCGATTGCTACTTCCGCCGAGTATGAAAATACGTGACGTGTTTCATGTGAGCCTCCTGGTTCCATACACAATAGACGAAACCATTCATCCACCGCCTGTAGTCCTTGCTGCCGACGGCCAATGCGAGGTCCTTCGCCTACTCCAGCACCAAGAGCGTACTCTTCGGTCGCGCGTTGTTAGGGAGTACCTCGTTCATTGGGCCGGTTGTGGACCTGAATACAATTCATGGGAGCCCGAATCTCGGTTGCCCACAGGGGTGGTCAACGAGTATTGGAGCAAGCTTGCAGCTTGCACAGATCGATGCGTGGCAGGAGGTACCACCTAAACACGGAAAAAGTGAACAACATTCCCATAGGGCAGCATTAATGGACAGCAACCATATGAGGTTGGGGAAACCCAACATGGTTGTCGCGCGGACGCTCCAGCCTAAAGGGTGGAGGCCGCTAGCCGTGCTGACCTACAAGCTGCAGCTTAGATCTAAGTACCATGCACGTGTTCATGTCTAGGTGGTGATTGAAATTATAAATTTTCTTTCACAATGTTGATGACTCACTGACTGACAATCCTACTTGTTGTTCATGTACCGGGACAGTCCATAATAAGTGGGGAGGAATGTAGCGGGAGGGCCGGTTCGGCCCTCCCTCCTCGCTGAAGCAAGGGGTGGTTGCGCACCACCCCTCGCGTTAGCGAGGCATGGCCGGCGGCCAGCACTTTGCTGGCCACTGGCCAGCTCGTTGCCGGCCGGCTGGACGGCCGGCTTTCGGCCAAGCGACTGGCCGGCCGGTGGCCGGCCAGCCGCCAGCCACCGATCGCGGCCTCAACCCGATCGGCGGCTGAGGTGCCACGAGGGCCTTGAGGGCAAGGCCTCGTGGCTTCGTGCCCTCGTCCCCCCTCGCCCTCCTTGCAAACAAGCAAGAAAGGACAAGGGATAGGGTGAGCGAGGGTGAGGTCGAGAGAGCTTGCACAAAATCGCCAGCGTGTCTTGCACGTGATGATTTTGTGCAAGAACGGCAAAACGTAAATCGAAGTTTTTTCGTGACAAACTTTGACATAAAATAAAATAAATAACTCGTGCAAACACACGAGACCGAGGTAAAAACCCCCGGTTTGGGTCCCAAAACCAGGGGTTTGGTAAAAAACGGAAATGGGCCTCCAGAGACTCAGAATATTCGAGTCTCTCTGCTCTGGGTCATTGATGACGATTGGTCCCTCAGTCTTGCGAAGGGGGTAAACCCCTGACGCGGACTGAGAATGCCATTTTGCTAACTCCGACGACGACTTCAGAGCAGGAGCTGGAGACTCAGCCCGTTACATGCCACTTTGGGTTGATTTGATCCAAAGGCAGGACGACTGCGGTCAGTGATGTCAGACTGACACCGTGAGCCGTTGATGATGCTCCGCTGGTCTCTTGCTGCCATTCAATGGCCTGTATGTCGCACCACCATTTTAACGTAGTGCCATGCAAAAGCGCGGCCGCGAGGTCAATTTTATTTTGCTCGTCGTTGACCCCAGCAACGGTGAAGTACACCTCCAAAGTCGTCAGCCACATCCAAACCATTGGTCTTTTTTTATTCCATAGGATCGAACGGTTCTGGTGGAGCCGGATGAATTTTTGGTTCGCTCGAGTGTTGGAGATTTCTCTGGACAAGCACCGCTTCACGCGCGCTTACGTTGCAAAGAGCCTCCATCGCGACATTGGGTTGTTGGAGGAGGTGGTTGTTGATTCCTTTGAGGCCGGAGATCATGTTTGCCAGTTCCTCTTTGATCCGTGCCTATCGTCCCATGCCACCCGTTGTCCCTGCTATCGTCGTCCAAGCTTTCAGTAGGGGCGGCTGGTTTGTTGCCGTCGGGTCCGTGACCGGATGTGTTGCTAAAGCCGTAGTGGTAGTACCAGCTGTCGTGAAGCCTTCCACACAAGTGTTTGTTGTCTCTTCAAGGTTTGCGTGCATCAGCACGTTTTGCTCCCCCGTTGCGGAAGTCGTCGCCGAAGACCCGTTGCTGTTCATCGGTTGGGCTTGCTTGCCTTACTCTGCAGTCGTGAAGTCTGCAAAGTCTTGACATGCAAGATGCACTAAAGACCCGTGCAAGCTAGTCCTCCGGATGGTTAATGCAGTCGGATGCCTCTCCAGCACTGCTACGCTGTCATACCAAGTGTTGGTGGACAGGCATAAGTTTCAAGGCAAAACACGATTTAGATTTTGAGACACTGGAGCCATTTGTATTTTGCGGTAACTATACTTAGATGACAAGTGTTGAGATGATCAAACATGTAAAGATATATACACACATATAAATATATGTATAGACACGTGGCGAGGTATGAATGAAGCATAGTCGGGGTCATTGGTCGAATGCCGAGCACATAAGGTGTTACCAAGATGTTGGAAACAATGCTACGTCAGCAGAACTAGGGGTACAATCACTTGAAAGTGGCAAGAATTCTTCGATTAAATCAATGATTCCTCGGATGGGTTTTGGCACAATTGCAAGTATCTACAATGGCTCACCAAGCTCCTCGTTGCAGCGCGTCCCGCCAGCCAAGGGTACAACGAAAACATAATAAAGTTTACTGGTTCACCCCTTTTGTTTCGGCTGAAAGGAGCATTGCATCAGGGATGTTCCATCCTCATAACTTGTGGCAGCAATCGGCCTCATCAACTATATCCCGGTAGTATGTCAAGAGAAAGGTGTGAGTTCCTCTAACCACTCCTTATTCTTTTCATTGACTTTACCCTTCATTCTCATCTTCTGTCTCTCGTGTGCCCTTTCACAACCATACCATACGCACCTTCACACCCCATTCCCAAACACCTCGTCACTGTTTTCCATTTCCGTTGTACCCCAACTCCATTTTGTCATACATACTTCCTCCTTTTCCCTTTCAATATGCATTATGGCAAGGCCTCAAGCTCCACCTCTCCCTTTTTTAACAAAAATATCCTCCTCTCTCAAACTCCTCACCAACCATGTCGCGCATATGATGGAAAACTCAACCCAACCCAGCACCCTGTAAAGTTTCACACTCAATGTAAATGGATTCAAACTGAAAACAAACACATACCTTACTCGGTTCATTCCTACAGATCTACCATGTTGTCTTGTACATCATCATTTGCATGCACCTCCACCTTGACCACCACGTCCAAGACCTTCATTGCACTGTTCCACAAACCACAATTGTCCATAAGACAACTCCACAAATTGAGTGGTAACTGTGGTTTACCACCCCAAATGAGAATTTTCAAAAACATTTGCATCCCCATTTAATCATTTTGTCCAAGCCAACTCTACGCTCAATGACCAAAATTTCATTTCTGGCACGGCTCTAACCGTTCCTTCCAACATCACCCACTCTTCATCTCAATTGTTTTCCATCTGAAAACCAAACCGTCGAATGACCATCTCATTGTCGGGGGCGACTTAAATTTGACAAAATGATACTTTTCTTGACACCAACAGCACATAGAATTTTTTCAAGGAGTTCCCACCTCTATCTCTTCACTCCACATTCTTTCAACTACTGAAGGACACATTTTGCAATAAATACCGATGTTTTTTTAAGTTGACTGATACATCCCCTGCACACCAATCATCAAGCTGCGTCAATTGCCTATACGTATCCCATGGTCTCATCTCCCGTATCAGTGAGCACGAACATGTACCGATTCCTCCAGGTTTCTCCAACCATACGTGCATGCCCCTCACCACGCTCCTTCATCCCTCGTGCTCCTTTTGTAGCGGAGTGTGGAATCTTAACTTCTTCCACCTACAACAAGATGGTTACAAAGCTGGGATTAGATCCATTATATTTTCTTCCAAGGAAGAACTCCATTCATGGGTCTGGCTTAAAGATTACTTGCGCAACTTCTCCACACGGTATGCCAAAAATGAAGCAACTCAACGTCATCAAAACCACTTAGCTCGGCTCCGTCGTCCCATTTATGCCGAGGAACCATGAATGGCAAGGACGTCTTAATCTTGTCACATCCCAGCTGAAATCTTACTGGAATGATGATCTTGTGCTCCTGCTTCAAGCTTGGGTCTCATTTGTACCGTGATGTTGACCAACACAACAAGTTTTTGAAATTGCTGGCCCACAAGAGCGTATGCTATACCTACCCTTCAACAAGACCAAGGTCCCCGGGTGATTGATGTCAACAGCATCTTGTCCATGGCCAAAACGTTTAACAGCAAAAAATTTCAACCCCATCCAACAACTCCACAGTTCCAATGCCACCTTTTAACGTTTTGGTTTTCACCTCTAATCATAGCACAATCTTCTCAATAAAGCACCCCTTTTACACTACACAACCTCACGAAAATCATCTTGGACTTGAAAAAAACATAAAATCCGTGGGAGAAGATGGTTTGCTTGTAGAATTCTTCCGAGTCTTTTGCAATGAATCGAAGCTAGATTTCATATGCATGGCTAAGGGGATTGAACCTTCCACCAAATACCTCCTTCCATGTAGAGTGCCTTTGTCACTCTTTTGTACAAGAGGGTCACAATATCGGTAAAACAAAACACTGACCTATCTCCCTCCTTTGAAATGACTAAGAATTCATAATCAAGGCCAATATGGTCCGTCTTACCCCCCCCCCCCCCCTCAAGCACATCATCAGCCCTAACCAACTTGGGTTTTTTCCCATGAAAAATATGCAGCACAGTATCTTCACAACTCTTTGACATACTCTCCACTCACGTACCCCCGAATTCCTGAGCCCTCTTGCTCTTCGTAGGCATAGAAAGGCATATGATTCCTTGGATAGGACCTTCTTGTTCTTGGAATTTGCTCATGAATGTGGACTTGGATATTTCTTCTCCATATGGATAAGAATTCTCCACACTAATTCCTTCCTTTGCTTCAAAATCAGCAGACATATTGTTCCAGATGTACATGTCTTCTTTGGTGTCTGCATGGGCTATCCTTTGGCACCCGTCCTTTTTGTACTCACCGTCAAACCATGATGTTCATGTGTCTACCAGTCAATTACACGCGGAATACCCCACCCTCATTTTTCCTTCCCTCTCCAATTCCAATGTCTTGTTGATAGTATAACCTGCTGTTATTGGATTGTTACAAGGATGTATTTCTAGCCCAAAACCTCCTCTCACTCCTTCATGATGGGGAAGGCCTGGAGGTTGATATAGAAAATAGTGTCTTTTTCTTTAGGAGTTCCTTTTTTTCAGTCACACTTCCCTTGGGACCGCATCTCATAACACCTTCTTTGAGTGCAAATCAGTTTAAACCTACATCATACCACTACTTTGAACCCTTTATTCCATCTTGTTCAACCACGGCCAATGATTTGGCCTCGTAACATCTTGTGGCATACACAATTTCTCTCATCGCCCGCACTTTCATCACCTCTACCTTCCTCTGCTGTTCAAACCTCTCACCACCTCCACCTAGTACCCTCAACGATATCACCTGTACCATAATCAACTACAAAAATGGTGTCTAGACCCCTGAGCATGAACTTACACTCTTGTTCAGTAGCTGAGTAAATGTCTGCACACCAAAGCACCATGGTGTGTGTTGATTCACTATCTCCATGAGTTACTCCTCGGCTCCTTGGCCAATAACCCTTGCAACCAGCCCACCTCTTTGTTGTTTTGGAGCGGCTCTGATGGCATGAAGATCCCACATGTCCCAATCTAGCCGGTTGCGGACCTCTCATCCAACCATCCTCAAAGTGTACAAATTACCAATCTTGTTGCAAGAGAATCTTACGGCATGTTATGACCCCAGTCTCACCAAGATATCCATTGCACGCAGACTTGTTGTTGAAAGAGCTCCTTGCACTTAATCGTTTCCTCCTTAAGCGTGAGAGTAGCTCTTAAGGACTCTGCAAAGGGGAAGCATTCTTGTGTGAAATAACCCTGGGCTCCTTTTCTCAGCTTTGTGAGGAAAACTTTATCTACTCACATTCTGCCACTTGATTAAAACAAAATTTTGATACTACTCAATGGAGACGTCTGTATGCTCTCACTTGTATCATTCAACCAGAGTGGGCAAGGTATCTTTGTGGACACCAAGCTCCATGGGAAATTCTTGAGCACAACCACTATGTTGAAACACGTCACCAATGCCAAGAAAGGCTCTGCAATCTTTTCAATACAATAGTGTTTTTTATGGCCTTGCCACTATCCTCGTCTCTTCATCCTTCCAAGGGTCCTGTCTCCCTTCAGAGCACATAGGATTCATGGCCCCCCGTCAAAAATTATGTTCCTCTTATTGTCACCACACCAGCGTTGTCAGAAGACATGCATTCCACATACAACTGGCTCATGTGTCCCGTCCAAGTCTTTTGCATTGGCATACCTGGAAAAATCAAAGATAAAAAGCCAGCAATAAGTTATATGTCTCCACGTCTCTCAAGTGGCATCTCTCCTAGACTCACCCACTGATATGGGCTTGTTAGATACTCCCTTCCATGGCATAAATTCATCCTCATGTGGTTGAAATCCATGTTTTCCCTTCGTATTAAGGAAATCCCTTTCTGTGTAGCCACTAGATGCACCTAGATCGGTATTCCAATGCTTATGTTTATGTTTCTTTCCCTATCTTAGGAAAAGAAACATCTTGATGCAGCTTTTGTGGTGTAGATGAAGCGTATCCACTGTTTTCTATGGTTTCCATCCATTCTCCCCATCATATGCTTTAATCAACACGCATACCCACGTGTCAATTCTAAACATAACATCCCAGGATGGATGCTCCTCTTTCGTGTCACTCCACAAAAAACATGCGGGACTCTATTTGGGCATCCTACCACTTGATCCTCCTCACCGAATGTGGAAATGGAGACGTAATCATCACGTTCCTGGAACCCTTCCTCATGTTCTGTCAGTGCTCTTGGAAATGTTCCAACACACATACCACCATCTGAATGGCCATTTGCAACACCTCTAAAAAAAACATACACATAAATCTATCCAAACAATCATAACAATCAATGTCCATATCCATGCCTTGTCAATCCTTCTCCGTGATACCTCCATTCATGTCAGCAATTCAAGAAATCAGTTACATTTTTGAAATTTGGCTCTCAAATCCACAAAGGTCACTGAGAAATTCTACAAATGTGGCCCCCTCAAAGTCCAGTTCCCAGGATCCATCACCCTAGTTGTATTCTCTGTTGCCCTTGACATCTCCTCTACCTGTTCACAACCATCATCAGTGAAAACTAGAATCATTATTAGTCACATGCCACATACTTACAGGGCAAGCAAAATTGCACGCATCCTCACATCACCCCTTTCTGAGAAAGATGGAATACACTATCCTTCCATCCTCCGCTCTGCTGTTTACCTCCACCCTGTTCAGCACAATGCACGTCTGTTCAACACCCTTACCCCTGCATTTATTTGACCAGTTAATGACCCCATGTGCACCAGAATTAGTCCACACCTTCTTCTTTTACAACTTCCTAGAAAAACAAGCCCCCATCTCCTTCTCAAGTGACTGCTGAACCCTCTGCTGCAAGGAGCGAAAGGCAGACCTCCAAGAAAAACTCCCATTCAACACCACATAGAAATTCCTCATGCATCTCCCAATTGCCAACGTCAAAGGTACACATTCTGTGAATCTTCTAGACATGGAAGCATACAACGCTGTCCGGCGGAAGAAGAAATCATCCTCCCCTCTTCTGGACTCCATCTGAAGCAGTTGCTATGCATCCATAAGTTCTGTTGTTGGGCGTGGGGCCAAGGTTTGGGGAGCTTACTCACCTACCTGAAATCTGACATGCATAAGACACCTTCTCTCCTCCAACTCAATACCACCATGACCCTAGCCGACCTCAGGGATGAGCACTGTGCCACCCTTCTTGGCCGGTGACTACACCCCCCACTAAGAAAAAAAATACGGGGCTTGGACATATGCACACGCATGTACTTGTACACAAATGCATGCAGACACTCACAAATGAACTTTCTTTCCTATGCACTCTTTCACATTTTCTTGAGTGCATATTCACGCATGTACTTGTACATATTCACTTTCCTCAGAAATACCTCACCTTTGCAGTTATGGGTTCTCCTTGAGAACTTGCAAATGGTTCAATTCAGTGGCTGAGTTCTTCCATAGTTCACATGCGTAAACCTTCATTTGTTTCACTCTCTCACTCCGCAGCTTGTAGCTTGAAGTAGGAGCTTCATTCTTCAAGTACAAGTCACAGTGGACTATTTGAGTCTCTTCCACCTTAGCAAAACAGCCAACCCAGGTTACATGGAGTGACTTCACCATAGATTCTCCAGGCAAATATGTACGAGGTCGCCAAGTGTACAATTAATTGTACATTTGGCAACCCAGTGCAAACTCTTCCAAGGCCATGAATTTTCTTATAGAACTGGATGAAAAGAAGGAATTGTGACTCATATGTAACTTTGTAATAGATCATGAATTCCGTGATGGATTTAGTCCATCATGAAAGGGAGGATATAAGGCATACCAAAATAAACCGATTATCGAGTTGTTTTCCTCAGAAAAACATAGCTGCTAAACTAGTAGAAGTCGTGGGGAAAAGAATGATCAAGAAGAATTAGAAAAATTACTGAATGGTGATAAAATGGAAGTGTATGTTGATGACAAGTGTCGAGAAAGTTGGTGCATATATGCTACGTCCTTGACATACAAGAATCCCTAAATTCTATGCATGGACATTTTTGTCTCCATAATTATAGCTCATCGTGTCTCTGCCTTCAAAATGTTCAAAATGATCTGCCAAGATTCCCCAATTTCTGGTTTTCATTTCAAAAGAATCTGACACATTCTAGCACTTTGTAGAATGATCAACAGAACTGCTACGAAATCAATCTTTTTTTTAATGGTGTTTGCTTGGCTTCTTCATGATGCTGGACTTTCACAACGATGTGCATTTATACTATCAAAACGCTTCAAATTCTCAATGGTGTTTCTTGAAGTAGCCTCTCACAATGCAACATCACACACGTCATTCGAATCAAGGATCCAAAAGCCCATATATGCCCTATTCTTGATTACACTATTTCATGTATGCACCGGATAGCTTTGACTCCTATCATTCAAGTATGATTATTGTTAGACACATATTGTCCACTATTCTTCATTCCCCACATCATCATTTTCTCGGCAACTTGTACATGTGAACCATTTATGTTTTACTTGTGGTAAAGTGAGTATTGTGTTGGATTTATCGTATCTTAACGTCAAGAACACCTTTCTACACATACATATGCACACTACCATGTTCATGAAACAGCCAGCCGGATATAAAGATGACAGTTGATATGTGTGTAAGTTATTCAAGAGGCTCTATGGCTTGAATTGAAGACCATTTCTTTGGTATAGGAAGCCGGAAGCACTTCTAGAAACGACGACATTCTACCATCGGCCTGCGACAACTGCATCTTTCTTCACAATCCAAAACTTGATGCTCGTCTTGATTGTAATGCACTTGTGTATGTGTATGACATCCCCATCATTGGCACATCTGTTGAGTGCATCTAGGAGACAGCTACAATGATGGCCAAAAAGGTGAACATTACTCTCATGGCTTCTTTCAAGATTTACCTTGGCATGAACATCGAACATAACCACGACCTTGTGCATCTTCAAGTTGAGCAAGGTTCCCTACAAAATAAAGGTCTCTGTGCATAGTGATGTGCCTGATCAGTACATTATGACATCCTTGACCCATCAGCAGTTGACGCATCAATAGAGGAGGAGGAGTGAGAATACTTGCCGCAAAAAATTGGATCACTCATGCATGGCACAAGCTATAGAGGTCTACACTTGAAGTACATTGTGGGTAATCTTGCGTGTAAGAATGAGACCTTTTGAAAAATAGTCATGAAAATAGCTTGACCGTGCCTTCATGTAAATGAGATAAACAAAGGATAAAACATTGCAATTTGGTACATTGGATGATATGGAGCTAGTTTACTCAACATAGATTTTGGTGGCATGGAAGAGGGGTGGCAAATTACAGTGTCGTGTGCACTGTATCCAGTGCTAAAGTTTCATGGTCAAGAAATTGGATAAACATCATCATACTCAGTTATATCGAAGAAACGTTTGTCGCACCAACATCAGCAGAAAAAGAGAAGACCAATCTGCTGATTTTCTTGACGACATTTGATTTTGGCACGGGAGGACCATTAAATTATACGTCCGAACAAGTCTATGATTGAACTGGATAAGTTCACCAAGTGTCAAGGCACACAAAGCAGATTGACATTCGTGGGAACTGGATTCAGTCAAGTTTCATTGATGGCATTGTGCAACTCGCATACCCTATTTGTGCCTAAATCTGCTCATACCGTACTGTCAGGCATATTCGTTCAAATTTTTGTTGTGTTTTATGTGCCTTTCATATTCTCCCAAAATGGGGTATTTCTGAGTTCTTATCGGGGCTGTCCAACCACACTTTCTTGGGGTACTGGATTTCTCATATTCGCCCATTGATCGAGGTCAGGTGGAAAGATTACAAAGACCTCGGTAACTCGAAGTTTGGATCGCCAAAGTTGACACTTCGAACGTCAGAGCCGACAAGCACGGTCATTCGTCACATTGTGAAAGCACCTCGTGAGCCCGATGTGTACGCGACGCGCCTTTCTTGCAACTCCGCACTACGCAGAACACGAAGACATCACGGAGGAGGTACAAGTGAAGAGCCCGTCTTGTAACTACGCACTACGCAGAACACCAGTTCCAATTAGCAACGATGAAGTCGCTACACGTCTTCAACTTGAAACCCCTCAAACGTGAGGAGGCTACTGCCCAGCGTGACCGCCATTTCAACCTGCACAAGGTCCTCCATCCAAAGCCCTGCAAGATTCCGAAGAAGCAGCCAGTTGGCCACCCACCTAAGAACCTTGAAATGCTACTGCTCGCACAAATGGACGCCCATGCAGCCCCATGAACTGTTGCGGGTACCATCGAAACCTGCCTTCCAATCATGGCGACACAAATTCCAGCGGCAGACGCACCCCCCTTGAAACAGCGCGGCGCGTACGTGAACTGGTTGGGAGATGGCCATCTCCCACAGATTCATGGCGCTATGCTTGCTGGAGGAAACTCCTACCAAGCTTCAAAGCTGCTGCACAAGCTCTACCGCAAACCTGGTGGCCGTTGTGTGTATGATCATCTCATACCTTCAACCATCTGTGGGTGGTCCGAGAAGAATTCCACCAACCTCGAGGCCAAGTTGAACATTTTTTGTTGCACACTGAAGAGATTAGGTCCAAGGAACAACGACGCATTGGACACATGGACACATCGGACGCCCGGGCTTCCTCGACCACCATCCGGGCTTTGTGGAAATCATCATCTCCACTGTGTCCCAAATGCGGGAAGCAGGCACAGTCATGAACTCCTCCAATCTTCGTAGTGTCCTACATGCCCTCACCAAAGAGCACCACCCCAAGGAGCTTCCATCCAATGGCGGCGCTATGACCTTCTCTCATTTGTGGAATCGTGGCTTCATCCACACCCGCATGAAGTGGTCCTACCGATACGGGACTATGGTCGCACAAAAGCTCCCATCCAATTGGGAAGATCTCATGCTCACCATGCATAAGCAAGTTGCAACGCTTATGGAGATAAACAAGGTGGATCCCGAGTTTGTGGTCAATGGGGACCACACAGGCATTTCTCTTGTGCCCACAGGTAAGTCATTGTCTTTAGCATTTGCCTCCTTGTCTTTCAGCATATCCATATGGCCGCTAAACAACCACGTCCTGAACATGCAGGTGACCGCACCTACACTCCAACTGGCTCCATGGAATTGCCATTCAAGCGCTTGAAAACAAGCGGTTAATCACAGCCCTCGTGGGATCCACGATGGTGGGCAAGATCCTCCTACTACAGCTCATCTACGCCAGCAAAACGACACGCTGTCATCTCGACAATGCAGACTCGCAAATCGCAACCGAAAACCTGGACTTCCACATCGCACACATGGACAACCATTGGACTAACACCCGAACCACACGAGAGTGGATTACTCATGTCATTAACCCATGGTACAAGAAGCAGCGTGCTACAAGGAACAAGGAGGTTGGGAAGAAGAAAGTGATTCCTCTCGTGGACACGTGGTATCTGTCAACATTTATCCAGTTTCAATGGCTGGGTTTGGGTAAAAATGCATCTTGTGGTACAATTATTTACTTTGGAGGGGGAAAAAAAACCTCTTTCAATGGAAGAAGGCAAGGTTCAAATCCTGGAATTTACAATATCTAAGGTGCCCTTGGAGGCCCTTTGAGGCTATGATTAAATAGCTTCCAGCTGAAGGGTGGTTGGCCAACTTACTACTACAACCCCCTACAAATTCTTGGCGACCTTTCAGTTAGTGCAACTTCATCTTGTAGGTAACTCTTCAGTTGACCTAGGTGGTTATGTAACCACCTAGGTGGTTAGGTAGCTACCTGTAACCTTCAAGGAGGCCCTACCAGGACCATGTAAAAGGGGCCCAGATCAATCAGGTTAAATCATCTTCAAATGCCTTCAAGTTCCTTCAGTTCTGCTTCAATGTTTGTTTTAGCAGCTACCTCGACTGTCTGCCTCTACAGCTCAGCGTCTGACACTACAAGCCATAACCTTAAGAAACACCTTCACAAATACCTGTGCCTCTTCTACTATAATCTAGTGACACTGCAAGTAGTCCACTACAGTTGTGGCTTTCAAAATTAGTCTAAAGGTATCCAAGACGAGCACCCTGTTGCTCCACAAGACAAAAGTTTTGGATACATCCCTGCAGATTGTTCAGGATCCTGATCATTCATCTTTTCCGTGACGTACATGTTTCTGCATGTATTTCACATGTCAACTGACACATCCCGCATCACCATTTAAACACAAATTCACCCATCCACATCCTGCGAATCTTGAGACTATCTAGTGTTGAGTTCTTGCAGTACTGATGAAGCCACATTTCCTTCTCTGGAGCATGAAGTCAAAGTTGATAAGCATCACCATGATGATGCACACATAAGGTGACCTTCCCAGATGCGTCTAGTGCATGGAGAAATCATAGTACGAAGTGTAGAAAGCACGATGATTACAGGAGTGGAGCATTTCAACAAGCTATTCAAGTCCCACAATATGACTTTATTCCCAAACTTTAACCAAGAATATTGGAGCCATTGACGATTCACCACAACATAAAAAAAATAGTGTGGAGCAAAAGAGCATGCCATATATAGCATGTTTTGCAATGATTTGGTGAGGATGGAAAAACTTTGCACAACGTTCAAGCTTGTCATACAGTGATGTCATCGGCCTGACAAGATTTTATGATGGAGGCCAATGGATTTTTTACCCTAAAGGAGTAGCTGGATTTAGCAGGAAAACATCATCAATAGCTTAACATTGAGCGGAAACAAGAAGTAGCAGCAGTAAGTGCCTTGGTGGAAGAGTTTATGTAGCTAGCTTTGTCGAATAAAAATGGACCAAAAACCTTTTCACCGAGCAATAGCCATAGTCGCACAAGGCAACAATGTCATCATGCCATCATTACTCCTTGGCAAGAAAAATGCAAGGAAGCTGTCACCACTAAGTTTCATCAGAATGTGAGCGCAAGCTCGTGACTCAACGTCACTCATTCTCGTAAGAGACTGCTTCCTTGCGCGAGCAAGCAAGGTAAGTACTACAGACCCCATGGAAATCAGCAAGCACAAACGCCTACCTTAAGCACAATTCCTCCCCATTTTGTCAAAACCTTCAGGTTTGGATCGGTGAAGCAGGAAAAAAGCGCATAATAGAGCAAGAGGCAGTAACACAAGCACATAATAGCTGGTGACAAGTAGTTTAAAATGGGAAAATTCAAGGCCAGCTGCCAAATCTGAGTTCCCCACTATGGGACCACCCACCCGCAGAACATTACAAGGAGAGGCTGCTAACAAGATCATAAGCTAACAGAACCTTTTGGGATCCACACACATTGAAAAAGAGAGCTTGCAGGAGGTGGAGAAGCTAACTTTGCATTATTGCTTCAAGGTAGGGTCCCCTCATAATGAAAGGTCTTTGTGAAATCAATCTCTCTCCAGAAAGGAAAACTCCCGAGAAAAAACATGCCCTGTGAGGAGAAGACAATGGCCATGAATCATCTCCAAAATGACCAAGGGACAGTATGTTAATGTCAAATTGATCTAAACTCATAGTTGTGTCTAAGAAAAAGGCATTACAAGAAATAGGAGAGTGGAATTGGATTTTTACACTCCACCTGCAAGTCAACAAAGTCTCATAAGGTTTGTTCTTGCCATAAGTCCTATTCTTCCAGCTTGTGTACAACAATTCTAACACAAGTCATCTTCATTTTTTGCTATATTCTCCTGTGAGTGTGAATTTTGAGGATTGTTCGAGGGCGACATCTCATTCTGTAATCGGAGGTGTGAAATCCAAGGATCTCCCAACATGTCTAGAACCTCCATAAGTGGGAGTGAAATCGAAGGTGCCCATAGACGACATGCTACATAGGAAGATAGTTTATTTGGCACCAGAGGTGCCAAAAAAATCTTGCAACGTAGTCAGCCTAGCAATTGTGCCAGCTTGGCCAGGAGGCACCCTAATTTCTTGGAGGCTTAACTTACAAGACACACCAAAACTCTTGTCACGAAGTTGGATGCCTGGAAACATGTTGCTTCAAAACAATTGAATGTGCATATGGTGTTGTGAGAATTGTACATAGCATCGTTACACATGTACTCTGTACTAAACTAGTACGTGAAAAGTTGAGCCAGAAAGTGAAGAATATGAAGACAAGTAGGTGTGGGGATTTGGTCAAGACACATGAGGAAAAAAGCAGGCAAGTTGTGCTTGACAAGATGGTATTTTCTTTTCATTCAGAGACCAACCCTTAATCTGGCCGTGCATACAAGGAGTGAACTTTGAATTCTCGTTTGGATTTTGGAATCTCAGCCATTGGTGACAGCACAGCACATACAATTTCCTTACAGTGGGGATACCATGACCATCTATGGGAAACGACACCTGAATGACGTGTGGTCATGAATTCTAATGGTGGCGTGCAGACGGTAAAGCGCGAACCCGTCCTAAACACTAGGATATGTAAAAAACATGTGACGAAGCCTCAAGACAAAGAAACCAAGCTTCCCGTGAAAAAATCTAGGGACAAGGACTATCATAATTAGAGTCAACGCCAATGAAGACTTCACATGATTAATTCACACACCTTTTTTATACTAGTACAATATGCTGATAGTACAAGCACGTTTCCTCCTAACCACATAGTTTCGGTGTTTTTCTTTTTGGCTTACACAAGTGAGGCTTGTCACACCAAGGTTATTGTATGAAAGCAAGGTCACTCAGACGTTGTTGTGATTCTATAAAAACCACAGTCTATTTGGCTTAACACTTGATATCAGAATGCAACGGTGTTGGAGGGATAACCAAAGAATTCACTCATGTGAAAAAATTAAGAGGATTTTCTTAGCACATCTCTGTCGCCTAGAAGTTTGGATGTCATACGACTGCTACAGTGAGAGGAGCAAGCAAACCCGGCTACAAGCAGTAGTAAACCATTTAATTCCTTTATGTTTAAGGATCATTAGAGAGTAATTGTAGATTCTCTCTGAACAAACCATGAAGCAGCTAGAGCAGGCTTCCCAGAGAATGGCATACATTTGAAGAATCCAATGATCAATCCGCATATATACTCTTTGGGTTCGATGATCCCTTCCCCTCCACCGCTGCTTGCTATGATGACACATGTCACAATGAGAGAATCCACCAACTAACAAGTTTTGACCGAGAGTAATATGCATAAAAAGTTTCCATTACGAAAGCACCTCAACAAGCATTTACTCCAACTCCACGTTGATGGAGTTAGTGCTCAGAAAGAGGAAAAATGAACTGCTGAGAAAACCATGGAACCAAACGATGCTCCCAATAATGACATCAACTGTGGTGAAACATGTTTTCATTATAACGGTATTCTGAAGTGTAACACTTGACAAGGAATCATAATGTTTGGCATCCATGATAGCCTTTTCTGAATGATCGCAGTTGACTGGTCGATACCGCTGACTTGAATTTTCATGCGTGGAAATCAAACAAGTGGTCACCCCAAAGCCACAATTCCTACCTTGGTAGGAATGCATTGTTTAGACAGCAAAAACCTCTGGTTGACTATAGGTTATTGACTTTGATAAGCATGAGAAGTCTTTGTGTTGGATTTTTGGGTCACGTATATATACATGTATGTATGTATGCATGTATGTATGTATGTATGTATGTATGTATGTATGTATGTATGTATGTATGTATGTATGTATGTATGTATGTATGTATGTATGTATGTATGTATGTATGTCTGTCTGTCTGTCTGTCTGTCTGTCTGTCTGTCTGTCTGCCTG
>SZWC01001185.1:140877-156845 GCA_023375785.1 Penium margaritaceum | reverse complement strand
AGAGAGAGAGAGAGAGATTGTTTAACATGGAGAACCAGGAGGAACATGCCCAAAAGGGGAGAATTCAAGTAGAAATCAACAGAGTACAGAAATGGAAAATGGTAGGAGTAGATGGTGATGTTCGTATCATGTAAAAAAATATTTCTCATCTGATCATCCATCTGAACCAATCTCAGTGCCACCAATGAGATTTCATCAGAACTTACATTTCAACAATGGATACGAGGAAAACAAACAAGATGGGGGTTACAAAAATGGTGAAATGGTACTTCCACTATTCAATGGAGGAACGCCTCATAGTTTTTTTCACAACAAGATGGTTCAGATCTTACACCCTGCAAGTAAATGAAAGGTTGAGCCAAAAAGTGAAAATGATGAAGAAAAATAGTTGTGCAGGTTTGGTAAATACACAGAATGATAAAACAGGTGAGTTATATCAATACGAGAAGTTTTTTTTTTTTGGCAGAGACCAAGCCTGAGTCTGGCCGTGCCGACAAGGGGTGAAGTTTGAAGTTATGAAATTGGCTTTTGGAATCTTCAGCTGTTGATGACACCGCCCGCCATGCAACATTGTCACTGCAACGGATCGCAAGACCATCTGTGGGACAAGAAAGTTCAATGATTTGTGATCAGAAATTCTCATGGTGTTGTGCAGAACGTAAACTGCAGACCCATCCTAAACACTAGGATGTGTCAAAACCTCATGACGGAGCCTCACAACAGATAAAATTCATGTGACACAATGTAGGGGCAAGGACAAACATGGGCATCATAATGAGGGACAAAGCCAAAGAAGATGTCACATCATCATTTAAAACACCCTTTAATGCTAGTAAAAAACATGCAACTGAACGAGGGGAGTTTGAAGATAAAAGAAAGGACGAATGCAATTCCTTCAACGTTACGAGCCTTTTGATGAAAAATGAGGGAGTTACAAGATGTTGTACTCTAAAGCACTTGCCTCGTGAGGGACCACAAACCCGTACTTTAGCAATGTTTTCCATGCAAACAGAACATACAAAGTGAATGGATAAATAGAGCAGCAAACATCAACATCAATAGCAAAAGATGGTCCTTGCCTCTCATGGAGCAACCCATAACATAGTGGTCGTTTGAGAATGTAGTACAGAAGAACAAGTATATGAAGTTACACTCGAGGAAACACCATGCATGACACCACTATGACTAGGGCTGGCCAAGTGCCTGAGATCTATGATACGTAGCTGAGGTGTTGATAGTATATGCGAACACATGGGACATGGGTAATACAATAACAAACTCATGAGCATGTAACGAGTCGTGTCTCAGGCTCCTCCACTGAGGTTGTCATCAGAGTTTACATAACAAAATCCAGAGCTTGCTGGAGGGGATTTTCCCTCTACATCACTCTGGGGATAACTTTGATCAACGACCCGTGTAGGGAGACTTGAATGTTTCAAGTCTCCAGAGACCATTTCCGGTTTTATCACTCCCTCCCCTTCTGTTCTGTGTCCGAAATGAGGAGGGAATTATCCCAAGTCGTGAGTTCACATGTTTTTTCCGGTTTCAAAACTTCTAGCTCATCCTGGAATAGCTTGAGCTTTGTTTTTTTACGCGTCGGTACAAAATGAACATGTTTGAGGTACAATCAGTGATTTCGTATCGAGTTTTCTTGTGTGCATCTCACATTTGCCCTCGCTCTATCCCTCATCCTCGCTTGCTTTCGGGATCAAGGAGGATGACCGAGGGCAAGGGTACAAGGCCATGAGCCTTGACCCTTGAGGCCTCGCGACCTCGCAACTTCCTGGCCACCAGTCAAGCCACCAGCTTGATCAACGGCTAGTGGCTTGCTGGTGGGTGAGCGGCCGGACAGTTGACTGGCCACTGGCCACCCAGCCGGCTAGCCGGCGGCCGGCCGGTAGCCAGATGATGGCTTGTCACCAACCAACCCTCACAATAGAGAGGGGTGGCTGTGAGCCACCCTCTCATTATCGTGAGGTGGGAGGGCTGAACCAGCCCTCCAACTACAATCCTCCCCACTTGTTGTGAATCTTTCCGGCTCATGACCAACAAGTGAGAGTGCCAGATAGTCGTCAAAATTGTGAAATCAAGTTAATAACTTCAATGACCTCCTAAACATTGACACATGTATGGCACTTGGACCCAAGCTGCAGCTTGTTGGTCAGCTCAACTTGGAGCCTTCCCCCTTTTGGCAAGAGCATCAACAGGTCAACCATGTTTGGCGTTCCCAACCTCCTATGTTTTCTATCCATAAATGACATCTACCGAGAATCATGTTCATTATTGCTGCATTCAGGTGGTTCCTATTGCGACATGTTGATCCTTGTGACTCTGCCAGCTTGCTCTAGTACTCATTGACCACCCCCATGGGCAAAAGAGATTAAGGATCCCATGAGTTATCTTAAGTTCCACAGTTGGCCCAATGAACAAAGTGGCTGAATGGTTCCATCGGCCGTGTATGGAGCCGACACGCTCACATGAAGTATATCATATATCTTTACACTCCTCACCTTCAAGCTGCTTGGTAACGACAAAAAGCATATGCTCACAATTGGTTGCCGAGCAGCTTGAAGACTGGGAGCATAGGAGGACGGGTTCCTTCTACTCAAGCCTTTGTTAAGCACATAGAATCCTTGTTACAGGAGGAAAAGGGTCACCTTCAAGCTGCTCGGCAACAAAAAAAGGTACATGCCAACACAAGCGTTGTGAGGTCTTGCTTGACATCACAATCGTACATCATTTGTGACTTACTGGCAAAGTAATCGTGCATCATTTGAAAAACAAATGCAACAAAAGATTCTATCTTTATCCACGATGATGTACAACGGCAAGGCGTGTTACTTCACAACACCCTCAAAGAAGAGATAGGTGTTCTCCTCTACTTTCACATCAGTGTTCATAGGAATGAAGTGTGTCATCTTCGTAACAATATCTACAAACATCAACATTGAATTGTGGCCACAGGTCGTGTTCGAAAGATTAGTACTGAAGTCCAAGCTTATGCACTCCCAGGGAGTTCCCGAGATGGGAAGCTCTTGAAGGAGTCCATCCTTGTTCCAAAGACATGGTCGCATGTCATGCAATACTTCCAGACATCAACACTCCATCGTGGCCACCAATAGTAGTATGAGAGTGCATGTTTGGTCTTTCGAGGTCCGTCATGATCTACAATCGGCATGTTGTGGAACTAGGACATAATCTTCACTCGAAGGTCTTCCAAGTTTGGCACAATGATTTATTCTCCATGCTAGTGAATTCCTACAGCCTCCACCAACCCATGTCTGTCTAGTTTCTCAGATTCTTGAAGAAATAAATGCACATAGTATCCGATCGAGATCCAGTTTGCAAAATCATTCTAATGGAAAATCTTTCAAGGTGCTTTTTGTAGAGGTGCAAGGGGATCTAGTGTTTGTATTTTTTTCGTTGCAATCGCCATAAAACATGAACCAACTTTGCTGGCTACTTAAATTTCCATATGTTTTTTGGCTTAGTGGATTGTAGATGTTGATTTGTCCTATCCAAGATATCCTTGTGAATGTGAATTGGCTTGGGTGTTTTCTCCAACGCACCTATTCTCTTGAATGTTTTGGTTGTGTTTGGATCAATACCACTAAGCTATGGTCTGTCAGAATTGTCATATCCTCCCCCTCAATGCCAAAAGACAGCAATGCCACATCTTGAAAGTGTGTACCATCATGAGGAGCTCTTGATCCCCACTCGTGTACCACATCTCCAGGGGGTTGAGTTTCTGGCTCTCATACGCAACTTGATGACCATTCTGCATGAGAACTGCTCCAAGTCCTACTACCAATGCATCACATTATACCTCCCATGGTTGCGATGGACCAGGAAGAGCTAAGACGGAAGTTGTGAATAGAAGCTCTTTGACTCCGAGGAAATCATTCCGGTACTCAGATATCCATTCTCAATGCATATGTTTTTGCATGAGCCTGGTTAGCATCTCTACCAGGGACAAATACCTTTACATCACTACATGGGGAAAATGCCTTGCATAAACCATCAAAAGTAGTTTGCGGGCCAACAAAAGACAAAATCCTTCCAATATTCTCTAGTCGTGGCCAACCTACCATGGCTTGGACCTTTTTGGGTCAACATACACATTGTCTTTGCAGACTATGTATCTAAGGTATTCAAGTCCATCTTGTGCAAAGTTACACTTGCTCACTTTCACATGGATATTGTATTCCTAGAGGATTGTAAGGACTTTGCACAGATGTTCTTTGTGCTCTTCCATTTATTTTAAGCAAGAAAAATTAGCTGAGATTCTTCATAACAATTTGGTTCATTTCTCCTTCGACGGTTGCCGGGATTTCCTTAGTCTAAAGTACGAAACCTGGAATTGATACTGTCCCATGTACATTCAAACTGTTGTTTTGGTACATCATCTTCCATGACGCCTACTTGATGGTACCCTTGGAGTTAATATCAAGGATAAGAGCATTTTTCCCCTTGGAGTTGGTCAAATAGGTCCTCAATTTGCGGTAAGGAGAATTCATTTTTCGTCGTCAACTTGTTCAACATATGGTAGTCCATGTACATACATAAACCATATCCCCTTTTTTTTCCGCAAAAATGGTTGGTGCACTATACAGCGAGCTACTTGGATTGGTCCAACCTTTTGTTGGATATGGGGTGCCAAAAAAGTGACCGAAGTGGGTTGCTCGATGAAAATCATCAGGTCACAAAAGTGAATAGAAGATGTTTTGCTGGTTCTGTAGCACTTTACGGAACTCAATTCGGAGTCCATTTGAGGGAGATATGGATTTTCAAGCTTTGGTGGCGATGGGTCCGGTTCAAGTGATGGCTCCTGCACTACCAGCACCAATGACGGCCACAATCATTGGCCAAGGAGGTTTGGAGCGGCCTTCAGGGTATAAAGGCAGCAGGAGGACCTTCAGGGAGCTTCAAGGAAGGTCCCCACCAAGATTATTGGTTGTTCACATGGCAGGGATGGTAATTCTCTTGTGTGAGAGTGTGACTACCGCTCATCCCGCTAGGCTAAAAGTGTGCTAGGAGGTGAACTTTGACAGAGTGGTTCTTCCAGCTCTATGTGCCAAACGAGGCGTACTTAGGCTTGTTAGAAATCTGTGCTAATTTACTTTCTCACTCAAGAGTTGATTTAGACATTTGCGTTCTCTGCAGACCTCCATTCGCTTCTGTGATTTCTGTCTGTGCAACCTGCAACTCCCTCTCACAAACAGTTGGTCCTGCCTAAGCGGCTCTTAGTGAGCCTGATCACCTCCTTGAGGGCTGCCAAGTTTCCATCAGTGGTATCAGAGCTAGAACAAGGCTTTGTCTCATCCTTGAGGCATTCCTTGCACCCTGTTGTGTGAGAGAGCCGTTTGTGGGCTGAACGTTGCACTACCATGGCGACATCCGCTTCCGTGGTGGCCGGCGTCAACATCGCCAAGTTCAAAGGCAAGAACTTCTTTAACTGGAGCAACAACATGAAGATGGTGCTGATGGAGAAGGGTCTCTGGATCCAGGTGGATGAGAAGCAGAAGGAACCAGAAGAAAGCTCCCTATCCCCTGTCGAGGCCCGTACCTACCGCGAGAAGCGTGACCGCGCCCTCGCAACCATCTACCTCCACCTCGCCAAACGGCAGCAACTCCTCGTTCATGGAATCCTCACGCCAAAGGAGGTTTGGAAAAATCTTGAGTCCACTTATGCTTCCAAGTCAATCCTCATGAACATGCAGCTGCGTCGTCGCTTTCACACTGTGAAGATGGATGAATCCGGATCCATGATTGACTACATAAACATGGTGAAGTATCTCTCTAACCAGCTTACTGCGATTGAGGACCTTGTCAAGGAACGTGTGCTCATGCTAACCATCCGCTCTGGTCCTCATAGTAGCTATACTCATCTCATTGTTGCCCTGGACCAGCATGGCGACAAGCTCTCCCTCAATGATGTGGAGGAGAGCCTGCTGTTTGAGGAGGAGCGGCGCAAGGGAGAAGAGGGCGGAAGCGGACTGGACGTCGCTCTCATCACCAACTCTGGTCATGGGGGTGGTGCTGCACCAAGCAGGGGCAATGGCGGAGGAGGGAAGAAGAAGGGGAACTGCCACTACTGCAAGAAGCCGGGCCATTGGGCACGCGAATGCCGGAAGAAGAAGGCGGACCTTACTGCTGGAGTGGGAGCGGGAAAACAGTCCGACGCTTCCGCGAACGCCGCAGATTAGGAGAGTGGATTCGTTACAACCATCCGGGTCCTGCACATCTCCGACAACACCGCCCTATTCTGGATCATTGACTCGAGAGCCACGCGGCACATGACATGTCGCCGGGAGCGGTTCGTCGTTTACACCGTCATCGAGCCTCGTCGGGTGTACATGGGGGATAACCATGTGCAAATGGCGGTTGGGGAGGGTGAGATTGTGTTTTGTGCTTCTGTTGAGGGTAAGCATGTGGAACGTCGTGTGAAGGGGGTGCTCCATGTTCCGGGGCTGGCAGCTAACCTTCTCTCTGTCTCATCTCTCATCTCCGAAGGCATACAGGTTTGCTTTGAGAATGGTGGCTGCACCATCTCTGCCCGTGCAGGCCGTGTGCTTGCAAAAGCGAACAAGGAGGGTGGTCTTTACTGCCTCTACGTGGCGTCGGAGAAGGAAGCCGACTCAGCGTTGGCGGCGAGAGAGGGAAAACACGACATCGGCCTGTGGCACCGCCGGCTCGGTCACCTCGGCTTTGGCGCCATCATCTCCATGCAGCAGATGGTCCGCGGCCTGGAGCTCAAGGGGGCGAAGCAGCCAGGTGCATCGGCTTGTGAGAGCTGCGTTGAAGGAAAGCAAGCCCGCGCTCCTTTCACGGTGTAAGGGAAGGGGGCTGCTAAGCTTCTCTCAATCGTTCACTCTAATTTGTGCGGTCCCATGCCATCACGGTCCTTGTCCGGCAAGTTGTACTTTGTCACGTTAATTGATGACAAGTCGAGGAAGACGTGGGTGTCCTTCTTGGCTTGAAAGGATGAGTGCTTTGATGCTTTCAAGGTGTGGATTGCTGCTGCACAGAATTAGAGTGGCAGGCGGTTGAAGGTGCTTCACACCGATGGTGGAGGAGAGTACCTTTCGAACGACTTCCGCACTTACCTCAAGCGTCGCGGGATCAAGCACGAGGTCACCCCACCTGGAACACCGCAGCTGAACGGCGTGGCTGAACATGCAAACCGCACACTCATGGAGCGTGTTCGCAGCATGCTCCAAGACGCGGAGCTCTCACCAACCTTCTGGGTGGAAGCGGTCAACACTACCGTGTACTTGAAAATCCAGGGTCCCACGCGCGCTGGGCCGTTGATGACACCGGAGGAGGCGTGGACGGGACGCAAGCCAACAGTGACGCACCTGAAAGTCTTCGGGTGTGGCGCATTCCTGCACGTGCCTACCGGCAGCCGTAACAAGCTGGATGCAAAGTCGGTGAAGGCCGCCTTCCTCGGCTATGACACCATGGGATACCGCTTCTACAACCTTGTTGCCCGCAAGATCATCCACAGCCGTGACGTCGTCTTTCAAGAGGACTTGAAGGGCTGGACTTGGAGCCCTATGTCGGCAGTTCCGCTTGCTTCCGCACTTGTACCAGAAGTGGGAGAAGTACCGATTGCAAAAGAGGGCGGTGCGGAAGATGGCGGTGACAGCAGCAACGACAAGGAGGTGGAGGGAGCTGAGAAGGAGAAGGATCTGGAAGCAGAATCTGATGAGGAGGAGCAGCAAAGCAACGCAGAGCAGCTGCCACGACGGTCCGCATGCCTCAACAAAGGTGCAAAGGATAGTGGGGAGCCACTGAGGCGATCCGAGCGCCTTGCAAACAAACAGAGGCCGCTGGAGGAGCTGGTGAACTTGTGCACCGTTCCACGACCAACAGAGTCGTCCGATCTCGAGCTTCTCTTCCTCACAGTCACTGATGACCCAGCCACATTTGCTGAAGCCATGCACAGTGTTGAGGCGGCAGATTGGCGTGGCGCAGCAGATGAGAAGTATGATGCGCTCATGAAGAACGACACCTGGACTCTCGAGGAGGCTCCACGCGGCAGCCGGGTGATCGGATGCCGGTGGATCTTCAGGCGCAAGCGTGGTGCGGATGGTAAGATTCTCAGGTACAAAGCACGGCTGGTTGCAAAGGGGTATGCACAGACTGAGGGTGTGGATTACAATGAGACATTTGCACCTGTCGCAAAGTTCCCATCCATCCGAGCGATCCTCACTCTTGCTGCTGCTATGGACTGGGAGGTGCACCAAATGGATGTGACATGTGCATTTCTGAATGGTGACCTTGAGGAGGATATGCACATGGAGCAGCCGGAGGGGTATGTCGTGGAAGGGAAGGAAGGTTTGGTGTGCAAGCTTGTGAAGGCCCTCTACGGCCTGAAGCAAGCCCCGAGAGCATGGTACCACAAGATGGATGAGCAGCTAGCTGGCCTTGGCTTTGTGCGCAGTGAAGCAGACCATGCTGTCTATGGGCGCACACAAGAGGCAAACCAGATCATCATCTTTCTCTATGTTGATGATCTGCTCATTGTATCTGACTCCAAGTCTCTTTTGGACGATGTGAAGCAGTCCCTTGCTGCCAGGTTCGACATGAAAGACATGGGAGAGCTCAGTTACCACCTTGGCCTTCAGGTCAAGCGCGACCGGCAGCAGCAGACTTTGGAGTTGACGCAGAGCACGTACGTGAGCGACATCGTCAAGCGCTTCAACATGGCAGGAGCGCGCAAAGCAGCGACACCACTCGAACTGGGAGCGAAGCTGAGCATGACGCAGACTCCCCGCGGCATGCAAGAGAGCAGCCGCATGGAAGCAGTGCCGTACCAAGCAGCAGTTGGGAGCCTCATGTACGCTGCAGTCGGCACGTGTCTCGACATCAGCCAAGCAGTGGGAGTGCTCAGCAAGTTTTGCGCGAATCCGGGCATGCCGCATTGGGAGGCGGTTAAGCGTGTGCTGCGCTACCTCGACAGTAGCAGCAGCCTTTGCCTCACCTTCAATGGCAATAACAGCCCCATCCTCATCGGCTACAGTGACGCAGATTGGGGAGGTGACCTAGAAACTAGGAGGTCGACTAGTGGGTTCGTGTTTGTACTCGGGGGAGGTGCAATCAGTTGGAGGAGCAAGAAGCAAGAGTGCGTCGCCCTCTCCTCCACCGAAGCTGAGTACATCGCCTTGAGTGAAGCAGCACAGGAAGCCGTGTGGCTGCGTGAGCTCCTGGAAAGCCTTGGACAGCAGCAAACCACAGCAACTACAATCTAATGTGACAACATGAGCGCCATTGCTCTAACCAAGAACGCAGAGTTTCACGCCCGCACCAAGCACATTGACTTGCGATATCACTTCATCTGCGAACTCGTGGCAAAGAAGGTGGTGCAAATCAAGTTCTGCCCTTCAAGCACAATGCTGGCAGACTTCCTGACCAAGCCGCTGGTAGCACACCGCTTTCAGCAGCTGAGGGGACAGTGTGGACTTGTGTGATTTTTATTCTCGCAAAGTGGGAGAATATTGGATATGGGGTGCCCAAAAAGTGACCAAAGTGGGTTGCTTGATAAAAATAATCAGGTCACAAAAGTGAATAGAGGATATTTTGCTGGTTCTGTAGCACTTTACGGAACTCGATTCGGAGTCTGTTTGAGGGAGATATGGATTTTCAAGGTTTGGTGGCGATGGTTCCGGTTCAAGTGATGGCTCCTGCACTACCAGCACCAATGACGGCCACAATTATTGGCCAAGGAGGTTTGGAGCGGCCTTCAGGGTAGGAAGGCGGCAGGAGGACCTTCAGGGAGCTTCAAGGAAGGTCCCCACCAAGATTATTGGTTGTGCACATGGCAGGGATGGTAATTCTCTTGTGTGAGAGTGTGACTGCCGCTCATCCCGCTAGGCTAGGAGTGTGCTAGGAGGTGAACTTTGACAGAGTGGTTCTTCCAGCTCCATGTGCCAAATGAGGCGTACTTAGGCTTGTTAGAAAGCTGTGCTAATTTAATTTCTCACTCAAGAGTTGATTTAGACATTCGCGTTCTCTGCAGACCTACATTCGCTCCCGTAATTTCTGTCTGTGCAATTTGCAACTCCCTCTCACAAACAGTTGGTCCTGCCTAGGCGGCTCTTCGCGAGCCTGATCACCTCCTTGAGGGCTGCCAAGTTTCCATCACCTTTTGCCTTTTACTCTTTGATTTGGTGTTTGGCCTCTCTTGCCTTTCTCCTGGACTAAGGAAATACATGGGTCTAAATGGTGGAGTCGCCTCTAGTTGTAATAGAATCTTGTGACCCATGTGCTGTTCTGGTGGAAGCCCGGCCGGTGGACTTTGAATACATCCAAGAACTTCTCCAATAGAGATTTCATCTCCTGTGGTGTAACTTCCTTCACGTCATCTTCCACTTTCTATAGCTGAGCAAAGAAGTAAAGATAACCTTGTCAAGTACGTTTATTGACCGACATCGGAGACAAGTAGGCATGGATTTTTTGTTGCATTGCTGGCCGTTCTGTACTTGGAGTCAACGTAAATCGATGTTGTCCCTTTTGAAGGATCAAGCGTTATGATTCACAGCACATGAGAGCCTTTTTTTTACAAAGCCAAGTTTCACCTAGCACCATGTCGAAAAAAGTCAAGAAGGTTGAGTTTCTTCAATCTGACACTTCGTGTGTACCCTTCAATGCAAAAAACTAGCTTACTGATATCGATCATGGGTATCGTACACTTGTTACTGATGATAACTGTGTTGTTTGATGACTCGTACTTTAGGCTCACCTGTCGAGTAAAGCCAAGACTAACAAAGGATTCATCTCCTCCAGTGTCAGCTTGTACATTCAGGGGAGCACCAACTCTGTATGCTTTGAACTACATTGTCATGTTACCTCCACTCTCCCGAGTGAACAGGCTTAATGATGGCAAGCTGAGTTCATGGTAAACACGGAATCTTTAGAGCGGCCACCGCAACTCCCATGATTCACCAATTTGAATCCACACCTTGTAAGCACGTGTGACTTCAGCTGGCACCTTCTAGTATTTGAATGTTAGTGGATTGAAATCATTGAAGAAAGGTACCACAAACATGATTGAACTCACCGAATTGAGGGCATTTGCTTGAATCGCCATGGCACATTCCATACTTTCCCTCACTTTTATTCACAAACTTAACTAAATGCTTCTTACTTTTACCTAATAAATGGCCTTTTTGAATGAATTGGTTGGTGAACCATCATTGTCGCGGATAAATCACATGTTACTTGGTTTCTCCTTTGGTTCAAGTCCAAGTGGTCCAATTATCCTTCGAATTCTCGAACTTCGAATCGCGAAGTTTGAGCGTTTGTCTTTAGGATCTCGGTAGTTGTCATATTGCCTGTCACAATCTAACGACTGACCACGCAAGGTGGTCCTGTGCTCGATGCGACCGGCACTTTGCGATCATGAATTAATCACAAGACGTAAACGGTGTGCATTTGAGTGAGTGGAAGCATGTTTGGCCCGGGCATTGATGCCGATCACACTTCACCTAGAGACATAGGTAGTACCTCAGCTCTCACATGTCCTTCATGACAAACCTCACTGCAAGGGAATCCTTTGAATCTTTGAGGAGAGACTTTGAGTCAGAGGCAATAAGCAAGCCATCAATAGAGAGCAGGATGATGACCTAGCTTGCGTCCTGTGTGCACCCATAGACCGCATGACGTGCCTTGTTGTCCAAAAGACCAAGGCCAGCCAACTACTCATCAATCTTGTGGTACAATGCATGTGGCGCTTGCTTTGAGCCGTAGAGTGTCTTTACAAGCTTGCAGACATGATTTTCTTTTCCTTCCACCACGTACCCCTCCGGTTGCTCCATGTACACATCCTCCTCAAGGTCACCATTCAGAAATGCACACGTCACATTGAGCTGGTGCACCTCCCAATCCATGGCAAGGGGAAGAGCAAGGATTGCATGGATGGAAGCTTTGCAATGCTTTGTACGAGCTTTGCACAACCGTCTCCTTGTAATCCACACCCTGAGGCTGCGCATACCCCTCTGCAACCAGTCTTGCTTTGTACCTAAGCACCTTATCATCGGCACTGCGCTTGCACCGGAAGATCCACCTATAGCCAATTACCCAACTACCATGTGGAGCTTTCTTGAGACTCTAGGTATCATTCTTCATGAGTGCCTTGTACTCCTCATCTACTGTGACACACCAATCTGCTACATGGTCACAGCGCATGGCTTTGTTGAATGCCGTTGGGTTGTCAATACCCATGAGGAAGAGGAGCTCAAGGTCAGAAGAATCCAGTAAAGATGAAAAAGTGTACATATTCAACAGCTCCTCCAGCGACCTCTTTTTTCTTGTGAGGCCCTCTGATTGCCACAGCGGCTCCACATGACCATATACACCATGATTGAGGTGTGTAGACCTCCGTGGCAGCTGTTGTTGCTTTCTCAGCTGCTCCGTGTCTGCCTTGGTTGCCGACTGCTTTCCCTCCTCAGCTCCCTCTGCTGCCCTATTACCATTACCTTTCTCTCGCTCCTCTTCAGATGCAAGCTCTTTGGCTCCCATTGGCTCAAGAGTCAGTAAGTGCATCCATTGGGTTCCATATCCAATTGTTCATGTCCTCCTAAAACACCACATCATAGCTGCGGGCAATGTTATGTGCGATGAGGCTGTACAACCAGTATCCTATGGTGTCGTAGCGGAGGAAGGCAACCTTTGCATCCTTGTCATCTAGCTTGTTGTAGTCACCGACGAGCACATGGACAAATGCGCGGCACCCAACCACCTTTAGGTGAGTGATCATTTTCTTGCATCCCGTCCACGCCTTCTCTAGCGTCATCAATGCCACACCACGTGTTTTGCTCTACTTTTTCAGGTACATGATACTATTGACTATCTCCACCCAGAATATTGGTGAGAGCTTGGCAGCCTTGAGCATGCTACGGTTATGCTCCATGAGTGTGTAATAGGCATGCTCAGTCACGCCATTCACTTGTGATGTTACGGGTGGTTTCACCTCGTGCTGGATCCCATAGTTCTTGAGGAAGTCGTGGAAGTCATAAGAGGGGTCCTCGCCTTCGTCATCTGTGCAAAGCACCTTCAAATGCCTACCACTCTCATTCTGTGCAGTAGCCAACCATGCCTTGTATGCATCAAAACACTCATCTTTCCCGACTAGAAGCAACACCACGTTTTCCACGACTTGACATCAATGAGCGTGAGAAAGTACAGCTTGCCATTCAAGGATTATGAATTCATGGGACCACACACGTTAGTGTCCACGAGAGAGAGAAGCTCAGTTGTTGCCTTCCCCTCCGTAAAGCATGGAGAGCGGGCTTGCTTCCCTTCGATGTAGCTGTTACAGGCGGACGCACCAGTAGCTTCACCTCCTTCAGTTAAAGGCTACACACTATCACTTGTACGGAGATGATTTGACCGAAATCGAGATGTCGAAGCTGGCGATGCCACAGTTCGATGTCGTCTTCTCCCATGCTCGCAATTACTGCCGAGGCACCTCCCTTCTCCGATGCCATAAAAAGACAGTAGAGGCCATTTTTTCCTCTGCCTTTGCAAGCACCTGGCCCGCACATGGTGAGATGGCGCAAGTACCATTCTCAAAGTGGACCTACAAGCCTTGGGGGATGAGAGAGGAAAAAAAGAGGAGGTTGGCTGCCTGCTCTGGTACATGGAGCATCTCCTCCACACAACGTTCCAAGTACTTCTCCTGGGCAGAAGCACGAAAGAAAATCTCACTTCCTCCCATTGCCATCCGCACATAGTTTTCACCGATGTATATACAACGAGGCTCAATAGCGGTGTACACAACATACAACTCTCGGCGACGAGTCTTGTGCCGAGTAACTCGCGAGTTGATGATAAAGAATACGACACTCTTGGCAGAGATGTGCAAGACCCAAATGGTGCTCATGAATCCACTCTTTTGATCAACGGCGTTGGCGGAGTCGTCAAACTATTTCTCCGCGTCCACCCCAATCCCAAGGTCCACCTTCTTCTTCCAGCATTTGCGTATCCAATGGCATGGCTTCCTGTAGTAGTGGCACTTGCCCTTCTTTGTCCTCCACCTCTGCTATCATTGGTTTATACAGGTTCATCCCGTGAATCATGTTGCCGATGAGGGCTACGTCTAGTCCACTTCCTCTTCTCCCTCCTTGTGGTGCTCCTCCTCAAAGAGTAGGCTCTTTTCCGCGTCATCGAATGAGAGCTTGTCGTCATGCTAGTCCAAGAAAACAAAGAGATGAGTGTAGTTGTTAGGAAGGCCAAGAAGGATGGTCAGCTTGAGAACATGTTCCTTGAAAGTGGTCTCAATTGTGGCAAGTAGGTCAGCCAAAACTTTCACCATGTTGAGAGAATCCATCATGGAGCCCGACTCATCCATCTTCATGGTGTGAAAACAACGATGCTGCTTCATGTTTATGAAGATTGACTTGGAAGAATAGGTGGTCTCAAGCTTGTTCCAAACCTCTTCTTGGGTGAGGATGCCATGGACATGGAGTTGTTGCTGTTCGGCGAGGTGGAGGTAGATGGTGGCAAGGGCGTGGTTCCGCTTCTAACGATGGATATGGGCCTCGGTAGCGGAGATGGAGGATTCAACAGAGTCAGCCTCACTCACATGGCTCCAGAGTCCCTTCTCCATCAGCACCATCTTTTCTTTGCTCCTCGTGCGGGCTTCGTTGCCCCTGTGCGGGTCTGGCAATACAATGCACTGGTCTGTTGCATCCGAGCAAGCTTAACAGCAGCCATCGTGCCCGAAACTATGCAAGCGCGACAGTGCTCCTGCCAGTGCGACATTCACTCCACTCGTGCGACTAGCCTCCTTCTAGAGTACCAAGTCTCTTAACACTATAGCCGGAGGATCTATGGAAACATGGAGCCGTGGAGGCGTTGGGTTGTTGGCAACTACCCAAGCGGAACGAAAATTTGTCATAAATCGTAAAAAATGTGCGGAGAACGTGAGCGGGGCCGAAGACTTGGTTGCGACTGTGGGGAAAGCCCAAAAAGTGGTTGTCTAAAGGGTGGGCCGGTAGGACTTAGCTGTGTGATAAGGCCTAGAAATGTGGGTAGGTTGAGGGAGAAGCGGAAGCGTCAGGTGGTCACGAGGAACAATTGCTCTGATAAGAGTGTTTAAGGTTGGTTTTTTCTCCTCAACGGAGGCCACAGTCTCAATGAGCTTTGACGGAGGAAGTCGCAGTCCGGTTTACGTTGTTGTATGCGGACAGATGCCTCAACTACAACCGAGATCGTCGTCCGACGCTGGCACGTTTACTGCGGTGGGGCCGTCCGTGTTCCTTCAGAGTAACGGTCGTCGAAAGGGCGTCCTAATGCAGTCAATCCGCAGTTCACTACGAGGTCGCAGTCCCCTGCGGAGACACCAAAACAAACCCCAACTTTAACGGGCGTCGGGCGGAAACCCTTCAGAAGGGCTGCCTTTAAAATCAGAATGAGTGCAACGGCAGATTAGCGCTTGGCCAGCCGGGAGGTCATGGTACAGGCGGCGGGGCAATGTCGATGGGGAGGAGTGCGGATCGGCCGCCTCCCTCCGCGCGGGGCCACGGCAATCTCCGCCTCCACCTCGCACGCCCCCGTCCGTGCGCCCGTGCGCGCCTCCATGTGGACCTCCCCCGCGCATCATGCGCAAACGGCCTTGTTTCCGCGAGGACTCGTCCGCATCCTCACGCCCGTGGACATGCCGTCAGGACGCGCGCGCGTTCCGGTGCTGGACGAGGTCGGACTAGGAGGGGGAGGTGGATGGGGAGGGAGAGGGCGAGGGGCAGCGGTGCAGGTGCGCGGGGGAGGTGGCCCGCGGACGTTTCCCGGAGGAGTTACCAAGTGGCAGTGGAAGCGCATGCAGCAGAAGAAACAGCAGGCGCGAGAGAAGGCGGTCCTGAGGAGAGAGAGGGAAGAGTTTGAGGCGCAGAGGAGGGAGTTTTTGAGGGTAATAAAGGGGCCGGAGAGGCCGTGGGAGGAGGAGGGGGGTGAGGTAAGGAGGAACC
>SZWC01001185.1:120706-137575 GCA_023375785.1 Penium margaritaceum | reverse complement strand
TCCCTCCCTCCTATCTTCCCGATCGTACCTCAGGAAACAACTTTCTCAAAGGTACACAAGGCTTGAAGCTCACATGCGGTGTTAGGCGTTCCATCAGCTCACTGTAATAGTGGGAAACGTTTGCTCCTGTGTGTGAGCTTGACCTGAAACAAAAGGCATGATGTCGGTTGTGGGAGGGTGGCTGTGGTGCACACTGTCTGAGTTGTGGAAACAACTTAGATAGCGTGTTGTTACTGTTGGAACTCCGAGAAATTGGCAGACATCCTAGCATATGATGCGAGAGGAAGAGTAGGAAGTGTTCCACAAGGGTAGATTAAGGAGTCTCATGGATTTCTTAAGCTTCAAGTTGTAGTGAGGAGTAGCCTGGAAGAAGTTCCCACTGACAATGGCTGTGAAGGCACAGATCGGATCTCAAGGAGACTCACTGGGAGCTTGTTAGCCTAGCTTTTTGCTTATGTTGCAAGCAAGTCCGACCCAGTGATGCACCAGCATGGAACAATTGTATGCGAGCATCAATGGCTTTCATAGCAAGAGGACGCATTGAGTTTTCTGAATTAAGTATCTTTGGCAGTGTTCAGAGAGGTGACAGTTGACAAGCACAACATGAATACTTGTCATGGCTTACAGTGGGTGACGTGCTTGACAGTGTCAGTTTGCTTGAGGCCGGCCTACAACCGCTGCTTTGGCTCTTATCTTATGCACATGCATCTGAATGGTACACCGTTTGAGTCTAGAGATGAAGAATCTTAGGCTAGACAATTGGTCACAACACACAACCGTGCCACCAATTGGTAGACACAATGCAATAGCACACAAATCGAGCTCACGACCACTCTACGTAGCAAATCGTAGACAATGTAGAAACACTACAGAAGGTCCGAGCAAGCATCCGGAACGTCGCGGAAGCTATCTTGCAGATGTTGGTGAGAAGACCACCACACGACGACGCTCCATCGCCAACTCATGAGAGATTAGCACGAGCCTCCTGCTGATGTGTGCGTCTTGGATACAAGATGACATGCGTTTGTTGCACACACCTCACTTTATAGGTGACAAACATGGGCTTCGACGACATGGTGTATGGCGGAGCATTGGCTTTGGCGTCGACAGGAAAAGATTCCGTGTTGATTGGACTGCACAGGTTCAGCGTGATGCTCAAATGAGCATAAGGGCACCAAGATGTTGATTGCACTCGCACACAAATTGCAGAGGTCATGCCTGATCATAGTCAATGGTGCCTGGGCTCTCTTACTATTTGAGGGGGAGGGGGGAGGTGTAGGCAGTCAAGACTAACCACTAGAAGAGCTTACATGGCAAGGGACTCAAGGATTAGGTCAAGCCATGGCGGGTTGTGCGTGGAGGTCAAGAAAAACGGCCAAGAGTAATTGAGACACACGCGACAGAGGAGTTAGAAGCGGGGTAGCGAGAGAGGCAGCGAGCGAGGGAGGCAGCGAGCGAGCGAAAGGCGAGCTCGCTCAAGCTCGCCGCACTCGTGGGAGGTGAAAAGCCACCTCTCGACCGTAAAGTTATGCCAACACCCTGACTAGGCCTGTTTGAGTACGTATCCGGTGGGCACCACACAAGTCCACCATACACGAGCAAATTGTATGCAAACTCAAGAAGCTTGTGCAATTCCCTGTTGATTGAGCCAAGGGATTGTCTGACGTGAAGCTGACGTCATCGCGGCGAAGTAGCCAGAGGAACGTCTCTTCCTCCAGTGATCAGTCACCTGCAACAGTGAGGTGAGTGTGCAACGAGGCCAGAGGTCACCTTGTGGTACTCAGTACAAACCAACACTCCCCCATGACCCACAGCCGACTGACACTACGACACTCATAAGAGCGACGTCACAAGACGTGACAAAGGGTAGCACTGTACACAAGCACTGGCACAACCACTCAACAGGGAGCATCACGAGCACACAACAGTCCAATAGCGTGCACAGCTGCCTTGAAGGCGTTGCTGCTCAGTGCCTTCATAAGGAAGTCAGCTCGTTGCTGACGGGTGTCAAACCACACAATCTGGAAATCTTCAACAGCAATGCGCTCACGCACAAAATGATGCTCCACATTGATATGCTTCGTGCGAGTGTGGTCCCTTCCATCGTGCTCAGCAATAGCTTTCGTGCTTTGATTGTCGCAACGCAAGGTGATAGAACAAATGGGAACGCACAAGTGCTGTAACAAGCGACACAACCAGACGCTCTCACAAGTCCCTGCACCAAGAGCTACATACTCTGCTTCATTGGAGTTGCGTACAACACACCCTTGCTTGCCACTCTTCTAGGAAATCGCAGTCCCTCCAAGAAGGAAGACATAGCCAGTACGACTACGTGCATCCGTATCGTGCGCCCAGTCACTATCAGTGTATCCATCAACAACCATCGATGGCTGTGCTCGGTAACAAAGACCAACACGGGGGGTAGAGAGCGCATATCTTACAACACGCAGTGCGGCTTCCATGTGTCGCGCCCGTGGACACTGTGAGAACTGAGAAAGAAAGTTTACAATGAAGGCTACGTCTGCCCTCGTAGGAGTGGCCAGGTACATCAGAGACCCTATGACTCTCAGGTAGTGAGTCACATCCACTGACTCCCCAGCCTCGACACGCCAAGTGTCTTCAACAGTCTCTGCCCTGCGGACGTCATCGGCATCGATGCAGTGGGCACAGACTCTAGCAAGGAGGCAAAGCGCTCCCCCAGGCTCTTGACGTATGCAGCCTGGTGAACATGCAGAACACGTCGAGCACGATCACGCTCGAGCTCCATGCCGAGGAAAACACGTGCTGGGCTCAAGTCCTTCATTCTAAACACAGAGTGCAGTAGTGACTTCACAGCTGACACTGCCTCTCGACTCGGAGACGCGATGAGCAAGTCATCAACATAGACGAGGATGGCGGCAAACGGTGCGGAGCGTGGAGTGACAAAGAGGGCTGAATCCACCGTGCTACGACGGTATCCCCCCTTCTCTAAAGTGGAGGTGATATCCTGATTCCAACACCGCGGCGACTGTTTGAGGCCATAGAGGGTCTTTTGCAGATGCCAGACTCTTTCCGTGCCTTCAGAAAACCCCGGCGGTTGCACCATGTATCCTCATCTAGCTGCCCATGGAGAAAAGCATTGTTGACGTCCATCTGCTCGAGCTCCCAATCATGGTGTGCTACGAGACTCATCAGTGCCCGAGCTGTGGTGTAGGGTCTGACGGAGGCAAACGTCTTGTCGAAGTCGACACCTGGCACTTGGGAAAATCCCTTGGCGGTAAGACGTGCCTTGTACTTGTCGAGCTCACTAGTGGGTTTGTACTTCTTGCGAAACACCCATCGGGCATTGATGGCCTTGTGGCCTGTCGGGAGGTCAACCAGCTCATACACGGCATGGTCATCATGAGCCCTCAGTTTGTCCTGCATGGCAGCCTCCCACTGTTTGGAGTTGGGTGCAGCCTGTGCCTGCTGAATTGTGGTTGGGTCCGACGATGCAGGTGTGGCAGCAACAGTTGCATGACAATCTGCAATGCTGCCAAAGATGGCGGCTTCGAGAGCATGCTCGCACTCTGACATGAGCAGAGTATGGCCAAGCACTGAGCCAGGGTGGACAACCCTCGTGGCCGGGCCAAGGGCGTCCATGCCGGTCGGCAACGCTGGGGACTGCCCCACCTGAGACTGAGAGGGCCGGACAGAAGGCGACGCAGCTGTGGTAGAGCGGGACGGGAGCACACGAAGGCGACCGCCTCGAATAAATGGTTTGATAGGAGCAGGACCGGGAGGAATGTTGGACGGACTGGGCTGGACTGGTGCGACAGGAGACAACGGACCGGACAGGGCAGCGGAGGAGTTTGCAGGTGAGGCGGATGCCGGGGACGTCCCGGCGGGAGAGGCCAGAGCGCCGAGGGAGCCAGGTGATGCAGACGGGAAGGTGTCAGAGGGCGACAAAGTCGCAGTGCCGGGTTCCGGCAAATGCTCCGAGGGTGAAGGCTGTGGATGGGAGACCGCAGTAGGGACCACAGGGGCTGCGGGGACTGATCCGCCAGCATGCCCCAAGGTGCCGACTTCCCTCCACAACTGAGAGAGTAGGAGCAGGGAGGCAGCAGAAGAATCACGACTCAGATGACAAGGAAACACAGACTTGAAGAACAGGGCATGACTACACTCAATGACGTGCTGGCGCTCCCGATCCCAGAAGCGCCAGGCCTTCGACTGGGTGGAGAAACCCAGGAAGGGACAGAGACGACCACGCGGGGAGAACTTCCCATTGTGAAGGTCCTCAGGCAGCCAGACAGCCGCAATGCTATCCCACACGCGAGCAAGACGGAGATAAGCACGAGTGCCGTACCAACGCTCAAAGGGGGTCACAGCGCGCGGAAGCGGGCCGTGCAGCACCCGATTCCAAACCTAAGTCATGTAACTCATGGCCTCAAAGGCAAACAAGGGGGGGAGACCGGACTCAGAAAGGAGGGTGCGGACGCCATCGGCGAGGGTCCGATTACAACGTTCAGAGACCCCATTTTACTGAGGTGTGTAAGGAGCAGAGGTCTCGAGACACACCCCCTGGGACTCGAGGAACTGGGCGGTGGGACCAAGGAATTCACCGCCACGGTCACTGCAAAAGACACGTTACGAACGCTGATAAGACCGCTCAGCCTGAATCAGCCAAGACGCAATGACCTCAACCACATCGCTCTTTTGACAAAGAGCAAAGATCCAGCGAAAGCGCGAAAAATCATCCGTGAGACACAAAACATAATGCCCACCACCCCCAAGGAACTCATGGGGCAGAGGCCCCATGACGTCTGCATGAAAAGGGTCAAGGGGATGAGAGGATTGAGTGTCAAACGAAGTGAAGGGAGAGCGATGCATTTTTCCCTGAGCACAGTCAAATCAATCGGAGTGACAAGAGGAAGGAAATGTGGACGGTGACAGGCCAACAGCAGGTTGCAAACGAAGCATGCTGGTGATGGCATCAGTGTGCACATGGCCGAGGCGGCGATGCAAGAGCTGGACATCGGCTGGGGAGAGGGAAGGTGCGACATGAGCAAGAGCAGAGCCAACACAAGGTGTGGAGGGCGAGTGAACAGAGACATGATACAGCTTGTCACAGCAAAGCCCCCGCAAGACAGCACATCCAGAGGAACGAAGAGTGACAATCCAACACTCTGACTGGCAGAGAAATCCATACCCTGGTCGTCAAGGGAGATTACCGACAGCAAGCTGAGCTCCAAAGAAGGCACGTACAGAATGTTAGGCAAGAACAGGGCACCACTGGGACCAAAAAAATGAACAACGCCCACACCCTGCATGGGGAGTAACTGGCCGGACCAAGTCCGGACAAATTGAACAAAGCCGGTAGGACCGAACGAGATAAAGGCAGAACGGACAGAGGTCATATGGTGGGTGGCCCTAGAGTCAAGGACCCAGAAGCCACCGGAGTCACGAACGTGGGGGAGAACGCCATAGGTGGCAACAACGCCAACAGAGGGAGGCAACGAATCACAACTAGCAAGACGATGAGGGAGAACAACAGACTGCCAGTGCTCGACCCACAGCATAGACGCGTGCGACAGACAGAGAATGTGGTCGGAGGGACCCCCACGAAGGTCAGCGTCACTGTCACAAGCAGGATCTCTGGCCAAGGACGACACACTCTCACCTCCCTGATCGCGAAGGTGCAGGCGTTGGAGAAGAGACTGCTCCAACTGGCGCTCGCCGGCGATAGAAGGCGCGGGCGACAGGGCTGGCGAGCTTGCAAGAGGGGGAGACTACAGATGAGGGGCGTAGGCTGAGGAAGGTGGCCCAGCGTAGGTGGGAGCTCCGCAAGGCGGCGGCCAGCCTCAAGGGTATGGGGCGGATGGAGGAGGGGAGGAAATGCCTACGGTGGAGTAGACCTGGGTAGTGGAGGAGCTGGCGGTCCGGGAGGAGGAGCTGCCGGTGGAGCTAGTACCGGAGGAGGAGGAGGAGCCAACAGTTTGGGCCCAGTGCGCACGCATGGCACGTGCAAGGTGAAGATTGTCAGGGGGCTCAGGGCACTTGCGTGCGGAGTGCTCAGAGGAGCCACAGTTCCAACACACTATCTCACCAGGAACCTGGGATGGAGGGGCTGCTTTGGCTGACCCCTTGCCCTTTTCGCAACCACGGCCGCAGCCACGGCCCTGTGAGGCAAGAGCTGAGGCCATTGTGGTCAAAGAGGAGGAGGATGTAGAGGAAGATGTAGATGAAGAGGCGAGAGAGGAGCAGGAGGTGGTGGCAGTAGCGACACAAGCGACTGTAGTGCGGTGAAGGCGTTTATTGTGGAGGCTGGTCCACCATGCAGCATGCCTCTTAGCAACAAAGTCCCAGAGGGCACGAACACCAGGTGGGGAACGGGGTGGGACTGGCTCGGAGGCAAGGCGCTGCACCTCCACTACCTTGACGTCACGGAGGAGGTCAGACAGCTCTGGGATCAACCCGTCGTCCGGTGTGCATGGCGGTCAGGTGTCTCGCCAAGCTCGCACAGCAGTTTGAGCCCTCGAGCCCAGTACGCGTCAGCTGGCTCATCTGTTTGCATCAAAAGGGAGTTGAATTGCACGGTGAGGGCGCTCTAAGCCGCCTGACCAGTGACGGTGGTGCGATGCCGAAGCATGGTGTAAGCACCGATGCGGTCAGCCGGTCGTTGAATTGCGGGGCTGGCATTGTACGTGCCAACGTCGTCAAGGGTCTATGGTACAGCCGCAATGAGGGCGCGGACAGCGCGGGCGGACTCGGCAGCGGGAGGCGTGAAAGGAGGGACATCGAGGAAATAGTACTCCCAGAGGCGTTCCCCCTGCGTCCATGCACTGAAACGGGTCTCCCAAGAGGGAAAGACCAGTCTAGTGGACAAGACGGGAGGCTGGGAGAAGAAATCATGCTGGCGGGAGATAGCATCAGGACTGGCAGCAATTGGAGTGATAGGAGGATCAGCAGGGTCAGCAGTTGCGGTGGTAGAGGCGGATGGGGTGGAAGAGGCACCTGCATTGGTGCCACCAGAGGCACCAGCCGATAAGATAGAGGCAGCAGGCAGGCGCTTGAGCACAATGGCCGCGACCTCATCCGCAACGGCAGCGTAGTTGTCGTTAGCAACTTTGAGGCGCTCTTCCGCCTCGCGCTAGGCCTCGCAAGCGAGGTTTAGCTGACGCTGAAGGTCGGCTATGGCCGACTCGTCGTCACCAAGCATGGTGATGACGGTGGGGTCCTGCCAAAAAAATTCTGGCATAGTTTCCCCTGCCCAAGTGGGCGTGGGAAAACGGGGAGTGCCTTAGGCACGTTGGATATGCTACATGACAACCCGACCCTAGGCACACAGCCAAGCCACAACAGAGGAGAGAGCCAGTGTGCAGGCAGGAGAGAGAAGAAGATGCCAGAATCCCTCACGAGGAGCGAGGTGGGCTACGCAAAAAGGCAAGGAGTGGTGTGACAATTGCAGCAGCTCCAGCAGACAGAACAGAGAGAAGGGATGCAGCTGGTACCACCAGGGCCAGAACAATTGTGGTGAAGGCGGTACCCACAGTACGCAGAACTGCCGCTACAGAGATGGCTGCTACAACGAGGATGGTGATGTCGAAGGGTGCAGATGCGGCAGATGCAATGGCAACGGCTCTGGAGGTGCAGATGGCTGAGGCGGCTGTGGACACAACAAAGGCTGCAGAAGTTCTAGAGGAAGCCACAGCTGCTGCAGCTACGGCTAACTGTGTCCCAGTATTTGCCGTTGCTGCAGCTATGGGTCCAGCTACTACTAGTGCCTCAGTGTATGACTCTGCAGCACGTCCTGCTGAAGTTGATGCAGGGGCGCGTGCTGCGCGGGCTGCTGCGCCCAATGTGGCAAAAGCTGTAGCGACGGCGTCTATCACAGCGCAAGCGGCTCGTGTGAGCTTATGTGCAAACTCCACAGTGTCTCAAAGAACAGTGGAGTACAAAGCCGAAGGAGCGGCATTGTGCAGCAGCTCAACCCCCTCAGAGGAAGTAGGGTGAATGGGGCTTACAGGGCTTTGTGGTGTAGACCGTGACAAAGATGGGACGTCCGCGGCCTTGTGCATATTGTCTCTCTGACGATAGGACTGATGCGTCGGCCGCTCCCCGTGGTGCTCACCCGGCAGCTCCGAGGGAGCCAGGTTGGCAACACACACCACTGTAGTGGTGCGTGCGCGTCAATGGTAGATGCTGCAGATGCCGTCGCACTCAAGAGTGGCACGACGCCCACCGTCTTCCTTGCGTGGTCGCACTTGATCTGTGGCTTGTGGCTGCCGATGCCAACTAAAGCAGCCATGGGCGATGCAGCTGCTGCCGCGGTGTGGATGGCAGTGCTGCTGGCAATGCGGCTTGTTGCTGTGATAGCCATGGTCGTGGGGTGTGGCTGTAGCTATGGCCGCTACCTCTGATGCTACAGTACTTGGAAAGGCAGGTGTAGTGCCGCTTCTGCTGCAGCTCTGTGTTGTTGCTGCAGCCGCTTTGCTCTGCTGCTCTGCTGCCTGGCTGCTGGGCTGCTCATGTGGAGTTAGGCCATCAGCTGCCGTTGCTACTGATAGGCAGGAACGCGAGGCACGGATGGAAGATGCGGACGCCACTCGGTGAGGAGTAGGCACCGAGGTGGCAGCAGAACTGGTCATCTCCGTGGAGGGGCTGCTAATGCTTCTCTTTGGCACCGTGGAGAGGGGAGGTGCCACAAAAGAGGTGAGAAGAAGACGGGTCCAGAGTGGGATGCCTGCCGCAGGGGGGTTCGTCACCAAGAGAGGCGAGGCCGTGATTGAGGCAAGGAGATTGACCGCTGAGAAGGGCAAAGGAAAGCCAGAAGAAGGCCTACCCGAGGATGTGTGTGTCTTCCCCAGTGCAGCTAGTGAGTGAGTTGTGCAGCCCACGACGGCGGGGTGAGCATGCGATGCCAAGAGTGGCAGCCGTGGGTTCGGCCCAGATTGCGTGGACGACAGGTGGATCCGTCGTTCGGCTTCCACGCAGGAGGCTCTGATACTAGTAGGCAGTCAAGACTAACCACTGGAAGAGCTTACATGGCAAGGGACTCAAGGATTAGGTCAAGCCATGGCGGGTTGTGCATGGAAGTCAAGAAAAACGACCAAGAGTAATTGAGACACACGCGGCAGAGGTGTTAGAAGCTGGGGAGCGAGATAAGCAACAAGCAAGAGAGGCAGCAAGCGAGCAAACGGCAAGCTTGCTCAAGCTCGCTGCACACGTGGGAGGTGAAACATCACCTCTCGACTGTAGAATCATCCCAACACCCTGACTAGGCCTGTTTGAGTACGTATGTGGTGGGCACCACACAAGTCCACCATACACAAGCAAATTGTATGCAAACTCAAGAAGCTTGTGCAATTCCCTGCTGATTGAGCCAAGGGATTGTCTGACGTGAAGCTGACGTCATCACGGCAAACTGGCCAGAGGAACGTCTCTTTCTCCAGTGATCAGTCACCTGCAACAGTGAGGTGAGTGTGCAACGAGGCCAGAGGTCACCTTGTGGTACTCAGCACAAACAAACAGGAGGGGAATTGCTAGTACGAGTGCAAACCAGTAGGTAGAATGATGCCGGTTGGAAATGGATTAGGGCACGCAGGTCCATGCAAAAATGAACATGAGCTCTATTTGTGATTGCATTGCAAAATGACAAGTATTTGGCTAAGTCTGGAACGCATAATATGAAAGAACAAGGAGCAAATACAAATGAGCCCCTAGCGGGCTCATGTAGGGGCATCGGCAGCTAGCTGCACTAGGCCCCGTCACCCCCACTGAACCCAAACAAGTCAGTGGGGAGAACACATTGTATATACCACAAGAACAACAAAGGTGGTCTCCTGGAGGCAACTGAAGAGCTCTTCGAGTGTTTGGGTCTCGACCATCGAGAAAATATGAGCAGTGCTAGATATACTCGAAATAAACGTCCAGACATCACAAACGACTTTCCAAACATTGGAAGCCCTACTACAACCATTAGGTGTCCTCGTCGCACCAGTACAGTCCACTGGGTGCGCGGGTCTCAATCCACCGAGAAAACTCTCCTAGCTCCCGACAAGCCTAGAGGGCTGCCGGAACGCATCGACCGCGTCTCGCCGGCGCTGTCGTAGGTACTGGAGAAGTCTTGGTACACTCTGGGAGCCCATCGTGTTGTCACGCTCTCCTCCATCCTATACTACTAATGTGGGGTATATGGGTAATCAATCGGCCTCGGTCGTGACGGGTGGTAGCCACAAAAACCAACACTCCCCCAGGCTAACATGGCGGTCAAGGCCAGAGAAAGTGAGCCAAGGCACGGTACAATAGCGTATGCCAAGCCACAATATACACAAATGAACTCACACACATACACATCTGCTACCCATCTTAGGTCTCCCTAGACACTAGTACATCCTACCAAGTGTCTGGGTCTTGGCTATGAGAGGAGTAATGTACACACGCACAAACGAGTGTAATGCACATCATACACATGTCAAACGACAAGAGGGTCTCCTCGAGACACTGGCGGTACGAGTGCTCGGGTCTGGACCGCTATGAGCAATCTAACAGGTGTCCGTATGTCAGCCATGATAGCATCATCAACAACACACAGGATCATGGGGGTATCTCCTCGTAACACGGGTGCAACCGACAATGTGTCCGGGTCTCGACCACTATGAGCAACCCAACTCGCATGCACATGCCACACGCAGTTTAGCCACACACCAAAACACACAATCGCATGGTCTCCTCGTGACACTGGTACAACCCACCAAGTGTTCGGGTCTCAACCAACAGAGTGTTACCATCCACATGCATTTGTGCAGGCACGTAGCATGAGCCACACGCCGGCTGCTATAGAATGCTCATAGCAAAGCATGGACCCCTCGCCATGCATCTCACATGACGTCGCGTCAGGCGGAGGTCCACACAACACTCCCCCTGGACAGATGAACCTGGCGGTAATGTCCTCGATGGAGATGCTGATACCGTAACTGTACAGATCTTGGTCCATTGAAAATGTGGTCTCCCATCAAAAAAAGATAGCTCCCCTTGTCACGCACAAGTGTGCTCCCACCCTCAAAGACAAAGTGGTGTCTACGGCTTTGACTCCTCACGTCACCCCTACAAAACCTCGAGTGTACCAGTCCCCGTGTGACTGAGAAGGGTCTCAACTCGGAGTCTCTCCTCTCTCCGCTCTGCCGCAATGCATCTGTGTATGCCGGAGGAAAGGGAATGGGCGAGCAACACGTAGGCATGGATGAAGTGGTGGAACTGGCCTCCGAGGCAGGATAGAGTACCACGAAGTACAGGGGTGTACAGCCACTAGAGGAGGGCTGGAACGACAAACCGGACCACCATACACGGACGAAGATGACGATAAAGCAGTTGAAGTGGGTGGATGAAGGTGCGTGATGGCAGCAGCTGAAGAAAGAGGAGCGATGATGGAGTCGATAGGAACAAGTATGGCGGAAATTCAAGGCATGCTCATGTCTCCTATGGTAGTGTCTCCATCGGACGTCATACTCGGAACTAGTAGAGGATCCTCCCTGATTATTGGTGTACAAGATCCTGGTAGTGGAAAGTTTGTGCGATAGTACTGATGCTCCCCTACTCGGACAGCCGCTCATGTGCTACCATCACCTCCCACTACAGCATCACTACATGTTCCTACAGGTCAGCGTAACCTGCCTCGGACATGTGGAGGTGGCCCATGTCTGCCTCTCGTAGGATAAACTCTGTCTCACTGGATGCTACACACGTAGACTCTAGAAATCGCAAGTACAACTCCATTTGTGTCACTGCTGCTGAAGACGATGGAGCCGGTACCGCTGCATCCTCCTGCTAAGATGCTGGATAATCGGACGCAACTGCAGGTGTGGCGTCCTGACTGCACCTCGTGTCTCTTAGACAAGGAGGGATGAGCGGTCGCGTGCCAATGGAGAAGGAGAAGGCAGAGTCGTCAGAGTCTGCGGAGCACGTGGAAATGTCGTTCGTGGAGGTACTGCCACTCTCAACGTTGGTGTGATCAGTTGTTGCAACTGGCATAGTTTAAGGCCAAACTCAATTCTGACATAAGAAAAAATGGGCAAGAGGGCCAGGGGAGAGGTCGCCACTCTCTCACCTGACCCTTTGTCTATCTACTCTATCTCGATGCTTGTGTCAGGAGAGAGGGTAATCCCATGCCTCTCCTGCCCGTGGTACCTGTGTTCTGACAGAAGTGAGTGGAGCAATTGAATGTATTCCTCACGGTATTGCACAAGCCTGATCAATTACGCCAGGAAGCGAGAGGCAGCGAGCGAGCAGTGGAACTGCCAGCGTGGAGATCTGGAGTGGAGCAACGCTATGCTATCCGTTCAGACCAAAGACTGAGGTGTCAGCCCCACGTACGTCGAGCGCGGACACATCGCGCGAGACATAGAGATCAGGACTGTTTGACACTTGTAGTTTTCAGCACTAGGCAGCTATATGAGTGTTTACTAGATCATGCTGTTCTTTGTCATTTCTTAATGATTCGATGAGATTCTTTCTCCAGTCATTGGTTTGGGCTTTTACATTGAGTTCCAGCTTCCTGTGACAACCAATTTAGGCTTGTGGAGTGTATGCTCATTACAGATGTGTGACGGAAGGTTAAACAAGGACTCTCACACATATGAGCAGAAGCAAGCAGAGCAGAAGCAGTTCAATCTGACCTGATGTGCATTCAAGAACCTGAGGGAAGATTTTTCTAACACGTGGTATCAGAGCAGGGTGACAAATTCAGGTCAAATTCATCACCCTGAAGACTCTCTTGACTATTGTGACACAACGACGAGTGGAAGAAGCTTTCGAGCTGTGGCACTGACATCACCATGGCATGAATCAGTGGAGATCAGTTTAAGCTTGAACCCTTTGATGGAGAGAATTACCACAAGTTTGCCTTTGATATCAAGCTCGTACTTCTGAACAAGGGGCTCTGGGGGTTGGTTTTGGACCCACCAGGAGAGACACCAGACGCTGCTGCCACTCCAGAACAAAAAGTTATCTGGCAAAGAAGATGTGACCAGGCGTTCTTCATCATCGCCCTGCAAGTCACAGAACGACTCAAATTTCTGATCTGTGACAACAACGCTACTCTAGATCCAAGGACTGCCTGGAAAGCCTTGAAGCTGAGATACGACAAAGTGAGTGACCTGGAACTCAGCATTATCCTCAAAGAATTCCATAAACAGAAAATGGCCGACAGAACACGGTTGGAAGACCACATTACATATATCAAGACGCTCGCCAGCAGAATCACAGGTAGAGGTAATATCAAGTTGGCTGAAATCACAGCCAATCAGATCAACTCAGATGGGATGAAGCTCCTTGATAAAACTGCAGTAGATCAAGACCTCCTCGATCAACTGATTGCAGCGAGACAAGGGAACTCTGGTGTACAACGTTCTGATACACCCCAAGATGCAGGAACTCTTCATTCTGGAGATCCATTCATTCAACAGACAAAACAGGAGAGCATCGATGACCACAGTCATCTTTTCCTGGAGGAAATGGCACTCTGCTCCATCGACAGTGCTTTCCTCATGGCAGCTGGAATTCTTGCATGGATCATTGACTCCAGCTGCACGCGACACATGACATGCCACAAGTCATGGTTTATCGACTACAAAGATCTCACGGCACCCAAGGCAGTCCGGATTGGGGACGGCCGTGTCATTCCAGCTATTGGCATTGGAACAGTCCGAGTTGCCATTGAACTTGAGGGAAAATCCACCATTCACCTGTTTACAGACACTCTCTACGTCCCTGACTTGGCGGCCAACCTTCTTTCTGTGACCAGGCTGAATGACAGGGGACTTAAAGTCACGTTTGACGTCGACAGGAACTGCAAGGTCTACAACAAGGACAGCAAGACCACTGCCATTGCCAGACATCAAGGCAACCTGACGATCCTTGACACCAAGCCGCCGCCACCACTTCCACAATCTGGAGCAGAACCAGAAATGGCCTTTGCTGCAACCACTGAATCAAGCCCAAGATCACAAGCACAAGCAGATCTGAACCCCCGCACACATTCTCTGACAGCGCTCTGACATCAAAGGCTTGGCCATGCCGGCCACCAGACTCTCTGCACAATGGCCAGCAAAGAAATGGTGCACAATCTACCGCAGTCATTCGCAGGAGTGCCAGACAAACCTTGTACAGGCTGTCTTGCAGGGAAACAGACGCAAGAGCCATTTCTGTCCTATTCAGACATCTCAACAACAAAGCGGCTGGAGTTGATACACATGGATCTATGCTACCTTAGAGAAAAATCCATGTCAGGCAAGAACTACTTTCTGGTTCTACTTGATGACTACACTCACTTCGTTTGGGTGAAATTTCTTCTCTACAAATCCGAAGCACCAGACCTCATTATGTCCTGGATCCGTGAGATTAAAAACCAAACCAAAGTGAAGGTCAAGAAGGTACGCAGCGACAACGGAGGCGAGTTTGTCAACAGCACTCTCAAGCGCTTCTTTGACAACAAAGGCATCGTACATCAGACCTCTGTGCCACTCACGTCCCAACAGACTGGGAAGGCGGAAAGAATGAACCGCACACTTCTTGACAGAGCTCGGACCATGTTACATACAGCAGGTTTGTCGGCCAAATTCTGGGCAGAAGCTTTTGCAGCAGCTGCCTATCTTACCAACAGGCTTCCTACCAAGAAGCTACCTGCAGGATCCAACACACCATATGAAGCTTGGAGTGGGCACTGCCCTAATGTCAGCTATCTGCGCATCTTTGGGTGCACGGCCTATGCCTGGGCTCACCCAGAGCACAGGACAAAGCTGGGATCACACAACAGGAAGTGCTATCTGCTGGGATATGAGGAAGGAAGAAACTCCTACAGACTCTGGGATAACGAGAAGAAGACAGTGTTCCGCAGCAGAAGTGTCACATTTGATGAAGGTTTTTAGGATCGTACAATCGCCAACGATCCACCCTCTCTTACACCACCCCTTGTTCTCAATGACACATCTGACATCAACACTGTTCTCCAGAAGTTCTCCGTTGACCCTGTCCATGATGAACATGAGGGTGTCCTACCACCGTTGGTCCCTGCAGAACACCTCCCTCTTGCATCTGCCATTCCACTTGCTCAACTCCTCTCTCAGCAGTCCCTTCCATGTCTAACAGCACCTGTGCGCGCACTGCGCAGATCACCCCACTTTCTCTCTCAATCAAGCGCCTCCACTCTGCTTGTGGATGCCTCTTGTGCCTCTGAGGACTCTGACGTTGCTCTCGTCACTCAGGTTGTTGACCCTACCGGCTACAAGGATGCCATGGCCAGACCTGACAGTGCCCAGTGGCATGCCACCGCAGTGGAGGAGTTTGAACAACTCCAGAGGCAGTAGACTTGGACCCTTTTCCAATGTCCTGCAAATGTCCCTATTGTGACCTGCAAGTGGGTCTTCAAGCAAAAGTTGGATGCTAACGGTGACCCTTGCAGGTACAAGGCTCGCCTTGTTGCTCGCGGCTTCAGTCAGGTTCTCGGTGTGAACTACAATGACACCTTCGCACCTGTCGCCAAATACTCCTCCATCCGAGTTATTTTGGCCCTTGCTGCCTCCAACGCGTGGCATCTACACCAGATGGATGTCAAATATGCATTTCTGAATGGGGATCTAGAAGAAAGAGTTTACATGATGCAGCCTGCGGGATTCGTTGAGCAAGGGGGGGGAGAACTTGGCCTGTCTGCTCAACAAATCCCTCTACGGTCTCAAGCAGGCTCCGCTTCAGTGGAACAAGAAGATTCACAAACGTTTCCTGACTCAAGAGCTGTAGCATCTCCATTTGGACCACTCTTTCTACTTCCGCCATGGTCCTTCCACCTTAGGTGTGATTCTGTACGTGGACGACCTCATCGTTTTTGGTCCATCTCTCCCTGTTATCTCCACCTTCAAACAGCAGCTAGCCCTCGTCTTTGAAATGGCCGACATGGGCCAACTCAACTACTGTCTTGGGATCCAGATCAATCATGACATTTTTCAGCCCCAGGTCCTTTTATCTCAAGCTTCATACGTCGAACGTATGGCTGAAAAGTTCAACCTGGGTCAGGCTGCTGGCATTGCCACCCCGCTTCTGCCTAATCACAGCCTCACCAAGCAAGCGACACCTGACATGATGGCACCTCCGGCTGATGCAAAGCTCTATCCAAGTATGGTGGGCTCACTGATGCACGCCTCGGTCGGGACTCGTCCTGACTTGTCATATGCAGTGGGAATTCTCAGTCAAGGCTGCAAAGCTCCAACCAAAGATCACATCACGGCTGCAAAGCAATGCATCCGCTACTTAAGTAGCACCGCCACCATGTCCATCCGGTACACAAAAACCACAGGCCCTCTTCTCACTGAATTCTGCGATGCCGACCTCTCGGGAGACCAAAGCAACAGCAGGTCAATGTCGGGCTACGTATTCAAAATCAATGGGGGGCCTGTATCCTGGAGATCTAAGAAACAATCCGTCGTTGCCTTCTCATCAACAGAAGCGGAGTACATTTCTCACAGCGAGTGCACACAAGAGGCTGTTTGGCTTCGGATGCTACTTGGCGAGCTGGGCTTTGACCAGTTGGAACTGGCACTCATCTACTGTGATAATCAGAGCGCAATCGCCTTGGCCGAATACCCCGTGCTTCATGAGAGGACAAAGCACATGAAGCGTCAGTTCCATTAAGTGCGAGACGCAGTGGCAGAAGGCGAAGTGGAAATGGTCTATGTGGAAACCAGGCAACAGGAAGCGGACATCCTGAAAAAGTCGCTTGAAACTAAACAGCACATGGAGCTGTGCGAGAAAATGGGGCTCACACATGCCTGATGCGACTCGGTCCTCGCTACGCAACAAAATGCTCGACGACCTGGCTTGCCGGGCACACACACACACACACACACACACACACACACA
>SZWC01001185.1:99583-120465 GCA_023375785.1 Penium margaritaceum | reverse complement strand
GGGCAGTTGGGAAACCTTGTAAATTGCGGTCTATAGTTACGACCAGCGATGTGAGGAAGAGAGGAAAGGCACCGGTCCCACCGCTCTTCTTCTCCAATCTCTTGTCTGATGTCTCTCTGATCGCTGCCCACCTCCTCCTTGATCTTTTTTCGCAAACCCACCAGTTTGAATGATACAGAAGAGAAGGGGGGAGACAAATCCAGAAATGATTTTCTTATGATCGAAGAATGAGATTGGAGCAACAAGGGGGGAGTGTTGCAACTAGCATAGTATGAGTCCAAACTCAATTCTCACATAAGCAAAAACGGGCAAGAGGTCCAGGGGAGAGGTCGCCACTCTCTCCCCTGACCCTCTGCCTCTCTACTCTCCTATCTTCTACTCTATCTCTATGCTTGGGTCAGGAGAGAGGATAATCCCAAGCCTCCCCTGCCCGTGGTACCTGTGTTATGAAAGAACTTTGCGGAGCAATTGAATATATTCCTCACGGTATTGCACAAGCCTGAGCAGTGACGCCAGGGAGTGAGAGGTAGCGAGCGAGCAGTGGAACTGCCAGCATGGCAATCTGGAGTGGAGCGACGCTATGCTGTCCGGTCAGACCAAAGACCGAGGCGTCAGCCCCACCTACATCGAGCACTGACACATCGCGCGAGACAGAGAGATCCGGACTGTTTGACACTTGCATTTTTCAGCACTAGGCACCTATAGGAGTATTTAGTAGATCACGCTGTTCTGTGTCATTTCTTAATGATTCGATGAGATTCTTTCTCCAGTCATTTTTCTGGACTTTCATCTTGAGTTCCAGATTCCTGTGACAAGCAATTCAGGCTTGTGGAGTGTGTGCTCATTACAGATGTGCGACAAAAGGTCAAATCAAGACTCTCACACATATGAGCAGAAGCAAACAGAGCAGAAGCAGTTCGATCTGACCTGATGGGCATTCCAGAACCTGAGGAAATATTTTTCCAACATCAGTAGGATCACGAAGAGATGAACAGGCAAGGGCACAATTCAGCTCCTGCTGAGGAGTTGACTCCATCCGTGTGGTCGGATCTGCTCCACTGTCCTCGACTGCCGGCATAGTAGACACAGCTTTGCAGGACTCCGGGTCGACAATGATCATCAAGGCGACCAGCAAGCGCAGCTGGCGTTGATGCATCGTCTCGTCGGGAAGACTGGTCGCTATCACCCACTCAATAATGAAGTGAGGACCACCATCTGACTCCATCATCTGTATCGCTGCTCTGTCGTGTGTACTGGAACTCGTAGACTCTCGGAACATGGATTACACATGACACCGAAGCTGGTCCTGAGGTAGTGCTGATGATAAGGTGAAGCCCACTGTGTCCGCTGAAGCACATGTCCCAGTGACATCTCTCAGAACTGCTGCTCTCAAGAATGCCTCAACCTCTAAAAGACTACCCAACCGACTCTACTCATGCACTGCGACCGCTGCCGGGCTGTTGTGAGCTTTGTGCACCAACGCCCTCGAAAGCCTGTAAAGGGCATCCCGATTCGCACGGGACTCCTGTGCCACCATCGGGCCGCTACCGGTCCGAGTAACGAGTAGCACCGCCCAGGCACGCGGGACGTGCACTCCTCCAGATGCAACCTACTTTTGCAGAACGCCTGACTCCTGCCCCAGCATTAATGTTGACCTCGATGACATGCATGTCTCATGCACCGCAATCTCCGCCGGACTAGTGTAAGCTAACTGCACACACTTCCCAAAAAGTCCGGTAGACACAGCCCGATCCGTACGGGGCTCTTGTGCCACCGTCGGACCACCACTGGTCGGACCCGCGAGTGGCACCGCCCAGAGACGCCGGGCCTATGCTCCTCTCGATGTAACCTGCTGCTGCAGATGATCTGGATCAGCCTGGATGTGGAAGTCCAGCTTGATGACACACAAGTCTCCACCACAAACGCCATTTCGGGATCAGATTGTACGTCATGTGCTGCCATTGTATCATGTAAATCTGCCTGAGCTGACGCTGGGGTACCACGGCACGGTGCAAGCGCGGATCCTATCGCGACGGTCACAACAGGCAATGCGTGGTGACCACACTCCACCTTGACAGGTACAGCAACAGAAGCCGAAGAGGTGGAGGATGTATCAAGACTGGCACGAGCACGGCGTGAGGAGCTCTGATACTCACGTCTCAGGGACACACAATTGGAAAGGCTACATGAAGAAATGTCATCTCGAGGTGGCGTTGTGGTAGCAAGGGAGTGGAGGATTGAGAGGATGGTGGCAGCCTAAGACTGGCAGAAAGGTGGAGCTGAAGGGACACCATTGGATGAGAAATAAGGAGAGGATGAAGGAGATGAGATGAAGGAGACCATCAAAGAACTAGTAGTAGAAGGACGCTTGGTGACAACGAGGTCACAAAGCCGCTGCACCATCTGCCTTAGGCCGTGGATCTCGGTGAATGTGGTCGCTAGAGGTCCAACTACGGGATGTACCAACGTTGGCAAATCCACATGCTGTGGAGGACGCATGCTTGGACGAGGCTGAAGCCAAGGTGGATGCCAGCCGTGAGGGCACGTCCTCAACTTCGCCAACCATGAAGTCCATCACCACAGTAGTAAAAGGCAAACGTGGAGGATGCCTACTCCAATGACTACGTACTCATCTCGCACGCCTGAAGATGGATAGGTGCCGAGGGAACCTACTCCCGGTGGTGAACACCAAGCAGCAGGAGAGGAGGATACGGGTAGACACTCCCATGGGTCACGACGGCGGGGTCAGTAAGTGTGAGTAGATGGGACGAGCTGCACTACCACGGCATGCCTGGAGAAGGCAGTCTAATTAGCTGTGGCTACTTGTGCTGCTGCCACTAATGGAGCAAAAATTGCTCCAAGAATAGAAAGTGTGGCGGGTACAGTTGCGGATGCTGCTCCAAGCGATAGACCACCCAGTCCTCGGAGATGGATAGACTCGACATCGCTACCCCCTTGACAGAGTGAGGTCTGGGGTCTAGTCCACAGGCCCTAGCCAGACGCCAGTCCACGACGTGTCACAAAACATAATTCGCTGCCGACGACAAAATCTGCTGTCTGCTGGGAAGGGAGACTACAAGCGCTGATGCAACTGCTTTGCACTATGCAATCATCGCCATTCCATCGCCACCGCCGCTGCTACTACAAAAGCTGCTGTTTTTGTTGTGGCTGCTGCCACTATGGGTGACGCTGTGGCGGCTGCAATTTAAAGATCGTTTTCTCTAATCCTCAGCCCCCTTTTTTCATCTTGCCCCCACCCCCTTTTTTTCTCTTTCCTTTTCTTTGTGTTCTTTATCTTTTTGCCCATCTATTTTATTTTCTTGCATCCCCTTTTCCTTGATTGCCCCTTGGAAGTGGGGCAGTTGAGAAAATGAAAGGAAAGGGGGGGAGGGTGTCCGGCCTGTCCGACCTGTCTAGCTTGCTTGCTGGCATGATGTGCGAGCGAGCGAATGGCAAAAGGACACCAACGGAGGGGAGGGGAGGAGGGGGAGTCCACCCCTATCTCACCGTTGGCCCCTCCGTCAGTTGGCCGACGGGGCCGACGGGGCCGAAGGGGCCGAGGGGCCTGACGGACCCCTCCAAGGGGCCCCTCTAAGGGGTGTCTGAAGGGCAGGGGCTCGACGGGCCCCTCCAAGAGGGCCCGTCAAGGGGGGGGCTCACTTGGCCCTCAAGGGACCCTCTCAAGAGGAGGGGGGCCTTCGGGGACGCAGGTGGCAGCAGCAGTCGCTGTTGCTGTGGAAGCGGCTGCTACAGGGGTAGCTAGTGTTGCTGCTGTGGTGGCTGTTGCCAATGCGGCTGTCGCTGCTGCTACTGCTACTTGTTGCTACTACCGTTGCTTGCTGCTACCGCCGTTGCTGCTGTTGGTGTGCGGTGCCAACACTGCTACTGTTGTGCATAGTCGCTGTTGTTGCTGCTGTGAAATGCCGCTGCGACTGTTGCTTGCTGGTGGCGCTACTACTGCTGCTTGTATGTGCCGCCGCTGTTGCTACTACTTGCTGATGTGTGCCACCACTGCTGCTGCTGCTTACTGCTATTGCCACTATGCGCTGTCAATACTACCACTGCCACTGCTGTTTCTAGTGCTGCTCGGTACTGCAGCTGCTGCTGTTACTACTACTGCTACTACAACCGCAGGCCCAACTGCTGCAAATGCTGTCGCACGCCGTTGCTCATACTGTTGCTGTTGCCATTGTAAATCGTGCTGTGAGCGGCTACTCTATCACCACTGATCCTCCGTGGCACAATAGCTGACGCTACGGTTGCTCTTGTTGCGTCTACTGCTGCTTCTACTACTGCTGTGCGCTGCTCACCGCCCTTGTGGTATTCACGTGCAGTCAATTTGCGCTTCCTCAAGCTGTTGCCAGCGTGGTGCCACGTGGCACGTTCTCTTTGTGTTCCACCCATTGCTATTGCTTGTGTTGCTTTTGCTGGTCACAGGTCCCCCCATGCTCTGATATCAAGTTGAAAATTAATTGGGGCATGCAGGTCCATGCGAAAACAAACATGAGCTCTGTGTATGTGTGCATTGCAAAACGACAAGCTGTTCTTTCATATTTTGTGTTTCAGACTTAGCTAAGTCTGAAACGCAAAACATGAAAGAACAGGGAGGAAATGCATTTGAGCCCCTAGCAGGCTCATGTAGGGGCACCGGCAGCAAGCTGCACCGGACCCCGTCACTCCCGCTAAACCCAAACGAGTCAGCGGGGAGAACACACTGCATACATCACGTGGACAACAAAGGTGGTCTCCTCGAGGCACTGGAACAGCTCTCCAAGCGCCCAGGTCTCAGCCACCGAGAAAATACGAGCACTGTTAGAAACACTCAAAAGCAACGTCCGGACATCACAAGCAGCTTTCCGAACATCAAAAGCCCTACTATAGCCATCGGGTCTCCTCGTTGGACCGGTACAGTCCACCGTGTGCATGAGTCTCAACCCATCGAGAAAACTCTCCTAGCTCCCGACAAGCCCACAGGGCTGCCGGAACGCATCGACCGCATCTTGCCGGCTCTGACGTAGGTGCTGGAGAAGTCTCGGTACACTCCGGAGGCTTGTTGTGTCGTCACGCTCTCCTCCACCCTATACCACCAACGTGGGATATATGGGTAATCAATCGGCATCGCTCGTGACGGGTGGAAGCCACACAAACCAACAGTCCCAGCAGCCTAGTAGTGGGAAAAGCAGGTTAGAGTGGACTCATAACCTGCTTTTCATAGCATAGAGTCCGCCTAGGCTTAGGCAGCCATAACTCTCGTGATTGATTTTATTAGTATGGCTGCCTAAGCCTAGGCAGACTCTATACTACTCGGTCGCAAGTGGGCTCATAACCTGCGTGGTCATCGGAGAGCATGCTCGAAGCCCACGCTCCCTTGCAATCACCATTACCCGTTGTCCCGATGCCTTTTTGTGATTTGCACGCGTGCTCTGTCATTGATCTGTACTGTGACCTCTCGGCTGGTGTACATGCTTGTGACGAGGACTGACTCAGCGGATGTTGACGCCAGCAGCCGCTGAGCGATGGAGGGGGCATCGCATCATTTTGAGAGACTTGGATCCCGTCTCCTTATGTGGAGCCTCCCACTTGGCTGCAGTGCGTGCCCAGCTCCATCGACAGTACCCACTGTCACTCATGCCACCCATAGTCATGGACGACTGCTTCTCATAGCATACAGTCTGCCTAGGCTTAGGTAGCCATAACTTTCGTGATTGATTTTACTAAATGATTCTCTTTGCACGACTGCGTTTGCAACGTGCATATCTTTTTATGGTCCAGTTTTAAGGAAAGACGGGCGACGCTTGGATCTGGGGCTCTCGGGCCTCTGGCACGATTCACCGAGAAAATCCCACAAGCCAAAAAATAGGATGTTTTCTTGATTGGCTGGTAGCCTGAGGAACAAGCCTCACAGAGGTGAGGGTTTTGGTTAGTGTGGGAGTGGTCTCACACCGCACTTCATTCTTGCTGTCAACTCAGTTATTACTCACTTCCAGATGCAGCTTTGGCGCAGAGTCTTGAGTGCAAGTTTTCCCTCTCATAGCTAAACAGCAAGTGCTGCTCAGCAACAAGTCTGGATGCAGAAGGTGACGTACTTGAGTTGGAGTGCGTGAGGCGGAAGAAAATTGTCCTATCCAGACTAGCGCAACATCGTCTCCTTGGTGTCAGATCCATAGCGTAGCAGATGCAGCAAACTGAGCAGTAGTAGCGGCATAGAGGTGCCAGTCAACATTGACAGACACCCATACGTGCCTGCGTAGGGAAAAAATTGCCGGATGCTTCTCGGGAGACTTAACCTTGATTAGTAGTGGCTTCAAAACACTCTCGACGCTGGGGAAATGCTGCTGATTTGTTTTTGGCTGTGTTGAATCCACGGTGGTGGTAGCGTATGCGGTAACAGGCTGACGCAAAGTGGCACAACGCTGACGGTGGAGCAGGTGCATGTGGTGTCGGCAGCGTTACACAGTAGGGAAATGTTCTCGCTGCTTCCCATTTTTTCACTTAACCTGTGCCTCTTTACTTTGTGTACCCAGCCTAATCTATCTGCCCAATGCAGTTACGTCAACAGCTGCGGAATCAGCCCCTGCCAGCCGCTGCCCCCGGGACACCGGCGAGAACCCAAAAGAAGAAGAAAATCTCAGACTTACTCTTGCTCACTCGCTATCTACCATGTTGCATGAGGACAACGAGGCAGGAGTAGTAGGGTGCAGCACCAGAAGCAGTAGCAACAGTAGCAACAACAGTAGTTGTGTAGCCGCTGGAGAAGCACACACAAAAGCTTCAGCATCGAGACAGCAAAGCCGCAGCAGCAGCACCAACACCAACAAGAGTAGAAGCACGAGAAGCTACAGCAGCACCAGTAGCAGCAACACCAAAAGTTGCAACAGCAGAAGCACCGATGGTAGCAACAGCATGGGCAACAACAGCAAGAGTAATAGCAGCAGCAACCACAGTAGCAGCCCTTAGTAATTGCATCAACATCATGTAGCAATAGCACTCGCCATACTCAAGTAGGAGACATAGTTTTAGGCAGCGTCCACCGCCCGGTACCATGGTTGGACCTAGTATTGCTGGTGCGACACAGTCAACCTCTGTCAGTGCAACAATGCCATCTGACCCGGGTGTCGCTCTTAAGTAGCAGGTTGAAGAATTGCACAACCTCTTGCTGGTCACAGAGAGCGCCATGTAGGCAGGGGGGGTGATGCAATCTAGATTGCCCCCAAAGTGGCTCATCGAAGGAGCCAGTGCGCGCCTAGGCTAGAGGCTGGCTGTAGGACTATAAGTACCAGTCAGTTGCCTGTGATTCATTACAATTCTGATCTTTGAGACTCCTCATAGAGTTGTGCACCAGAGGCAGATACTGAAAAACATTGGTTGGTCTAAGTCCCAGGAGTTAGCTCCTCATGCGAAATTGACCAGGTGCTAAGGACACAGTGCAAGGAAGTGATTTCTATGAACTGTTCAGTGTGGAACAGTGATTTTGAGGGTGATATCTCCTCCTAGTTGTAATACTTGGAGCGGATGGCAAGTGCCATTGTGTCGGCCTTGTTTTCTAGTCCGTTGCCTCATGCACATTGACGAAGGATTATGGGCCCACAGTGACTAGTTATAAGACACGCTTTTGCACGCTCTCTTGCCTTATCTGTCAGAGCATCAGCTCCATCAGCTCCATCTACTCGATTTGCTCCATCAACTCCAACGGCGGGTGCTACAAGGGCCAAGGACAAGCTCTGCCCTTGGAGGTTCAACCCTTGGGTCCTAACCGGGATATGTTTTGCCCTTGGAGGCACAATCTTGGGTTCAATAGAGTGCGTTCTTCTCTATTTGCAAGTGATCAACGGCTAAGGGGTAAGCAACAAAACTGTAGCTTCTAAACTGGTAGCAGAAAATAGCCTACATCAACCTACACCAGCCTCAACAAAGCAGAGAAGCAGAGAAGTAGAGAAGCAGAGAAGCAGTATGACGACATCCATGATGCTCAGTCTTAAGCAGGTCAGCGTTGGCATGTCAAAGTTCACAGGGACAGGTTTTTCCTTGTGGAAATGGAAATTTGAGATGTTCATGAGGGCGCATGGCTACTTGAAGATGTTCCTTGGAGAAGAGGTTGAACCTCTAAAAGTAGACGCTAGGTATGAAGCATGGAGCGTAAAAAACGACATGGCGCTTGCTGTTCTTGTGAAATCAGTGCATGAGTCACAACATGTTCATCTCCAAGGCATCACACATGCATCAAAGGCTTATAAGAGGTTTGCACATATACACCAATCAATGGCTCTTACAAATCACCCCTTCATTCTTTAAAAACTGATTTTGACAAGGGTGAGCGACGGATAGTCGATTATGGACTTCCTATTGTAGTTTGAAGGACTGCTGTAGCAAGTGACCCAAATGAACTAGGAATTTGTCAATAACATGTAGGGCATGATCATCCTCATGGCGCTACCTGCAAGCTGGGGTCCTTTGTTCACCGTCTTTGGCAGTTGGAAGGAGGAGGATTGGACGTATGAGGCAGTGTCCGAGAACGTGCGCAACAAGGCCATGCGTCACAGTGGTAGCGAGGCTAACATATTGGCCTATGCTACACAGTATGGTCGCCGTGGCAACAAGTCCTCTTCTGGTCAGAGTGGCAACGGAAGAAGTGGCGGTGGAGGAAGAAGCAATGGTGGCGGTGGAAAGGGTTCAAAGCGTCTTGGGAAGCACCATAACCGTGGCAAGCCTGGGCATTGGGCACGGGAGTGCAGGGCTCCCAAGAAGGAAGACGGAGATAATGATGGTAAGAACGAGAGTAAAGGAAAGGGTGAGAAGGAGTTGACGAACATGATGGCTGAGAGCGTGCCGGCACAAACCATCATTCTTTAAGGGAGCAGGATGAGTTCATCTCCATCGAGGACACAAAACGTCGCTTTAGGTGTGATAATGGAAGCCTTGGCCATGCGCAAGGCAATGGAGATGATTTGATCAGCATCAACGTAAACGGTGCTGAAAAAGACTTGAAGTTGTAGTACGTCATCTACATGCCGTCTTTTGCGGCAAACCTCTTGTCGGTGTCCAAAATCACGGACCACGACATGACAGTCGTCTTCACAAAGGAGGATGCAGTGATTGTCAAGAACAAGGAAATCAAGATATCCTATCCAAAGAATAGTCTTGTCCCACAGATCCCAAGAGTTGATGGGCTCTACATGTTGCAGACCGAGCCCCTTGAGAGTAAAAATGAGGGATATGCTGCGGTTGAAGAGCCCAAGTCTCCAAAGCCTGATGTTGCACCATAGACCATCACCATGGCGGCTAACTCCACCAAAGACAAAGATGTTGAGTTGTGGCACAGGCGCTTCAGCCATGTGGCTGACAACACGCTGCAAGCTATGCAGCAACACAAAATGTTTCATGGAATGGAGGCATGCAAGGGCAAGGACGAGGGAAAGTGCAAGCAGCTGTGTGATACATGCCTCCAAGGCAAGGCAAAGAGAAAGCCCTTTGAGCATAATGGGTAACGTGCGGCATCAATCTTGGACCTGATTCACTTAGATGTGTGCGGACCATTTTGCAATCGTTCAAACGGCCGCGGCAAGTTCTTCTTGACCCTGATTGATGACCACAGTCACAAGATGTGGATCTACTTCCTCAAGACAAAGGGAGAGGTCAAGGAGAAGCTGCAAGAGTTTGTCGCCAAGGTAGAGTTCCAGACAAGCAAGAAGGTCAAGGCACTGCACACGGACAACGGTGTTGAGTAGGGTGGTGGGTGGCTAGCCACAGCCACCCTGGCGGTCCTGTCTTGACCTCTAGAACCACGACCACAACGTATTGTCAAATGTGTAGGACAAAGCATCTTAAGGTACACCTATCACAAATGGACTACCCGTAGCACACATGGTCACACGCTCATTGTGTCATCCAGTACCTTCACCGCATCCACCATGTCCTGGCATTGTTCTCAATCTACCACTCTTGGTTCCTCGAACTCATCCTCCTTTGCCTCTTCTCCCTCCTCTTGCTCCTCCTCCCTTAGTCTCATTTTACTTCTTGACCTACACGGGTCTTCATCATCTTGTCCTCCATCACTTCTCCCTCCCCTTCCTCGTCGTGTGTGCCATCCAACCCTCTCTTGCTACTAACTCATCCAACCCCATGTTTTGGCAAGTGGTTACCCCTCACAGAGTTTTTCTTCCTCCGCTATCCCTCCCTCCTTGCAATCCTCTTGCTACATTGATTCTACTGCTCCGAGTGTCGGTCTGTATCTGTGACATTAGGGGTTCTTGGATCAGTACTCCTAGTGCCGTTCCAAGAAACCTCTCGCATATCTCCCATCACCCACACCTGTACCCGGGTATCTGTTGCTCCCAGTTCTGGTCCTAGAAACTCCCTCGTTTCTCCATGAAAATCCTTGGCAAAGATGCGTGATCCCAAGTTGGGGCTCGGGTTGTTCCCACTATTGAGGGAGACAATTCTACTTGTACACATGTCCTCGGCGTTAGGGCCTGTTAATGCTACTATTGACTTCGCGACCGTCAACACAGGCTCTCCCCCCTTCACATCCTTACCACTCTAGCTGCATCCCCCTTATGTTCTTCCTCCTCGTCCATAGTCAAAGGTTACTAAGTCCGTACCGTCATCCCCCTTGACTCTACGCCCTATGCTCCTATGTTTGCCGTGGTGTCTTGATCCCCCTAGTCTAGGAGTACCAATGCTAGCATAGCCGGTACCAAGGATGTAGCCTCCCAGATGGCTCCTAGGCCCCCCCCTCTGGCATCGCACCCTCCTCCATACATGAACGTGTTATTGTGATTAGTGATGTTTCTGTTGACCTGTACAGTTTATTGTGACCACTCAGCCATGTCCATGCCCGTGTAGATCCCTGCTGCGGACCCAGGTGGCACGAATGCATTGTCTTGTGGTGGACTACCAGGCTGGAGATGACCGAAAACCGCCCCAGAGTCTTGGATGTTGTCTAGGACCTTCTACAGTTTTTCTGTAGCACGTAGGAGTTTATTGGTGGGCTGGCCATGGGCCCGATTTGCATGTTTCTGCATTGTGTGTTGTCCGCTTGATGCCCGATGTATGCATGTGACCAGTCATAGTGTCCGGCTTGTGTTTCTACATGTCTAGATTTAGATGGTGTAGCGTTCTGACTTGTCTACGTTGAGTTACAGCCAAAACAATGGTTTTGGGCCGGTTTTAGGACAGACCTTGCACAGTTGCATGCGACACCCGCCGTGCGCCGCGGCATGTACTTATGCCATGGACCTTTCATTTGTCATTCCTCTCTGTAAATGCTACTGAATCATTCTCACACTTTGACTTGTGTCTCCTCGCCAAACCCTTGTTGTTGTGTGTACGACCTGTGACTGCCGTCACTGTCTGACCAAGGCACTGCCCCCTAGTCAGCGGTTGTGTTGCTAGGAAGCTTCTGCACATCTTCTCATGGTAACAGAGCAGTGATACCTCTCTCACTAAGCTGCGCCACAGAGATACAACATTGGCAGCAATAGTGAGATTCACCGCCGCCACCGTATCCTAAGACTCGTTGCAGCCATTTTTCAGCAACGACATCACCACGCAATCCCCACCACCACATCGGTTGAGCTGGGACAGTTACCAGCTCTAGCAGCCAAGCCAAGCAACAGTAGCATCATAAGATGGAAACAGCAGCCATGTCTGGCTAGGCATTCTGACAAAAAAAGGGGGGAAGTAGCTCGCAGCAGCAGCGCGCAGTGCGAAGCAGCGGCTGCGAGCAGTAGCAGCACGTAGCGGTAGCAACAGTGAGCAGTAGAAGCTACAGCGAGCAGCAACAACAGCACCAAGAAGCACTAGTGGCAGCGGTAGGGGGACAAGAGTAGCACCAGCATTGCGCTTGCTGTAGCGCTAGCAGCAACAACAGCAGAAGAAACATTGTAGCAACAGCAGCAGCATTGTAGCAACAGCGGCAGCTACAGCAGTGGAGGAGTATCAGGAGCGGTTGCAGCGACAGCTATACTACGTAGCAGCAGTCACAGCTACTTTGCGGAGCAGCGTAGATTCTACGCAGTTGCACAACCGTGCAAGGGGGTGACGAGGTCTTCCCCTCCCACCAAGTAGTCCGCGTGAATCTAACACAAAAAAAATTGTACCGATGTCTGCATTTCTCTTGTTGACATCATCAGGTCCGTGCTGATGTCATCTGACCCCTGCTGACTTCAGCACTTGCCTCAGTCAAGTTTTTGGGTCGGAATGTCAAAATTTGCAAGCGTCTGAACTCCTCAAGAACCACTAACGGTTCTGCAATCTGACTGGTTTGACTTCCTGGTCCATACTGAGCGCTGACATGGCTCCGACCGGTGACAAGAACAAAGGACCACCTGATCCCTATTCCTCCTCCTTAGGGGTCATGAGCCCACGCTTGAGGCTATTGAGGACCTGCGGAGTCAGCATGATGAGATGCATCGTCTGGAGGAGCAGCAAACTGATGCCAACCGTAAGCTCGCTAAGCTTCTTTGCGGTGAGTCCACGGCCCCACAACAGACCTTTGTGGGAGTCGGCGGTGTTGTACCTTCTGCACAGCAGTCAGCATCTGCACTAGAGACAGCAGCAGGATGTGACCAGCCATCTCTTGATCCTTGGGATGAGGACCCTGACATGCCCGGTATGGAGGATGACACTCACGAGAGCAGAATTTGCGTGCTTCAGGAGCGTCTCTGCTAGCTTCAAATGAGTTCTCAGGCCCCAGAGACATCTCGCATCCAATCGTTGCCTAATCCCTACCTCGGTGCCTTCCCTCGTCCTTGTGTTTTCCCCATTCCTCGTCCTTAGACTGTGGTTTTTCTCCCTACGGAGTGGCAACCCAAGGACTTTGAGACAGCGTCCACGCCATGTCAGTGAGAATGGCTTTGACTGCTGGGAGACTCTTTTCCAGGTCTGGGCTACTTTCAAGGGAGTCTAGCTCTACTATCACAGTCCATACCAGGTTACGGATCACACTCAGGTGCTGACAACGGCCAGGGCAATGCAGGGACTCCTTTACGCCATGCCGCGAGAGACTGTCGTTGACTTTTGCCCCTTCCTTGGAGAGGCTGGCACAGGCGCGGGTGCTGATTGACATACGGGCTGTGACCTAGTTTTGTCCCTGCTTGCTGCAGAGACGTACCCTACCCGCGTAGCTCACATTTGCTCCTTCCACTTCCTTCGTCAGGGACCTCCCAAGCTCACAACTGATTACTGGTGGCATGCCATGTGCATCTACACGTGCCTTGGGACCTCACAACTGTGGGCGCTTCGCACGCTCATAATCGGAGTTCGCCTCGACACGCGGACATCTTCTCAGGATACAATAACGCTATGCTTGAGCCTTTCTCCACCTCCCTCCAGCTTCTTCCTTGGGCGTATCAGATTTTTTTCTAGGTGGCTTCCGCCCTTGAGGCAGCTGTGGCCCATCAGGATAGTCCCCTTGTTGCAACGGTCATCGCGTCGCCACCGATGCCCCTCTTGCAGACCACTTCTCCATCCTTTGGCACATACTCCTCTTCCCCTTCCACCCCGATCGCCCCAACTCAGACGCCGGCTGTGGCAACAACGACACAAGGGAAGAAGGGTAAGAAAAGGCGTGGTTTGGGCTGGGAGAAGTCGCAGCAGCAGTAACAGTCATCGGGCGGTAGCAGTGGGCCTACCGTTCACTGCTACAACTGTGGAGGTGCTCATCACTATACTGAGTGCCAGCAGCTACTCGATGTCAAGATGAGATCCACGTGGTGTGGTCCCGACGTTTGTCCGATTGTCTCTAGTGGTTCACGTCTACTGTTTTTGGCGAACCTGAGACTGAGCGTGAGCTTTCTGGTCGCCTCACGCTATGTGAGCAGAAAATCAGAGACAGTCAGTTTGCGAAGGGAATAACTTCGTTTTGCGTTTGTTTTTGAACATAGACATGATGACAACATTTATAGGGCTAGTCATGAGCTTTCCAACGCCCCAAACTGCGCGCAATTCGGCCAAGCGTAGCTCAAGTTATGCTTGCCGAAGCACAGGTCTCACCCACCACAGAAGCCTGACGCCGCCACTCGCCGTGGCGCCTTCATTCATGTGCGAAGCGCCTTTCCCAAGGCGCATGTCCCATTGCACATGGTTTATGGGTCCCCTGTAATGTTTCCAAGCACCCTACCTACTTTTGGTTCGTGTTTGGTGATGGGGTGTGACGAGGTTCGAAACCTGTCCGCTGACGTGCAGTCAGAATTTTGACTAAGTCCCCGAGTAACAAAATGTACTACTGAGTTTCGGACGTCGAGCCAGGATTTTGGCTAAGTCCCTCAGTAACAACCTGCACTACTGGATCCGGTGGATGATCCGCCGGATCAGGTGGATCATCCACCGGACGCCTCGGCAGGCCTATCGGAGCATTTTCTCCACATGGTATTTTTGTTACTCGGTCCGGTCGATTATCGACCGGATTTCGAGTCGCAGCCGGCTCCCAGAGCCGCTGCGCATACCCCAATTTTGGAAGGCCATATCTCCCTCGATACTTGTCCGATTTTGGCGAAACAACTTGCACCGGATCCAGCAACTTGTCAACTTTCTGGGGCAATCCTTCATTTCAGGATCTGAGCAGATGTCGAATCGCCGGATCTGCCGGAGCGGAGTTTCTCTTTTCTGGCGGCTCGTTAGCGCCTCCCGGCGCCGCACTTGGGCATGCGGAGGGGCAATTTTTCAACATTCTCCCCCTTGCACCTTCCATGCCCGCTGCTCCTGCTTGCTCTCACTCATCTTCCGCTGCACCCTCTAGCCCATCATAGCTGGTCATCCCAAGTCCGGCCACGCTCATCGCGTGCCGGTCCGCGGTTTGCGCTTTGGTCAAGCAATCCGCAAGCATGTTGTGCGTGCTGCAGTGCTGCAGCACCACCTGCCCCTTCTCGACCATGTCCCGTGCGTAGTGATAACGCACGTCAATGTGCTTCGTCCTCCTGTGCTGCGTCGGGTTGTTGGTCAGCGAGATGGAGCTGGTGTTGTCCTCGTGCACCACCGTAGGCTCTCGCTGCGGCACGCCCAGCTCCCCCAGCAACCTGTGGAGCCACACCGCCTCCTTGACCGCCTCGGCCAGTGCGATGTACTCAGCTTCCACTGTGGAGGTGGCGATGCAGTCCTGCTTCCTGCTGCACCATGAGACCGCTCCACCCGCGAGGAAGAACACGTAGCCGGATGTGGACTTCCTTTTATCCGCATCGCCAGCGTAGTGTGCATCCGTGTAGCAGACCAGATGCAAAGGGTCCGCCTGCCCTTTGCCGTCGAACCTCAGGCGCGCGTGCCGCGTCGCCTGCAGGTAGCGGAGGATGCGCTTGACCGCCTGCCAGTGTAGTGGCCCTGGGTCGGCCACGTATCTGCTCACTTGGCCCACCGCGGAGGCCAGGTCCGGTCGGGTCGCCACCATGGCGTACATGAGGCTGCCCACCGCCAATTGGTAAGGCACCCCTGCCATATCCTCCCGCTCTTCTTTTGTATGCGGCGCCATTGCCGCACTCAGTTCATAGGTCGTGGAGACACGAATGGACACTGGTTTGCAGTCTTCCATGCCGTACCGCTTCAGCACCTCGGCCGCGTATTTGGCCTGCCCCAGCTCAAGCGTGCGCGCCCTCCGGTTCCGCGTAATGCTCACCCCGAGGTAGAACTCCAGCTCCCCCATGTTCGACATCTGGAACCTGCTGCTCAGCTGCTCTTTCAGCTGCTGTAGGCTCGACAGGTCGGAGGAGCACAAGATCAGATCGTCCACGTAGAGTGCGACAATCTCATGGAGCTTCTTGCTGCGCCGCACGCACACACTGTGATCTGCCTCACAGCGCTTGAAGCCGAGTTATGTCATGAAGCTATCCATCTGTTGGTACCAGCATCGGGGCGATCGTCTTAGCCCGTACAAGGACTTCCGCAGCTTGCACACCTTGCCCTCTGGCGCGTCCACTCCCTCCGGCACCTCCATGTAGATTTCCTTGTCGATGATGCCGTTGAGGAAGGCCGTATTTACGTCCATTTGGTGAAGCTCCATGTCCTTCGCGGCTGCCACCGCAAGGATCGCCCGGATGCTTGTGAACTTGGCGACGGGGGCAAACGTCTCATTGTAGTGCTCGCCCTGACGCTGTGCGTACCCCTTTGTCACGAGCCACGCCTTGTACTTGTCAACCACACCTTCCTTTGTGAACTTGGTCTTGAAGACCCACTTGGAGCCGATGACCTTGGCGTCTTTCGGCCTGTCAACCATCTGCCACGTGTCGTTTTCTGCAATGGACGTCAACTCCTACTTGATGGCGGCGTCCCACTGCTTTCCCTCGGGCCGTGCAAGCGCCTCTTGCACGGTCGTCGGCTCCGTTGATGCAGCCAGCATGCACCGCGTCATGCCAATCCATCGACCGGTGCCTGCGTCGAAACGCTTCCCCGCTCTCCGCTGCCTCCTGCTGCGGCGCGGCAGTCTTAGCGGCGTCTCGTCGCTCTGTTGCGATCCTTCCGATTCAGCTCGCTCCGCTGAATCATCGACCGGACGGCTTTTCGAGGATTCTTCCCGCTCCGGTGAACCATCAACCGGACGAGCGGCGCGTCCTGAGGATTTTTCTCCGACACCCGATGCGAATTCTGCCGGGAGTGCGCGCTTTGGCACCCGCGGTGCCTCCTTCGACGGATCATTCCGCCGGATCTCCAGCTCAGCTGCATCGTCATCGGAGTCCTTCGCGTTGGCTGCTGCACCTGTTGCACCGCCGCACTCCGACACCGCATCATCGACCTCCGCGTCCGCCGGCTCCTCCTCGTAGTCAAGGAGCTGGAACCACTCCCCATGTTTTGGAGTGTTCCCGACGCTCATGTCGTTGATGCTGCTGCTGAAGCTCTACTACTCATCGAACTCCACGTCACGGCTGCGGATGATCTCTTGCGTGCGCGGGTCCCAGAGCCGATACGCCTTTTGCGCGCTCTCGTAGTCAAGGAACAAGCACGGCTTTGCCCGCGGTTCCAGCTTGCTGTCGCGTCGTTGCGCCGCCTGCACCATCACGTGCGCCTTGCACCCGAACACTTTCAGGTGCGCCACGTTTGGCTTGCGCCTGCTCCAAACCTCCTGCGGCGTCTTCCAGCCGCCTTTACCCTTCAGCACCGCTGTTGGGGTGAGGTTGATGGTGTAGCTCGCTGTACGCACAGCCTCCGCCCAGAAACCTCGCGGCAACCCCGCATCCACAAGCATGGTCTGCACCATGTTGAGCAGCGTCTGGTTCGCCCGCTCCGCCACTCCGTTGGACTGTGGCAAGTACGGTGTAGTGGGTTCCCACTTGATGCCGTGCTGATTCATCCACCCGTTGCAGCCCACGTACTCTCCGTCATTGTCGCTACGTAGCATTCTGACCTTCCGGCCAGTCTGCCTCTCCACCGCTGCGACGTACTCCTTCAGCCGGTCCAGGACTTCGCCAATCTATTTCATGAAGTACACGTAGAGCTTCGTGCTACAGTCGTCAATGAAGGTGACGAAGTATCTGAAGCCACCGTTTGACGGCGTTTTGAACGGTCCGCGCACGTCGCTGTGCACGACCTCCTGCAGATCCTTTGCGCGAGCCGCATTCTTGTTGAATGGCTTGCGCCGCGCCTTGCCCAAAATGCAAGGCTCACACTTTTTGTGCGCTGCTGCATCTGCTGCCGCGTCTGCACAGTCGATGACGAGGCCGCGTACCATGTCGCGCTTCGCCATCTCCTTAACGGTTGCGGGCGCCGAATGCCCCAACCGTCGGTGCCAGAGCTCCAGATCAGCGCTTCCTCCCTTGGCCATGTTGACGACGCGCTCCTGCGAATCTGCTGCATCGGATGCCGCGGGGACCACCTTGGTCTCCACAATGTAGAGACCGCCCTCGTGCTTTGCCTCCAGCACGAGCTCGTCGTCGCCGTCGATGCGCACCACTACGCCTTTCCTGCGGAAGAGCACCTCATACCCCTTGTCCGTCAAGCGGGTGACACTCAAAATGTCAGCCAGGCCGGGGACATGCTGCACATCACGAATTGTTCATAGCTCCTTCTTACCGCCCACCACGACTTCCACCTCTACGACGCCTTGGCCGGCCGCCGGCTTGACTTTATCGTTCGCGACCACCATTGACTTGGAAGACTTCTCGTAGGTGACGAACCCCAGCTTCTCGACTTGGGTGTGCTCCTCGGCCCTGGAATCCAGGCACCGCCTGTTGGCCTTCTTGAGGAAGTAATTCTTGTTGCCGTTGAGGAGCGACCTGCCCTTGCTGTTTTTGCCGCCGGTCTTCGCCTCCTCCGGGCACTCACGGGCCCAATGGCCCTCCTTGCCGCAGTTGCGGCACGCACCTTTCTTGGCGCCCTTCTTGCCGCCGCCCTTTCCGCCACTTCCTCGGCTCCTGCTTCCGCCACCACGAGTTTTGGTGACGAGGGCCGATGAGGAAGACAAGGACTCCCCGCAGCTCCGACGTTGCGCCTCGTTGCGGATGTACTCTGCGACCGCGCCATAGGTGAGCTTGTCCTCCGACCATCCTCCAAGGACGGTGATGAGTGGGCCCCAACTGTCAGGTAGGGCCATGAGGAGGGCCATCGCCTGCAGCTGCATGTCGATCTTCCACCCCACGTCATTGCATTGCGAGGCGAGCGACTCGATCTGCTGCATGGCGGAGATGACATCATCTCCCTCCTCGATTCTCACCGTGAGGAGTCGCTTCATCGCGAAGATTTTGTTCGCGAGCGACTTGGATTGGTGGATGGGACAGAGCTTTTGCCAAGCTTCGGCTGCCAGCTTGCAGCCTTGGAAGTAGCCCCACTACGACTCGGCCGTCCCGGACACCAGGAGCATGAGCGCCTCCGTGTTCTTCTTTTCGAAGGCCTGCTTCTCCGCGTCCATAGCAGTCGCCTCTGTGAGCACCTCCTTTCCCAGCATGACATCCAGCAGCCCCTTATGCGAGAGGTGCAGTTTGAACTGCCACCTCCATAACCCGAAGCCCGGGCCACCCGCATACTTCTGAATGGGCTGCGTCTCCTTCTGCGCCATGTGCGCAGCTGCTACTCCGACGAGTTCTCAGAACTTCACGGCGACGTCCAAGATGACGACCCCGTGCGCAACGGAAGACGTGAACGTTGAAGGCGTTCAGACCAATGGGCCCATAACCCTTTGTCAGGATGAGATCTACGTGGTGCGGTCCCGATGTTTGTCTGATCGTCTCTAGTGGTTCACGTCTACTGTTTTTGGCGAATCTGAGACTGAGCATGAGCTTTCTGGTCGCCTCACGCTATGTGAGCAGGAATTTAGAGACAATCAATTTGCAAAGGGAATAATGTCGTTTTGCATTCGTTTTTGAACATGGACATGATCACAACATTTATAGGGCTAGTCATGAGCTTTTTAACGCACCAAACCGCGCGCAATTCGGCCAAGCGTAGCTCAAGTTATGCTTGCCGAAGCGCAGGTCTCACCCACCACAGAAGCCTGACGCCGCCACTCGCCGTGGCGCCTTCATTCACGTGCGAAGCGCTTTTCCCAAGGCGCATGTCCCATTGCACATGGTGTATGGGTCCCCTGCACTGTTTCCACGCACCCTACCCACTTTTGGGTCGTGTTTGGTGATGGGGTGTGACGAGGTTCGAAACCTGTCCGCTGACGTGCAGTCAGAACATTGACGAAGTCCCCGAGTAACAAAATGTACTACTGAGTTTCGGACGTCGAGCCAGGATTTTGGCTAAGTCTCTCAGTAACAACCTGTACTACTGGATCCGGTGGATGACCCGCCGGATCAGGTGGATCATCCACCGGACGCCTCGGAAGGCCTATCGGAGCATTTTCTCCACATGGTACTTTTGTTACTCGGTCCGGTCGATTATCGACCGGATTTCGAGTCGCAGCCGGCTCCGAGAGCCGCTGCGCATACCCCAATTTTGGAAGGCCATATCTCCCTCGATACTTGTCCGATTTTGGCGAAACAACTTGCACCGGATCCAGCAACTTGTCAACTTTCTGGGGCAATCCTGCATTTTAGGATCTGAGCAGATGTCGAGTTGCCAGATCCGCCGGAGTGGAGTTTCCATTTTCTGGCGGCTCGTTAGCGCCTCCCGGCGCCGCACTTGGGCATGCGGAGGGGCAATTTTCCAACACTCAACTGGGCGCAGATCACTTGTGGTTTTGAGGCTGCACATGGACAACGGTTTGCGTTGAGCAGCATAGATTCTAGTGGCGCGGTGGCCACGACCAAAGCGGTTCTCACTTCCCCACCGGCGAGCAGTGGCAACCCGGGACCACATAACTGTTCTTCTATGCCCCATGGCCATGACTATGGCTTGACGGACAGATTGGGCATGCACTTCTCCTTTGGAGTAAGTCCCCCAAACTATGTTCGTGGTGCAAGTCCAAGCGAGACACCAGAACTGTAGCGCAACGGATAGCATGTTGGACTTAGGAACAAGAGGTCCTACAATCAAGCATTGATGAGCGCAGGAAGGTTTTTGGACCTTCCTGCACAGGGGAAGCTTCTTAGACATTTCTCCATGTATGAGGAGAGTGCGCCACTTGGCGGTCAGTGGATGCGCCAATTGGCGGACTGGTGAGGTAGTGTGGAGTGACCACCCCAGAAGTGTCACTACCCTCACACCTTAGAAGCCAGGCGTGGGACTATATGTACCAGGCTCATTCCTCATTCTAATTGCACAATCTGGCCTTAGATACTCCTCACAGAGTTGTCCAACTAAGGAACAATAGAAAGAAGACACTGGTTGGTCTAAGCCCCAGGAGTTAGTCTTTGACTAACACCTCGCGCGAAAGTGACCAAGTGTTAAGTGGACACAGTTGCTAGCAAGTGATTGCCTAGGAACTGCTCAGTGTGGAACCGTGATCCTCAGGGTGATATCTTCTCCTAGCTGAAATGATAGGAGCGGACGGCAGGTGCTATTGCGTCAGCCCTGGTTTCTAG
>SZWC01001185.1:74622-93911 GCA_023375785.1 Penium margaritaceum | reverse complement strand
ACAAACACAACCCAGAGCTACAGATTCACGCGGAAGAAAACTACCACAGCAGGTGGCCTAAGGTGCAAGGGAGAGATTGTTGTTCTTCTATGCCCCATGGCCACTGCTATGGCTTGACGGACAGGTTGGGCATGCACTGCTCCCTTGGAGTAAGTCCCCCAAGCTATGTTCGTGGTGCAAGTCCAAGCGAGACACCAGAAGTGTAGCGCAACGGATAGCATGTTGGACTTAGGAACAAGAGGTCCTACAATCAAGCCTTAATGTGTGTAGGAAGGTTTTTTTACCTTCCTTCACAGGGGAAGCTTCTTAGACATTTCTCCATGCATGAGAAGAGTGCGCCACTTGGCGGTCAGTGGATGCGCCAATTGGCGGACTGGTGAGGTAGTGTGGAGTGACCACCCCAAAAGTACCACTACCCTCACACCTTAGAAGTCAGGCCTGGGACTATATGTACCAGGCTCATTCCTCATTCTAGTTTCACAATCTAGCCTTAGATACTCCTCACAGAGTTGTCCAACTAAGGAACAGTATAAAGAAGACACCGGTTGGTCTAAGCCTAAGGAGTTTGTCTTTGACTAGCACCTCACGCGAAAGTGACCAAGTGTTAAGTGGACACAGTTGCTAGCAAGTGATTGCCTAGGAACTCCTCAGTGTGGAACCGTGATCCTGAGGGTGATATCTTCTCCTAGCTGAAATGATAGGAGTGGACGGCAGGTGCTATTGTGTCAAACCTGTTTTCTAGTCCGTTTGCCTCAGGCCGGTTGACACACGTGACCGCACCATCTCCCAGCTCCATCATTTTCTGGGGCTTCGCTTTTAGGGAGGTGCGAGTGAATCTTCACGGCTAGTTTGTTCACAGATTGTTTGTTTGTTTGTTCTCATAGCTCGTAATTACTCGTGTGCGGGAGCGCAGCTGGCATGTGGTGATGATGGGCCTGACAATACTGATTGGATTCATGAGTCTCACCTTTGTCGTTTCTCCTCATCTGTTGCTCAACGCTTGGCTGAGGCGGAGTGTTCCATTGCTTGTTGTAGAGTGATGTCCTGTGGTCATGATCCTAGTTGCACTTGGATCATTGATTGGGGTGCAACTCATTACATGACCTGTCTTCGTAGTGACTTCGTTGTTCTTAGTCTTGTTGCGTCTACTTGCTCTGTTCACACAAGCTCTGGTCAGTCACAACCAGTCCAGGGTGTTGGGGTTGTATACTTCTGAGGTCCATCTTGCCCTTTGTATCTTTCCGAGGTGCTCTTTGTGCCTGACCTTGAGCTCTGATTGCTGTCTTTGTGTGCCTTCACACTGTTGGGACTCTCTGTGGAGCACACTGCAGACTCCGAAACTATGACAGCTGTTGATACTCGTACCGTCGGTCTTTGTGCCTCTGCTGTGGACGATCTGTTGCGTGTCTCTCGGATTTCTTCTTCTTCTTGCTCCCCTTCTCCTCCTGTTCTTGTGTTTTTCACTAGTGTTCTGTTTGCTAAGCACCAGAGACTTCCACATCATTTCTTGTGTCATGTGGGCTCCGACACTGTGTCGAAGCTCATTCAGACATAGCCTGCACTCGTTCTTAACGTGGCTTCTTTTGAGAAGCCGCCTCAGACTGACTGTCTTTTTTGTGCTCAGGGTAAGATGCATCACTGCTCTTACCCTGACTCCCGTTCTCGAGCACTTCGCCCCCTCGAGTTGGTCCATTTGGACCTTCTCGGTCCTCTTCCTGTTGAGTCTTTGTCTAATCGGGGCCATTATGTCCTGACTCTGACTGATGAGTGCACCGGGTTGCGGTGGGTCTACAGTCTGTGCCAGAAGAGTGATGCCGCTCTCGCGATTTGCCTCTACCTAGTGATGGCTGAGCGTCTATCCTGCCACACGGTGCACACGTTCCGTTTGGATCGCGGTGGCAAGTTTCTTGGCGAGATGGACAGTTTCTTTTGCCAAGCACGGGGTTCTTCACCAGGTCTTCACTCTTGCTACTCCTCAGCAGAACGGTGTCTGTGAGCGCTAGAACTGCGCCATGTAGGATGTGGTTCGTGCTATGCGGTCTGATTGAGATCTTTAAGTGTCCTTTACTTTTGAAGGATTTGCCTACATGACGTGGGTCTTGAACAGCCTCGCGCACAGTTTCCTTCCTGACCACGTTGCATTGTACGAGCTCTGGTTTTGCCACCGTGCTGATCTACGTCTCACTCGTGTCTTGGGATCTATGACTGTTGTATGGTAACCGAGGACCAGCAGGGGTCCAAGGTCTCCCCGCGGGGTTGCCTGTGTGCCTTCTTGGGAATCTTCCCACGGTCGAAGGCCTGAAGTTTATGGGACCCCGTAAGTCGTCGCATCATTGAGTCCCGCAACACGCTCTTCTTTGAGTCTCTCACATACTGTGACCTGATCTTGATCATGTCGATGCCCGTCACGTAGGTTCCTACATGTGAGGCTTCTCGACGGATGGGGAGTCTGGGCCTACGAGCACCTCCCGTCCGACTGATGTGTCAGTCTCCACTTCTCGGTCTCCGGCTCTTGATGACCTAGCAATAATCGTTGTCCGCCCAGAGACCTCTCCAGTCCAGCCGGTTTCTACCCCTGTTCCCTCACACCCCACAGGTACCCATAAGTATGTACCCATGTCCACCAGGACTCCTGTCTCTGTGCATGGTCCTGCCTCGACTCCTGCTCCTACTGCCACACCTAGTCTTGAGTCTCCCATTATTTCACCAGCATCTCCTCACAATGCATCACCTGCCCCTTTGCATGAGTCCTCACCAGATGTGGTCCTGCCTGTCTCATAGCGTGAGGTAAGCCCCTTGAGCCCAAGTTACTCGCGTGAGCCTGGTGGTTGTCTTTGATCATTGGTATCTGGAGTCCAGCGGGTGTCAGATCCCACACCGAGGCGCCCCACTCACAGCGTTGCAAGTGGTGGTCTCGGCATAAAAGCCCTTGGCCTGAGTGTCCGCGCAAATCAGACAGAGGTACATCTAGCGTACCCTGTAGAGCACGATGTGGTCACCTGCGAGTCTCGTCTCGCTTGTGATGCAGCAGCTAACCTTATTGTCGTCAGGCTTAGCTCCAAGGCGTGTGCACTTACCACTCAGAGCTCACCCTCTATGGCGCCCGATCCGGGCACACTAAGGGAAGATCTCTCATCAGATGATGCAGACGCCTAGCAGGCTGTATGCAAGGATGAGCTTTGTGCCATCTGAGAGCACAGAGTTAACGGGCTAGTCGACCTTCCACCTGGAAGGAAGGCTATTCAGGTCAAGTGGTTCTTTTGCAAGAATGTGAAGCCAGATAGCTCACTGGAACGCCACAAGGCTTGCTTGGTCGTCAAGGGCTATTCGCGGATCGAAGGCATCGATTACACTGAAACTTTTGCCCCTGTCAGCCGCATGACCTTAGCTCGTGTTTTGTTCGGTGTGGTGGCTCAGCATGACTGGGAACTGCACCAGATGGACGTGAAAGATGCGTTCCTCCATGGCTCTCTGAATGAGGAGATTTACGTGGCCCAGCCACCAGGCTTTGAGGAAGGTAACAAGGTGTGGTGCAAGCGCAAGTCCTTGTATGACCTTAAGCAGTCTCCTTCTTGTTGGAACCAAGAGATTACTGGCACCCTGACTCGTGCGGGATATGTACAGAGCGAGGTAGATCCCTCTCTCTTTATCCGACAAACGCCTGAGCGGTTCACCGCCATCCCTGTCTATGTGGATGGCCTTCTAATCGCCATGGAGGCCGTGAAGGAGGCCAAGGCGTTTCTCCCTGCTGCCTAGAGGATGAAGGGGTCACTATCATCTACCCCGCCTCTCCCACCGTCTTTCGGAGGGCCTACAACAACCTCACAAGACTCCCCATGAATCAAAGCTCCTCTCTCCACGTCTACTCGTGACCCCTCCAGTGGTGGTGTCTAGATTTTAAACTCACAAAACAGTTAGAGCGAGGCGAATGCACATGGAATAGACACTCTTCCGATGCCGCAACTTGAAGAGAGGGACATATTTCCGGGATCAACAACACAGAAGAAGCTCCATGAGGAGGTTTGGGTCGCTCCAAAGCCTTTTGCATAGGTGATTGACCAACATATCAAATGGTTTCATGGACATTTCAAGAATGTAGGAGGAAAGGTACGATGAAATTTGTTTGACGATTTGTTCTCTTGCTATTGTTCTTCATTACCGCCCTTCCTCAAACGGTTACAGGACAATCACGGCATGTAGCATAAGTCACCGCCAAGGTTCGGCTCTCGCTTTTGATGTACATACCTTACTGTCACCCATATTTGTGCATTTTTTTTTTGTCTGCCATGTGTCACATAAAGAAATCTTTCACACCAAAAGTACATGTTTAGACATGTGAAGCACGTTTTTCCTTCCCAGAAAAGGAACTTATGCCACAAAATTCCTCGTTCAAAAATCTCAAAAATTTTCAAATGTAGGAGAATACAGATGGCACTAAAAAGAAAATGAAAACAAGTTAAAAATGTTGCACAATTCTTGTGCAAGGGATACACAATAATCATGAACCGTATACATGTAGTAATGAAACTTGAAGGCAAAAGAAAAGGTATGGTGTTGAATAGATAAGAATTCTAGTTTTGTGTTTTTTATTTGAATTCCAATGTGTATGGAGGTTTTGAACATAATGGTTTTAGCGAAACATGTTTGAAGATGAGTTGTCTCATGTGTTGAATGGATGTGACGTTTGGATAATCTGATATTGTCAAGAGAAGTTTAATGATGTAAGGCAGTTTTGGTACAATGTTGTCTATGCACAACTTCAGTTGTGTTGGGTTTGATGTTTGTACCTTAAAATGTGAACTACGGAGCAGAAGGAGGAATAATTGGTTATGATCTGGGTGAACCAGATCATGTGGTAATGTGTGCAGGTGCGAAAGCTAAACTGACAATGACGTCAATGAAACAACAACTGACATCATGAATCAGTTGGCTTTGTAAGCTAAGTCCCTTGGCCTACGATCCATTGGACCAGCCATGGTAGCTGATCAATGAGGCCTAGCTTGGAAGAGCATCAACACGCAGATGTGATCAGCAAAAAAGGTGTTTGTCAGCGTTGTGTAGGTATATTACTTTGCGAGTCTTGTTTCCTTGATGGTTCTTGTGTCATAAAGCAACTTTGTGTTGTCTGAAGGAACACATCCTGCATTCCTCCGCTAGTGTCAGAAGTGTGTGGGTGTTATGGAGTCAGTTGAGAACTCGGGTGAGAGTGACTCTCCTGAGTCAAACGGGTCAACTTCACGTCCTCCCTCTCCTGCAGCTGTGGAAGATGGTGGTACTGACAATCCGACAGCAACGGCGAGAGGTAAGGGCAAAGAGAAGGTCCAAGCCGACAGGAATGAGGAAGGACGTCCTCTTCCACATGAATCTGGCCCGAGTGATTGGTATGCAAGAGGAGGTTGTAGAAATTCAACAGCATCCAAGAGACAAGCATTGCAGATTGAGGCAGATAGGAAGTATGCGAAGGAGCTCGATGCAGCAATTGCCGAAGCACGTCGTGTAAGGGAAGAACGATTGGTTGTTTGACAGGAGCCATTTGAGACTCCACCTGAAGGGCTGACATTGCAGCAAGTTGTTGCAATGCCCCCGCTAGATAGGGCACGTTTGTATCAACTGATTACGCATGATCATGGAGACAAATTTTCCTGATTTTCAGAGTGGAATGCAGCAAGGGCGTATGTTGTGGCTGTCAGCCAAGGAATCACTTACCGTGAGTTGGACATACCCACGATGGAAGCAGGGCTTGGTATTGCAGGTCCTGATCTTGGCCATGTACAGCATTGGCCACGTAACATCATAGGATCAGCTGTGATGAACCAACTTGTGGAGGATGCTGTCAAAGCAACACCGTTTCCGAGTTTGGTGACTCTGTCCGAGAAGTTGAAAGAGTTCCATAGAGAGTACCTTGTACTGAAAGGACGAGATCCAAGGCAATTTGAAGAGTTGGGAGGTGCTGTCGGTGTACTCGTGGCAAGAGGAATTATGGATGATGCAAAAGGTGGTGCAGCTAGTGACTGCGACACGGTCATTAAGGTTGGAGAAAACCTGTTCACCATTCCACAAGAAAAGGAGCGGCTGCCTGCTGGTGATCTGATCATGCACGCTAGGTTGAGAGAAGAATGGCGGAGTAGCGGACAAGAACGACCCCATGCTCGTATAGCACAGGTGTTGGGAGATGATTCTGAAATTGCCAAGACGGATATGCTGGCAGTTGAAACTCGTGAAAAGTTGCGGTTGGAAATTCAAAGGGAGTGAGCGTATCAACAGGTGCAATCTGCATGGGAGCACCATCTGGACGTTGGCAGGCAGCTGCAGTCCCGTGCAAGGATGGAAGCACAAATGGTGGAGACTTGGGAAGATGAGGATAACGCATGCATGCAAGTTACGTGTCTGCAAATGGACACATGTAAATTTCGTTGTAGCTTTGGTGTCCATGATGTGAACTGTCCTGCAACTGAGATCGCGTTGAAATGTGTGGTGTTCAAGTAAGTAAACATGTAGTTTCTTGTGTTCCTCTGGTGTTTTTCAGGTCGAGGCTTGACTGGGACTGGACCAACAATGCCGAATGAGGAACCTGTTGAAGGCATTTGACCGTAAGTGGCTAGATCTTGTATGATGGTGTAGCAGGGGTGGAATACAATGTCATGATGGTACGTATTTAAGTTGTTGTACCACATTGTCTAGGTGTAATGCACAAGAACACTAATGCACTGAAGCACTAATGGACAGTAGCACTAATGCACTATATCACTAATGCAGTGGAACACTAATGCAATGGAGTACTGATGCACTGTAGCACTAATGCACTGTCAAGTGCGTCATTTTTTTTGTAATGTACATGTTTCTGTTTACTTAGCCTCCTAAACAGAATATGTGTTGGTCTTTTCATGTTTCATCGATACATGTAGTTTGCAAAGCAAAGCAATGCAAAAATTGCTGAGAGATGGACCTGCCGAGGAATGGTCTAAAAACATTCCACTGCGCCCAGTAAAGCTTGAGTTCAAGATCTGCTTGTATGCTGCATATGGGGGAAGGGTGCTAAAGATGGGCAGTGCTTTTTGGGCATACATTTACTATGGGTTTGAAGGCAGATCTGTGTGGCCTTGTGGAGTTGGAAATGCTGGTGGAAAAAATTATGCAATATGGGGCGGTGTTGTGGCGGCAGTGGCAAGGAGGCTTGACCGGCAACCAACCAGCACGTGGAGCCTAGTTTCTGGGGTTTGAAGTGGAACAAGGAAGAAAACACAAAGTTTCCCTCTCTATCCTACCTTTTTGGGGCAAGGAGCATCAGTGAGCAAGAGATGAAAGCTGCTCACAAATTCCAGCTACGGATTGGCCAAGTTGCAGAATCGGTCCATGAGGCCTTGGCCAAGTCACACTTCTACAGTATGAGAAAATTCTGGCAAACGATGGGTGAAAAAAAGGATGATCAATTGAAGCCAACACTGTCAGCTTCATGGAATGGTGGGAGGGTGCATCAAGCTATCAGACAAAGGTAAAAGAGTTGAAGCGTCACTATATACAGAAGTTCAACAAGTTGGTGACCGATGAGGAAAGGGAAAAAAAGGGATGCAAAGGATAAGGAGAAGGATGGAAAGAAGGAGGATGATGACGGTGGGGATGGTGATGGGCGAAAAAGGAAGAGGTAGTGTTCCATGTTGTAGCGCTGCAATGCACCAGCTACTTTCAATATGTTCATTGCGTTGACAGGTTTGACATTTTATTGCTGCAAGAAATTTGTATGCATGGTGGAATGTAGTGATGCGCTGTAGGTTGATGTCAATGGCATGACCAACTCATGTCATGATTTGTTGTTGGTCCACTTCCCACTCGCATTGTACCATGATCTTTGTTTTGTTGGTTACAGTGGCCTGTTTGTCTATGTGGTTGACTGTTTTTGTAATATTCACAAGGTTTTATAGCATACGTTCTGTACATTTGTAAGGTGCAGATGGGAGTAGTATTGTAATTCATTGATGTAGTTGGAAACACATGGAACAACAACCCACTTGTAGAGAAGACAATACCGGTAATGAGACACTGCAAATGTAATTCATGTTCTATGACATGCTGGATGTAAGACAAATGAAGTGTAGATACAGTAGGAAGTATTGTAATGTTGATTGGTCAAGTTCATTAGTGTGGATCACAGGAAATATTCTTTTTATTGAATGATATAAGAATAAGTAAAATGGAAGAGGTGCATTCATGTTTTTTGACAGCAAACACCTGCATTATTCATGTTTCTCTGTGTGTTATTTCAGTAATGATCATGTACAGAGCAGTGCTACTCATGTGTGATGTAAAAAAGAGCCTGGATAACCTTTATTGGAAACAATCATCCAAGAATTCATGGTCAGAGTTGACGTAAGAAACACAAAGCATACGATGCAGATAATAAGTCATCAGTCACTAGGAAACATGTTTAGGATGCAAAGTTATCATGAGGAAGGTGTAGAAGGAAGCAAGACAGGAAGTACAACACATGAATCAAAAGCTGACATGTCAAGCAGGTATTGGCTGACAATTTGTAACAGAAAACGTGAATGAAGAGACTGCATGCGGCAGATTTTGAAAGTGCGCAACTTCTGCCGGGTGGTTAATCATGTTGACATAAGTTTTTGAATAGATGAACGACTTGATATTGAGAGTAGGTAGTACAAAATTCAATGCACCAATGTTGAACATCATGGCTTCATGGCATCATGTTCTGCAAGGCTGCTTTTTGTAGTGCTTGTGACCATCTGCCACATATCACGATCTACAAGACAGTAGTTCCATTCGCCATGCCCAGACCGAAATGCCAGCTGTCTAACTTTGAGATCTGCAAGCACTGTCCCTGCTACCATCCAGAGGAATGAATCATTCTTGCAAAAGCCGTGTGATAACTGCTCAGTGCACACGTTGTAACAAAATGGTGCATGGCTGTCATCCAGTGAGTGGCCGCACGTGGCCATCATTTCACTGTACTTGTCACGACAAACATAGTAGATTGCCGATGCTGCAACCATGACGTCCCAGGATGCAACATCCTCTTCATCCTCGTTCCATCCCGTGAGCAGAATATGCAAAGGAACAATGAAGGAAAGTTGAGAGTGATGTAAATGGAATTCTTTGAGTAAGATGACTGTGGTGACGAAGTGATTCTATATGGAGTCAAATCAGAATCACATATCTGCTATAGGAAAACACAGTGTACCCACCGCAAGATACAGTGATGGAAGTTCATTCTTAAATGATTTTGACGAGCTGCCGACGTTGGTGATGTGCTCCATGATGTGCCTCTGCCAAGTCTCAACATGTTTCTTCATTGCAGGGTCATCAAGAAGAAGGAGATCATGATCGAATGCGGATGATGGAGGAGGTAAACCTGAAAGTTACAGTAATTTCTACGATAAGTGTGAGATGGTTTGTGAAATGATTAAAAATCAGGCACGTGGTAGAAAGAAATGCAAATTTAACAACCAGATTTGTCATTTGTTACGGTAGTTTTTTCAGGGTGGTTGTCCCCATTGCCAGACACCACGTTTGAAGTACCCATCATGTTAATTGCCGCTGTCATTGCCAGAGATTGCCGCTGTCATCGTTTGTGTGGTTGCTGCTGTGGTTGCCACTGTGGTGTCGCTGTGGTTGCCACTGGAGCTGCTGGTGGAGCTGCTGATGATTGCCGCAGTGGTTGACGCTGTGATTGCCGCTGTGTGCCACAGTGGTTGCTTCAGATTGCCACTGTGTTTGCCGCTTTGGTTGCGGCTTGAGTTGCCGCTGATTTCTGCAGTTGTTGCCACTGTTTTTGCCAATGATTGCAGCTTTGTTTGCCGCTGATTGTCACCGTGGTTACTGAAGTCGCAACTGATGATTGCCACTGTGGGTGCCTCTGATCACCGTTGTCCTTCATGCTGATTGCCGCTGCGATTGCCGCTGAGTGGCGCTGTACTTGCTACTGATTGCCGCTGTGGTTTCCACTGATTGCCACTTTGGCTTCCGCTGATTGCAGATGTGGTTTTTGCCATGTTGCCGCTGATTTCCATTGTGATTGCAGCTCATTGTTGCAGTGATTGCAACAGATTGCCGGTGTAGTTGCCGCTGTGGTTACTGCTGTGGTCGCCGCTGTGGCCGCTCCTGACTGCCGCTGTGGTTGCTGCTGATTGCCGTCGTGGTTGCTGCTGATTGCTGCTGCAGTTGCCGCTGTGGTTGCCGTGGTGGTTGCTGCCAATTGCAAATGTGGTTTCTGCTGATTTCTGCTCTTATTCAAGCTGATTGCTGGTGTGGCTGCTGCCAATTGCCGCTCATGGTTTTCTTGCCATTACTGGTGTCCAACATCGTGTAGTAAGGACGGTAGACATCACCTGTTTTGGTGGATGTGCTAGCGGCCTTTCAGCAGTATTGTAGCCTAGTTTGACTACCTTTACCGTGTTCTTGCAGAGGCAAAATCAAACTACAGACAGCCGGGGTTTTTGCGTGGCCCAGGACTTGGCGGTGCAGGACTCCAGGCCCAAGACGGCTGGAGTCCCTGACGATGAGGGTTTCGGCGGTCGGATTCCTCCGGCCGGTTGGCTCATCCAAGCTGTGCTTCTTCTGGTCCCTCGTTATGGCAACGGGGTGTCTTCTGGATCCTTGGATAACAAACACTGCTGCCTGGATTAACTCCAGTTGCTGCCCAAGAAAAAGTTGGTGTACTTCCCAGTATGGAATTTGGGAGTCGTGTACGACTCCGTGCTCAAATTGTTGTGTTCACAACACAAACCGTTTGTGCCCAAACGGTGCAGTTGAAGTAGGTTGACGTCCGATAGCAACCAAAGTTTTGTCAAAATAGGCATGCACACATACAAATTGGTGGTCGTGTGCATGTTGGGCAATCTCAGATTATACTGATGCAAAACAACATCGGCATATGGTCGTTTGAATGGTGATTGCAAACACAAAAGGTCAGCAAAACATTTTTTATTCATATACATATCTGAACGGTGTAGATACATGATCAACGTGGAACACGATATTGTAGGCAATGGTCTCGAAATGAATGTCAGATAGATTGTCAGAAATCGGTTTTATATCTTCTCCACCCAGATGTTGACAATGTCGGTCAGATTTGACCACCTAACTGACGATCGGTTGCGCAGAACATGCACTTTGATGTTGGACAATTCACATACAGCCATTACAATTTGTAACCTGTCAACATTACTGTTCTCTACTGGAACTGGTCGTAATACAAGATGAAACAACTCATACAAACGTGTTTAACGAATATCATGCTTGGACAGAGTTGAATTTGGTTACCAATCCAAAGCAATACCCCCAATAGTACGGACCGGGACTCGGCGACTGTTATGGCCATAACATGCAGGTCAGATTGATTTAGGATTGTGTACAAATAGACATTAGCGTGTGGTTACTGAATGTGTTACGTGCTCAAAGTTATCACTCAGGCACGATGTATATGAAAGCGTGCAATGAACAGAATTATTCCGACTTGTGAAGATACGACTTTGCTGTGGTACTGTTCTCATATCCGTTTATCAGTAACCTTTTTGACCCATTTTGTGTCATTTACACTGTTGTGGTTTGTTACATCCATTTTACACGTCTGTCCATATCCGCTGTGGTCAGACAAGTTGCAACCAACGTAAGGTGTGGTAGGTGCGTCCTTGGCAATCCTTTCAATTCACCATGTCCTGGTGCTGGAGTTCACGCCGGTTGTGTCTGGAAGAATGCGACGTGCAACAAGAACCCGGTTGTCTCTGTACCTTTGAGGCAAAATTTACCACAAGTGAAGTTGCTGCAGTGTTCGTGTAAATAGTTCATGTCCTTGGCTGGAATCATGGTCTTATCCTACTACTGCAGTTTCTTCTGGAGGTCACAGCGTTTACCTACATTGCGACTTTGAGTGGATGTTCCATCATTTTCAGATCACACTGTGCTTCATTGGTAAGTTGTATATCCATAAATTTGTAGTGTAGTCCAGTGGTAGTGTCTATGTGTTGTCATTCCACTAGTATTGTTGTGTTAATGAGCTTATGAGTAGCAGTTGATGGCATCAACTTCTGTTTGTAATGTTCAGATGAAAGTGTCATCAGGAGGATATCGGGGACCTGCTTTTGACACCACGGTAGTTCCTTTGCAACTCTTTCATCTGGACATTCAACTGTCACTGCGTAAGTAATTGTTTCATTCATATACTTTAATATGTCAACTGTGGGAAGTGATCGTGTTGTCCATGTAAGGAAAGTAAAGGTTCAGACGACAAAGCGTTGTCTAACCAATATTTCAATACATCTTTTGACAGGAAAATTCCTTTTACTCCACAAGATTTTGTTTCTTGTGGTGTCTACAAACAAACAGAGACACGGGTCTCTGCAGAATGGCTGTGTAAGTTACACATTGCAACCAGTGATAGTCACTGTCATTTTTTGCAATGTGTTTCCTTATCATCTGCTGGATTCTAACAACGTGGCCAAACGAATCCTGTGCTGACAAGTTGACAATCTCCAGACTTTAAGCTTTAATTCCCCAACACCCTTGCCAGATTTCAACATAGTGCTGTAACCTGCAACAAAATCTGGGCAAGTGTTGCATTCAGTCACACATTACTCCCTAACCATACCTTGCTGGCGTCCGGGCACAAGTGGAGTCGTGATGCAGTGACCTCGTTCAGGGCGCCAACAAGGCGGGAGCATATCACAGTTCCACATGGATCAGACAACGAGTCATCAATGTTTGTGATGAGGAAGGTTCAATGTGCATTTCATGGGAAATCTTTATTCAGAAGTATGTCCTTGCACATGTTTAGCCAAGAAGACCGCCATGCAGAAGCAAGGTCAATGATGGCTACATTTTGTGGGCAGCACATTGCCTGGTTCCGTGAGCTTGCCTTTCTAGCTCACAGTGTGAATTTCACAACATGTGCATCCTAAGAAACATTCATGTGTAGGAGTAATGTGTGGGGTGGGGTTGTTGAACTTTTTATGTTCTGAAAAATGCAAAGATGTAAGACAATTGTGTGGGACAGTAATCAAACAATAGTGTGTGTAGTTGGTCAGGAAATTGCATGCACAAGAAACATGCATCTTATGATAAGCGATTGTCACTTTGACTTTCTGGCTGAGACTCAGACTAGCAATTCATTCATTTTCCACACATCTTTGACCGAAATTTCCTTGAAACAGGTCCGGGTTGAAAATGGCGTACGATGCACAAACTTTTTTTTTTGGTCTGCTTGATGAACAGCAATCGTCATGTGTTGATGATGATTGTAATGCTCTATCACGTTATGGTTGCACTCATCTGTCCAATGATGTGCACAACAGTTCACCGTTGACCTTTCCTTTGTCAATGAGAAAATTACCTCTGTCTTTGTTCGGTTTGCCATGTTGCATGATTCTACACTCCATCATTGGAGATGGAAATTGTTTTTTCCGCACACTATCATTCTGTTTACGTGGGACTGAGGCTAAACATGTGCAATTCTTAACAGAAATGGTTATGTTTGTAGCCTCCCAATTTTGTACATTTCATGTAGCTTTGTTCACGGCTCATGCACAAAGTTTTCCTACTTCAGACATGTATATAGGGTACATGTGTACAGAGGGAATATGGGGTTCCTTTGCTGAGATTTTGGTAGCTGCACATTTGTACAGCATGACTTTCTTCGTCTGGAAAAACAACAAGGAATGTTTCCAAAATGTCTTTTTTTTTTCTTCAAAGAATGTATACTCGCCGCCCTTTCATCTGAAGTTTACAAACAGACACTTTGAGGTTTTACAATCAACATATGAGGGGCCACTGTATGGATCAGCAGTGATTCCTCACAAATAATTACAACGAGAATTCAGTCCGAGAAAAAGTGGCATGAACAGAGTAGTAAATCTTACGCATGCGTCGATGAGCCAGATGCTCCAAAGTGCGGAACAGGAAAATGTCAAGTCTGGACATGGGTCAGTTGTTCAGCTTGCATCGTTAAAGGATGTAAAGAGTGTGTGTACAAGGACCAAACACACACATACACCCTCACAATCGGTACATCAACCAAAGGGAAATAATGGGCGGCTTAACAATCTTTTGTTGGATGTTCTAAGAGAGAACAGCGCATTCTCCTCACCTAGTGATCCAGACAGAACTACATGTATGCAATCCAAACATGGACATGATGTAACAGCGATGTCCAGAACCACTGAAAACCTATCTGATCATCATGAACCATGTCCTAAACAGCAAAGGACATGTCAAAAAGCATCAGTCGACAAAAACATTGAACAAGATGTTCAGAAAAGGTACAAGGAATGATTTCAGAAAGAGAGAAAGAAATATGTTGGTTTGTATGAGGTTAAGTGCACCAATTTGGTCAAAGATAAGTGTATTGTCATGTCCAAACAATTTTATGGATTCATGAGTCCAGCAGCTGATGCTGTAGTGCGTGATATTTACTGTACACGTACTGTGGACCCACATTTTGTTACATGATTTTCTTTTAAAACTTTCAACACCTGTCCATACAACAGAGAGCAGTAATTCAGAACACGTTATTTGATGTCTTGATTCAGAAAGATCAAGTACCACCCCCTTTTCAACTGTGAGGACGATGAATGTTGAAGCATTGGAAAAGGACTCAATGGATGGACCATGTTTTCCTTGTTGCTCCTGTTTCATGCTGTTTTTCATTAATGAATTATGTGTCTATAATCACATGAGTGATGAGGGTAAGCATGAATGTCCTCTACGTGATTCATACGTCAAACAACGAGCTCTTCCTCCATTCAGTAATAAACAAGTTTTCAGCATGAATGATATCCCACATGACCTTTCTAGCCTTTCCTTCTTGGAAGAGAGGTTCGTTTGTCCTTACATTCCATTCATAAAGATTGAACTATTGCGGCATAGTTGACAAAAAGAGCCAAGGGGAGGGATAAAAAACAGTTCCTCTAGACGTTGTCAGGTTGGTGACAAAATTACCTCGTCCACTATCAATGACAGAAACAATCTGTCTTGCACTGAAATGCAAAATGTCATTCCAGACATCTGCTTGGTCTGACAGTGTAAGACCAGGCATCATCATCAAAGCCTTGCACCATCTGGTCCACGAGTCGCCCATCTACCAGAGATTTGGTATTGAAATGTCCACAATGGAGGTGGACAATCTTGTATCTGAGCTGTAAACATTTCATTCAAAAACTAGACAACCAAAAAGATAGCAACAGAAACAACGACAAAACAGCAAAGTATGATGATAGCCTCTTCAATGATTTTGAGGATGAATAGCTCGAACAGACCATGTACTTCACACAACCAATCATACAACAAGATTCAGATGGTCACCTTATTATGGCGCCATGTGAAGGAAAGTTATCAGAAAACGTTATGTTCCACAATAACATTGAAGAAATGTGTTCCCCTGCTTTGTTTGGTGGTCTGAAAAGAAAGGCGGATGTAACGCTTGATTTTTCCGAGCCAGCATCCGATTTGTCAGTGCTCTATGAAAGAGTTTTCAATTGGGAGCTATTCAACGAAGACTGTAGGTTTGCACTTTGTCATGACAACATCTTTTTCAAGTTTTACATCTGCCAGATGCTAACAATCCGTGACATCGCATCACTTCGCGCGCGACAATTAACACAAAAAGAGATTATTGCAGGAAATCTGCAAAACCCCGAAGAGAGAGCGTAATCACTAGAAAACAATATGATTTACAATGAATTCAAGAATATGTGTGGGCCAATCGCTCATTGGGACGACAGAAAAAAAGATATGTTTGCCTTTCTGTGACAAAAAATAATAATTTAATCCAACTTTTTTTTTTCTCCTTGAGTATGGCAGACACTCGCTGGCCAGAACTGTTGAGTATTCTCTCCATGCTAAATGGGAAAAAGTTGTCAAAGTCAGAGATTGATGCACTCTCATACCAAGACAAAGCAAAACTTGTTGCAAATGATCCGATCATGCCTTCATGATGTTTAAATTATTGTCGCAAACGTTTCTTAAAAAACGTGATCCTGACAAAAGATGGCCATGTTGGTGAAGTTGAAGACTATTGTGGAGTTTCAACATTGTGGTAGTCCCCACTGTCATGTGTGTTGGTAAAAGACGTTCCGGATGTGGAGGTCAACTCCCCAAACGAGGTCATTCATTTTGTTGACCAATACATTACAACAGACCTGGATGAAATTCCCAACGATCTTCAAAGTTTACAAACACTCAAGTGCACCTTCTGTTGCCGAAGAAAGAAAGGTTCCAAAATCTGCGTGTTTGGATTTCCAAATCCACCGATTTCAACTACTGTCATACTTCTTCCTTCGGCAAAAAAACATCTTAACATGAGAGGAAACAACACAAATTGACCTTTTCAAAAATGATCGGAACTCTCAGATCCATAGCTGACAACATTGACTACAAAGGTCATCCAAATGTGTAAAACATCTGAAGACGAATACATTATGACCATTCGTTTGTCCTTGAAGAAGGCAACACTTATGTAAAAACAAAAACCAATACACCCATTAACCAATACACACAAAATGTGAACCCATTAAACTCTGTTGTTTTGAAAGTTTAGGATGCAAAGATGGATACACAAACGTGTACACATCTATTTGCAGTGGCAAGCTACATAGTATCATACATATGCAAAGGGAACATGTTAATGAGCCGGACATTGCGATCAGTGATGGATGCATTGAAAAAACAAGAGAGCAAGGAAAAGATGCAAACACTCATCAGGAAGGTTGGAAAGTCAATTATCCACGATCAGGAGGTCAGTGCACAGGAAGCAGTGACCTCGATGACAGGAATGCCATTGAGGTTTTCCAGTCAATCTTTTGTTTTTCTGAATCCTAGTCCACGAAAGAAAAAAAAAGACTGCTTTTTGTTAAGCCAAAGAAAGAATTAGACAAACTTGATCCTGCATCAGAAGATTTGTTCATCCAGTACGATGCAACATCACAATACAAGAGGAGACCAATGGAGCTTGAAGCAACATGTTTTGCTGAACTTATGTCCAAATAGAAATACAAGAAAACAAGACCTGTTTTGAAGGAAGACTTTGAACCAAATGAAAGAGAACAATAAATCTGCGACGAGACTAGTTACATAAATTTGAAATTTCCTGCACCACAAATGGCAGCAACATCCACAGGTCACATGTCTGGTTCACACAAAAGCATCCTTGATTCAATAGGAAACTATACCCCTTGGAAAGTTTCTAAAATCACTAGATTTGTCAACCACCGGGCAAACAGGGATGACTACCACAACAAATGGGAAAAGGTTTTCCTATTTTTGCCCTTCTGAAACAAACATGAACCAACACCTAAGTGGGTTAATAACATGTTCGTGGAAAAGCAAGATGAGACAAGACAGACGATGGAGGAGTACTCACCCAAATCATCCAAATGGGAGGAGGTTCTGAGATAATTTTAGTCTTTCCTGCGGGCATCACATGAAGCAATGGATGACGACACCACTCAATGTGAAAACAGAATGCAAAAAAATAAGGATGAAGGGCTGGTAGTGAAATATGAACATGTTGGTCGTCACATGTTTGCTGACAAAGCTAAAAGTGACGACAAATTTTCACAGTTTATTCCAAACTGAACATAGAGCAATGTGCATTTGCTGATGACATTATGCACAAGATTCGCACAGGGAAAGAACCAGTGCGTGTTATCTTGTCCAGTGGTGCTGGTCTTGGTAAATCTACCGTGGTACATGCTTTGTACAAGTGCCTCTTACGCTTCTAGCAATGTTGCCCCAAACAGTGACCATATGATGCTGAAAGTGTTAAATCTAGCACCACCAGGTGTTACTGCCTTCAACATTGATGGTTTTTACAATACATCATGCTGTGAAACTGACATGAAAAAATTGTGTATACACCTTTGTCGTCTGAATCAAGAAAAAACACTGGTTTTTCAGTTGGGATCAGTGAAGGTCATCATTGTGGATGAAGTTTCAATGGTTGGACGGCGTATCATGCATTTTCTGGAGAGACGGATGCAAGAAGTGAAATGCAAAAATTTGGCATTTGGGGGTGTAAACATTCCGTTTGTTGGTGATCTATTCCAACTGAAGCCAGTCCTTGATGGTTACCCCTTTGAACCTTTTCCAGAGGCGGACAATGATTCTAACCTTTCTGATGATTCATCATGTTTCCCTTTACCCCTTTTCACACTTTATGATTTACATTCCATAATGCGCCAACGCGATGGCTCATTTGCAGAAATTCTGAACAGATTGCGTAAAAAAACTACACAGATGCAGATCATTCTTTTTTCAGATCAATGCTGGTTGATCGCAACAAAAAATGTGCACAAAGTGAAATACTCCACCTCTTCACAGTTAACGATGAATTTGATGCACATAACCTTTCTTTGTTCCATTCCTCATCAACTGATGAATTCATATGTCATGCATGGGATGCATGCATAAGCCATGGAATTGGACAACGAAGCAACCATCCTTTGGATGAAGCTGGGGATGACAGATGGCACACTGGAACCTGGATACTAGTGCAAACCTTGTTAAAACAGTCCGTCTCTATGTTGGGTGTCGAGTACAGATCATCTTGAACCTGGATACAAGTGATGTTCTGGTGAACAGTGCGACAGGATTTCTGCACCATGCATCACTCATAAAAAATGAAGTGATTACATTCTGGGTGGAATTTCTAAACAAGTTAGTTGGAGAAAAACAACGCAAAAAAAACCACACGCACACTCTCAACGAGAAAGTTACACATGAATGGACGCCAATCAAACGGATCAAGAAAAGCTTCATGGTAAAAAACAACGATTGAATGGAAATGTCACACAGACGATGTCCTCTAGCACATGCAAATGCAATTACATTTCACAAGGCACAAGGGTGCACTTTTCACAAAGAAGCCTTTGTTCACTTGTCTGGTTTTCAACCACATCACATGTCTTATGTTGCCCTTAGTCGATCCTCCGACGCACAATTCATACATCTCATTTATGCCCAATCAACCCAAATCCACACACTCAATAAAGTGTGTACAACACTGCAACATATGGGAAGGATCCTTCTAGGAAACTAGCCTAGACCATCGACAATGTTTCCTAGAAATTTCTGGGTAGAATCATGTTCACAGTTTCTTTTATGTACATGACCACAAGACCTGTGACCTGTGACCTGTGAGAGATACATGACCTGAAAACATTTTTTAACGAATTATCCTACAATAAGTTTGGAAAGTCAATTTGAAGTACATGAATTCACATTTTTGTCCACTATGTTCTTTCTGAGACTTCGTGGTATGCTTGTATTTCTTTCAATGACGCTGT
>SZWC01001185.1:0-19393 GCA_023375785.1 Penium margaritaceum | reverse complement strand
GCAAATTTTAGAAAATGTTGTGCAAATGCAAAACCTTTTTGTGCAAATGCAAAAAAATGTTGTGCAAATGCAAAAACATGTCTTGCAAATGAAAAAAATGGTGTGCAAATGCAAAGGAATAGAGTGCAAATGCAAAAAAATGGTGTGCATGCACGATTGATTTTTAATCATGTTGTGGAAACCAGCGTTATGAATTGCTAGGATAAGAAACTTGGAGTGATAACATTAATTATAAGGTCGAGAGATCGGTCAAAAATGCTTAAAGTAGATTAAATCTAGGGTCGAGAGATTGGTGAAAGGTAATTCTTAAAGTAGATAATTAATTGCTTATGATATAGGATTCTAAGAAACATCCATCTTGATGAATTTTTCTTTCATGATAACTCCAGGTTCTTAATCCATCTGATTTAGGAATCGTTTTCGATTCGTTGAAAAAAATATAGAAGATACTTCCCTTGCCCAAGAGAAGGGAAAACAAAGGGTTACTATGTAACCCAAAGACCGAAGGGTTTCTATGTATCCCAAAAAGGACTAAAATGGATGACAGTACGGTAGTTGAAAGGGTACACTTGCCGCATACCCACTGTCCTCGCAACTAAAGAACGTCGTACCTAGTTTTCGCACAAAAAGAATGGGAGGGCCACTTTGGCACGAAAATACGTACAACGTCCACGAATTGTACATAATACTTCTGAGGGCCACTGTTTCAAAAAAATACTTCAGACGTCCAACGTGGCAATAAATCATATGGGGGCGCTTCGAGAAAAGTGGGTACATCGTGAATTTGTTTTCAACAGTGGGTGCGGCATGCATGATTTGAGGCGCTTCATGAAAAGTGGATACGGCATGCATCTTTTGTGTAAATTGAGTACCGGGTCAAAAAACTGTGAGAAATGGCCTGCAGAAAACTTGGAAGCCCAAACCGTGGGTATAGCGAAATTTCTCCGTAGTGGAAGTATCTTTACTTCATCCCTCCAAAAGTTGATACAGATGTTTTCCGCCCTTTTCAAAATCGTTTTCTCACGTTGATCTCTTGCCAAAGCGAGTCATTACGACGAGTGTAGAAAATTTGAGGTGAAGCGGATTGAACGGCTGCCTACGGTCAGCGCAGGCTTACTGCCGATTCCGGCGCCGGCAGGCCGGCTTCGGCCTCGTCAAAGGCAGTGTGGAAATCCGTCAATGTCAGTGCACGGATAACGATCGTCCGGAAAATCGTCTAGATGCGATCAGGCCAATTTTCCAGTGCAGCGTCAGTGTGCCACTCGTCGTTCGTGAATGAGATCGGGCCAGCATAGGATGAAGGTGCGATATGCGAATAGTTATAATTCAAAAAGGCCAGAAGGTATGAGGACCTATTCAGAAATAATTATATTCGTTAAAAGTCAGTCCTCTAGAGAATACGCAGTAGAGCTAATCTATGGCTAGGGATGTCAACAACGTATTTCAGCCAAATCTATCTGCAGCAACAATTTTCTCCATTCCTTCTCACCTATTGCACGCAAGGTATACTATCAACGGCTAAGATGTCTCATGCATACGGTTGAGACATACTCTTCCCAATATCGAACGTTTGAAAGTTACTCGCTAGATATCGGTATACGAATCCGAGGGATAGATCGCCAGTCAAACTCACACCGTCGCAGCAATACATCTCTAGCAAGCACAATGCCTCATAGATGTCACTTTGTCTTTAAGTGGCTCAGAGCAGACATCGAAACAAGTTGGAAGCGAAAGAGGAATGCAATCTGCCAATCTATCGATCGTGGCAATCGGGGCGTCGTGGCAGTAAGGGTCCCGAGGTAACTCTATTAAGCATTTGTTATGAGAATATTTCTGAAAATTAGGAACGAACAGAACCCATAAATGTCAGCTTCGTCTCCACTTCGTACAATCCCCTAGTGTCCATGTGGCACCGTCGACATCATCAGAGTACGACAAACAAGTGCATTAACCACCATGAAGTAGTTGGGGAGAACGCAAACAAAAGAAGACAAAAAATCTTTAACAATATAAAACAAACACATAAGAGACAAACACGGCCTCAGATTTGGTCACTTTTCACATCCTCAAAAACTAGAACGGATAATAGACTGAAAGAAAAAATCACCCCGATCTCCAATATGACGAATGAAAAATCAGGGATATCTGCATACCAGGAATATGACTCACCCTTTCAGGCTGCACACATATAACAAAAACTATCCACCACAATTAAAACTGGACAAAACTCATGGTAGAATTCCTTGGTATACCATGCAAAATCAATCACGCTTGAAAGACATCCATACAAACAGTGACAACCATTGATGGTCACAAAACCAACTCTGACATTTTTATCCTTGTGGCCTAAACACTTCTAGGTTTCGGGTCATTCAACAACAAAATAGGGAAATTGCGGTTCGACATCCACTCACGTCAAAATCAAAACATCATTAAAAATTAAAAAACCACCAAAAAAACGAGTAAGAGTTGCCCAACCACACCAAACATGGAGTGTGAAATTTTGAGTTTTGGAAACTCAACATGACGAGAGTAATTTCTGGTGGTACCAAGAACATTTGGAACCAAATCTAAAACGTGATATCCGAACACACCGTTTATAAAATCCTAAAATTTATTTTATAAATTTTGTTTAAATTTTAAATCCATAGACATATTATCGATTTGCTTTGAAGACCAAACGAAAAATGCTCCAATAAATGCATTTGAAGATCTTATTCAAAATCACATAAAAAAAATCCCAAACTGAATTCCATTTCATACAAATATTAACTTAGTTCATTCCGAAAATGAAGAACTCAATGCTATCAGTTCATGAAAGCATGGAGAAAACAGTTTTCATATTTGTTAAAGTACTTCAAAACTGAAATTTTAAATGAACGCGATTTCCTGACAAAAAACGTAAGGTATCTTTACATTTTGCATACAAAAACATTCACAAAAATTGCAACGTCTTTTTGTGATCAATTTGTTTCAAAAAAACCATGTGAAATGAATACGTTCGGTCATTTTAAAATCAACACACAAAAATGAAAAACAATAATAGTTAATAACTTCCAAAATCTAATAATCACGTAATGAAACATTTATCCTACAGATATGCTAGTCGTAATGAAATACAATTACACAATAAAAGCTAATGATGAATATTATTATCTGAAAATTATGGAAAAAATTCAATATGTCACAATGCAAAAGGCGTAAAATATGAAAAATGAAATTTTAATGTTCAAATAATGGGAAATCAAAACCATATCCTTGGCATCATTACTGAATTCATGTTTATAACTGATTCACAAAAACCATGCTTAAACCAATTATATATTGATTAATCAAAAACCTTTCATATCCAAATGAAAACCATCATCACCAAAGATATGTTCACTAAGAATTTAATCATCGAGCATGATAATGTATCACAAACTAGGATCACATAAAAGGATTTCACAGTTCTAAGCGGTTTACCATGTACACATTGAGAAACAAACCTCGTATAACCTCTCTAAAAACAATAAAAGAAAGTATAGTGTCACTTCAATCAAGGTAAAGAACCGCACTCATTCTATACGACAATAAAATAAATCAAACATTTCATTGTTTTATCTTCTAAAAATTATACAAAAATATGTGAAGAGATTCATCCGGTAAGAAAATGAATGTGACCATGATGATTGATTTCATAAATGATACAATTGATTGATTTACTTGATCAATGTTTACTCTTATTTTTAAAATGTGAAGATAAAAATGTGATTACATAATGTAGCAATTGGAGCATTTTCATACCCATAAGAAACATAATGGAAACGTATGACCAATAAGGCACAACTGATTTTATTCACATAAGGAATATGTATGTAAGATAGTCAAAACATGAGCTGTTGAGAATGAAGGATGAATGAAGTATGGGAGGAGAAGAATGAGAAAGATGAAGGATGTAAACAGAATCATTGATGAAGTGACAGACATAATAAACTAACCAATAAATATGATAGAAATGTCTTATTCCTTTGCAATGAAAGTGATGATGTGGCAATAGAAGCCACGCACTTGGAGAATCTGTCTTCATGGTGTTTCATCATTTTCCCAACTGATTCCTGAGCATCTAGTGTTGCCATTTCCTCACTTCCACTCAGGATAGTCATAAATTGCCTAGAGCAAGAATTTCAACCACCATGTTGCATATGGCCGATTTGGTAATAGAACGATACTAGGAGACAAAGAAAATCTAGTGACATGAACAAGATAGAGCAAGTGAGGTAATGATCATGACTCCCAGACAAGGACAACTCTTGCCATTACTCTCTCAAACAAGCATATCTCGCTTCATCCCATAAGGACGTATCACTTCTACACAAGAGCTCCCACACAAATCCGTGTCTTGCACTCTTTCCATTCAAATTAATGATTTTGTGCATGCTACAAAAAACAATGATAAGTAAATCCCATTCAAAGGTTGGTCTTACTACTAGGAAATGAATAGTGAAGACTGTGTGCACAAAAAGCTGACAACAAACCAGTTCTCCAAAATACATTCCATGTCTTACACTTTTATTTGTCCAACATTCAACATGGAAACGTTAGTAAGGAGATGTAAGGGAGGTACAAAGATGCCGCTCCCATGTCAAGATGAATTTTGCTTGAAATGATGTGCATTATATGTTCCTATTGCAAGGGTTGCACTACAAAGGAAAACATTTAGTCGTAAAAATTGAGTAGACTGACCAAACCAAGTAAGCCACACCATGACTTCGACATTAATGTGGATCTTACTAGGTACTCGCTTAATACCATGCAACACACATGAAGTTATTGCCATCTACACCCTCTATAAAATGTGTTCGTGGAGCTTTAGATCAAAACAGTAGAATGGAGCCACAAGAATGTGTCAAAACTCAAGACATAAAGAGCCTCAATGGAGGGAGTGGAGATGGAGGCCTTTGAAAGGACATAGGTGGTAGAGAGGGGAGAGAAGTTCTTTTTGTGTAAGATGAGTTAATGGTTAAGACTGAACAAGACGAGGGGATGATCAGATGATTCAAGGGAGGGTAAAAGGTAAGCCAATGGAAAGGACAAGGGTGAGATGGGCAAACATGACTTTTGCTTCCAACATGACCAAAAGGAACGTTTAAGAAATTGGCAAAAAAATATTTTAGCACGAGCAGACACCAAGAACAAAGAAGAGGAGGAGAACGGTTGGATGGGTGAGAGATAGAGAGAGAGGAGGATGGAGAGAATGGAGAGTGTGGCAGACTTGGAGGATTGGGAGACGGCAAATGAGAAGAGGAAAAAGGAGAGGAAGACAAGGCGTCAGTGGAAGGAGAGGAGTGGGGAGAGGCAAAGGTGGGGCACAAGTGACAAGTCTTGGAGGAAGAGGAAGGAGAGGAGTGGGAGGGAAGGTGGTGTAAGTTGAGGGGGTGAAGAGGAAGTTGTTGAGTCAATGGGAGAAGATGGGGATGAGAGAGGGGACACGAATTGTAGGGGAGGTTGAGGATGGATATTGGAGAGGGACTGGTGGGATAGTATGGAAAGAGAAGAGAAGGGGTGATGTCAGTGTAGAAGGAAGAGGCAGAAAGCAAGGGGTTGGGAAGGCTAAGGAAATTGGAAGATTACTAGGTTCAAGCAAAAGGAATGAAGGTTAGGACATTGATCACGTAATGGCTCACATCTACAAAGATAGAGCACGCAAGAAGTACGCAAACATTTACATGATCACGACCACAATTTCAATCAAAGCAAGTACGTTAATGAATATCAGATACAAGCTCATAAACGTATGAAAAAATATCCCAAAAAAAAGATGAAATAAAAAGTAGATTACGTTGATTGTGTTTTTCAACACATGTTACCTTTCTTTAAAAAAATTGTATTCTTCAAAACATGAATGGTTTCTACAAAAAGTCCTTTACATAACTTTGATTGACAAATTAAAGAATTTATTTGGTCAGCATTATTTATTCATAAGTTCATGGGGCATTAAAGGGAGTGTATTTATATGTAGTGTATGGAACATGTACTTACTGATCAACTTCTTGAAGTGCACTGATAACTACACTCGATTCATGATTCAACTTGGCGTAGTTAGATTATGATTCAAAGCCTTCTACAACAAGTTACAAATTTGTTGTGTGGTTTACAAGGAAAACTCTCACGGAGAAATTTCCATTCTACAAGCCAAAGAAAACCTCAATTCTAGTCCAAGTGGTCATGTTAACAACCTAGACATGTATTGTTGGTCCAACATTGTGGAAGACAAACCTCGGCAACCTAGCCGAGGTAGCTGTCTAACATTAGATAGCTTGGCAACCGCCTCACATGAGGAAATATGGGGCAAGCAGTAGAACGAGGTTGCTATCCAACATTGAACAAGTAGTGCTAAGTTTGCCTAGCATTTGCACAACCTCGTTCAATAATGTTTGCATCATTAGCAAGGCCTCCGATGTTGGAAGACGCTTTACTACATCTTCATCTGGGACCGCCTGACCACTACCAATGATGTAACAACGGGGACGAATGGCACCTATACAACTGAGATTGCAAAGAACCGCCACCTAAGGTACAAGCAAGAGTAGTAGTATAAAAGGAGGCCAGTAGCTTTCACAGCAATAACTCAACATTCTGGACTTCCTTCGCGACAACCATAATAATCACCCCTACAAGTGAGCCTTCCGACTTGGTCCTTAGATGTAGATCCTACTGGAGTTGTACAATAAGCTGCAATTAAACTTGTAGTTAGCGTCACTAGACCTGTACTTGTATTTTTCATAATAAAATCAGATTTTCCTACCCATAAAAAATGTTTATTCCTTTTTCCTTGTACTCTTTTTAATATTTTGTTCAAGTCTTTCTGAGCACAAGGTCTTGGTAGTATAGCAAGGCCTACTCAGCCTTTGCTATGCTCATGTTTAAACTTCCTATGGTATCAGAGCAGGTTCATGCTTTAAGCTACTGTAGGAGCAGCACCCACATAGTATAGGATTGGTGGAGATGTTCTCAACCACCACTCTACAAGGGAGTAACAACAATAAGGATGACGGATCTGCCTCGCAGTTCAACCTTCACGTTGCACAACGAGAAACATTCTCATGAGTAACATGGAACGTGAGAACCAAAGGGAAGGTTCTCTGCAACATGACAATGAGTTTGTCTTGCATGGTTTACGCATGCGACAAGAGCAAGGATGCCATGTTGCAGATATTGCACATCGCCAAGCAGCACAGGAGGGACGCTTGGCAAAACAGGTACGGCGTATGGCATTGTAAGAAGCATAAGCGCATCAAGCTGCGTGGCACAAGATAAAGGCATTGAGGCAACTGAGTACAACCCAAGAGCTCTTTCAAAAGCAAGAGAAGCTTACTCATGCTGGTTAAATGTCACACATGCAACTGTTGTAGCTGTCACATGTTGCTTTAAATGCACAGAATGCTCAGCTTCAACAACACTAGTTGATGCTTCAACAGTAGCTAGCATTGTATCAACAAGAAATACAACAGCAAATGATGCATGAATAACAACAACAAGATCAGATGCAATGGCAACAGCATTCATAAGCATCATCAGCCCATTAGCCTTAAGGGAGTCCTTCTGCTGTCCTCTAACTTGCTATCCCTTAGCAAGTACAACATGGAGCATTTGCAAATGTAGGTTTGCTATACCTATATGTGGCACATTCGCAAAACGTGCCATTGGTGCCACATATGGCAGCATTTAAGTAGGCTCAACCGGCACCAATGCCGCAAGCGAATATTGCCCAACGTGTAACAGCTATAATAGGTGTGCCACTCGTTCTCCAGCATCTTGCCGTACCCATGCTACAAATCCGAATGCAAGTCAAAACAATGGTAAGAGAAAGAACACCGTTTCTACCCTTGGAGAATACACTCCCCGCAGTCGGAACATCTTTGCAACTTCACAAAATCAAAGTGGACAAATTTTATGGCAAGAACGTCACGCATGGGGCCCAAATGTTCAAGCAAGTCAACTGAATTCACTACCTTTAGGAGTTCTACAACGTGCAGTATTCACCTCCACCACTCAGATCGCCACCACAAGTATTGTCAGACTTCACGTACTTCACCAAAGCTACATACATGGTTCTAGACAATCAAATTAGTCCTCCCATTCAGCAAACAATTAGGATGTTTAAGAACTCGACAAAACATGCCCATCATGCCTGGTCCTACCTAGTATGGACCTCCATGTCTGGAGACTCCACCTTCAAGTATCACCTCTTGATCGAGCTATCACACATCAGCCCTAGAAACTTTGACAACATAAAGGACTACATCAACAAAGCTAAGTCCTTGCGTGATTAGATAAACGTGACGGATGCTCCAATCTCAACGCACATCTTTGTGGTCTTCCTCATTGGTGGATTACAAGGCAATAAGGAGAATGTAAGACATGTGCTGAAGTTCAAGTAAGAGGTTGAAGTAACAGAGGTGTATTTGAATAAGATTATACTCATGGAGCAACGCAATTGTAAGGTCACTAAGGACAAAGCACTATTGTGATTAAACGCACCTTTCATTCCAGCATCTGCCAGCAAGTCAACACAACACAGTTGTTAAAATAAAGAGCAAACCGAAAATGAACTCGGCATCCTCTTATGCATTAGTGCGATCTGCTCCAAACTCCAACACTCACAGCTCCTTTGGCTAGTAATCAGGATCAAAGCTTGTAACACAACGCCACTACTACAAGAAGATTGGCCACATGCAAAGGAACGGCACAAGGAGGATTGCAATTTAAGAGAGAAGAAGGAGGAAGAAGGGTTACAAGGGGAGGAGGCCAGGAGAAAGAGGGAAAGAGAAGAAGGAGAATGGAGGCAAAGAAAGAATCATAGTAGAAGACATAGAAGAAGGAAAAAGAAGAAGGAATCAAGGAGTCTGATTATGTAGCATGCGTATTCTAGCTCTCGATTGTAGAGAGCAGCGTTCTTTTTTGCTCACCATACGTGTGGTACCTTGACAGTGGGTGCACATCACACATCAACTTTGATAGGACTTTTCTCAAAGATCTCCAACCCAGCACTAAAGGTTTTGTCACTATCGCAAACAACCAACAAGTGCTTATACCTATAAAAGGCAGAGTGACAACTACAGGGTACAACATAGCTCAGGTGAAATTTGGAGATGTTCTCTACATCTTCAAGATCAACCTACATCAACTTTCTCTCACTAGGACAGCTGATGAAGAGGGGAGCTCACATTGTGAGCAAGGGTGATAGCATTACCCTTAGGAGCCATGAAAAGGATATTTTTGCTAAAGGACGCCCCCCTCAATATAGCATGACTAAGCATGATTAAAGCCCACCTGTAGTAGTAGCTCAAGAGACTCCCTCTGCAGCTACAAGTCTAAATCAGTCTACTGGTACAGACATGTCCATGTGGCATGAGAGACTTGGCCACATCAGTAATCAACTTGTTGAGACTATTAAGAAGCAGCAGCAAGTTGAGGGACTCGAAATCAGAGATTATGACAGCAAAGGCATACCAGATCCTTCCAAAGACAATGTAAAGGCAAAGCTGCCATGACAAGTGTTCCTCCCCCTAGCAAGTGTGTCATCTCTGACAAGCTGAAATTGGTCCACACACACAATTGTGGACCGCTTAATACGGCCACAATGATCTCAGGTCATCAATACTTCCTCCTCTTCATTGATGACACAACACGCTTCACCTGGTGCTATGCCCTGAAGACAAGATATGATGCACCTACATACTTTTTCAAGTGGATGGCCATGGCAAAGAGGGAGAGCAATAAGAAGCTACAAGTCTGATAGACTTACAATACTTGAGAGATTACCAGATCAGGTTTCATGTCTCGCCACGTGACATGGGTATTGTGTAGCACTGTTTGGTGCCTTACACACTGCAGCATAATGGCATCGCATAGCATGCACATTGCACCATACAAGAGATGCTCAGGTCAGTGCTCCTTGGCGCTCAGCTGAACAACAATTGGTGGCCCTACATGCTTAAGCAGGTTGTTTGGGTGCACAATCACATACCACACACGGCGCTGCCAATCATAACACCATTTGAGGCTTACCAAAGAGACAAGCCAGACATCTGAGGGCTACAAGCATTTGGCTGCATGGCACTTGTACATGTGCCAAAAGAGCAAAGGAGGAAGCTGATAAACAATGCATTATGAGGGTTATTCATTAGCCAAGCTTCTTACATGAAAGGTTGGAAGTTCTTTCAAATAGACACAGTCCGCACTATTGTCTGTCGTGACCTTATCATTTTTCAGAATCTCACATGTGCATTGTAGGAGGACAAGCGTTCAACACTCCTGATTTGCTACAAAATTTCTACGACTCCTATTTCAAATCACTAGTGGATGCAGATTCAGCAGCACACTCAGCTTTGTTCACCTGTGTAAATCTAAATGAGGTGCATAAGGAGACAATGCGCACGCGTGTGCACCTCTGTACTCACCACCTTGAACGCCCAACCTTCAACAACAAGCCTATTGATGTAGAATATGATGAATCTAGGTGGAATCGGCGTAGAATAGTTCGTAGGCAGCGAGGAAGGTACAGCCATCGGTTGTTGTCAGCGAGAGGCGTTTGACACGCCTCTTACAACAACAACTAGAGCAGCAGAAAGGGAAGGATGAGAAAAAGCACAAGTATGCCATCACGACATGCATAGTGTACAAAGAGGACATGGTTGTCCTTGCAATATATGCTACGAAACATCTTGCAACACTTCTTTCACAACAAGCAAAGGATCTCTCACTATAGCCCAAATCTCTTAAAGAACCTATAAATGAGAACATGTAGCAAATTGGAAAGCAACATTAAAAGTAGAGTACAATACTTTGATGGAAGAAGCGACGTGGGAGCTCACCAAGCCTCCACCACACTCATGACTCATTGGCGCAAAGTGGGTGTTCTAGATCAAAACAAACGCTGACGGCAGCACCGCCAAGTTCAAAGTACGTTTGGTGGCAAAAGGCTTTACGCAAGGACTTCTTTGAGACCTACACACTTTTGAGCCGCTACACAATGGCATGCATCATGCATGCTATTGCAGCATTTGAGGATTACACAATGGAGCATCTTGATGTCAAGAACGCCTTCTTGTATGGAGAGATGGATTGTATGGTGTTCATGAAACAACCCAAAGGTTACGATGAGGGGAGTGGAAGAGTTTGCAAGCTGGTGAAGAGCCTCTACAACCTTAAGCAAGGTCCACTTCTTTGGTACAAGAAGATGCAAGTGCTATAAAAAAAGCTCAACTTCAAGCCATCAACGTACGATGACTGTCTCATTCATCATAGACCCGCTCTCGATGCTCCACATCACTACTACGCACTCATGTCTGTGGATGATAGCCTTATCATTGGACCTTCTATCAAATGCATTCAATCAATAGCTAAATTAGTGTTTAAGGAATTGAATATCACCCTCATGCCATCCTTCGAGTACTACCTTTGCATGAACATCAAACGCAATGACGACTTGCGCGCTTGGGAGCTGAGCTAAGCGACCTACTACATCCAAGTCTCTAAACACTTTGACGTGCCCGAACGGCATATACCTAGACCTTTGACCCAGTAGTAGCTGATCCATCATGGAGAAAGGGGTAGGAGTGAAACATACTATCGCAAAAGATTTGGATCACTCATGCACGGTACAAGTTGCACACGTCCTAACTTATGGTATGTTGTGGGAATGAAACCTGCTCACCTTAGGCAAACAAAGAGCTCAACCATGCCCTCATGTACCAGAGAAAAGGAAAGGACACAACATTGAGCTTTGGCAGTTCGAAGGACTTGGAGCTAAAGTGCTTTGTTGTCACAGATTTTGAAGACATAGAGGAGGATGAACACAACACCATTGGATTTGTGTGCCTCCTATCCGTTCTACCTATCTCATGGTCTAGAAAGTAGCAAATCATTATCACACTCAGCTCTACCAATGCTAAGTATTTCTCAGCTACGTTTGCCCCACAAAAAGAAACCTACTTGCGGAATCTTCATGAGGACATCGTATTTCGGCAGGAGAGTGCTACTCAAATCTACGTGGACAACATGTTTACAATGTACCTTGCCATTTTTAGAAAGTTTCAAGGACAAAAAAAACACATCGTTATGTGCAAATACTGGATCCGGTCAAAGGTCCTTGTGGGCACTGTACACTTTTTTCACGTGCGTGGTACAGTGCAAGCAACAGAATTTTTCACAAAGAGTGTTCCAAAGGACATCTTCAACAAGTGTGCCGTGTAATGCGGACTCACCTCAAGCATACTCTCACAGTATCATTGAAAGAGAGAGAACTTAATTGGCATGCAAAAGTTAGAAATGCACACCCATACAATGTTTCTCGACACATAGCAGGACTTGCCCTCGTGCTTCATGATGTATGAAGTGCACCCTTCCATAAGTGATGCAGTAAGGGGGAGTGCGACTATGAAGAAAGACAATGTCTTCCAAGCTTGTGTGCACACCTTAACTCTGCGCCTTGGCCACCGAGGATCATTGTCGCCTTATTATCAGGCCAGTGGTGTAGTTTGCAACATGGGAGCAAGCAACATGCACCACATTATTCAAGGAATGGGAAAAGAATCTAAACATTTGAACAAAATTCAAGTGTGTGGTGCACTTGCGACGTCACCCTCAAAATTGGCCAAGGTTTCCGCGCATAACCATTCTTCCTTAAAGAGGGAAAATCTTGCTACAAGAAAATGTCATTAAGACCACAACATTCAGCAGAAGTAGCAAGGAAAAAAGATTCGAAAGACTACGATGGCCATTTTTCCGTAACTGGTTTTGCCGGAAGAAATTTTACAAAACCAGGTTGACCGCGCCGTTGATGCGGGGAAATGGCTCGCGAGTGAGCAACGTCAACAAGACGCGGCCACCCGTTCGCGCGAGCATGCAACGTCGCTGAAGCCAATTGGGGCCGTCAGAGCGAGGCGTTGAGCTTGCGACTCCCATCCGCTTGCTTTTGCGAGCGGTAACGTATTTTTACGGCAAACAACACATGCAAACAAACTATTGACGTAGCATCATGCGCACTCAACATGGCGAAAAACCTCATCGTGGAGTTGAACTTTACGCCGGTCATTTTAAACCTTGCGGAACTCCTAAAACGGCCACATTGCCTTCCTGTTGGATGGATGCGGTAGAAATCTTTGTAGTAGCGTGAACACAGTAGCAAACCCAAGAGGAGAAGTTTAGCGAAAGCTTGAGACAACACACGTCACAGGCAAGCAGCCGATTTCTCTCCTTTAGCGCGACCAATCCTAGCAAGAAAATCGTCTTGCGTACCTAAAGAGTCAACTACTGGTAGAAATCAACGAAACGATCTAGCTTGTACTGTTGAGGGATTTTACACAAAGTGTCAAGTGCGAGAGGAGTCATACGTGACTCCAAATTGGTCCACAAGCTCATTCTCTCTGAGCGACCAACTCTTCACTAACAAATGTGCTTCTCAAGAGGAGACGATTGTAGAGGGCTGTCCTCAAACAAGCACTAAACTGCAGCAGTCGACATCGAATCACAATAGTGCGTACATAAATGACAAAATGAGCTCAAGACTTGCAAACACGACCTTTTTTGCTCCACTTCCAAGTGAGCAATGGGTTTGAATTTTTTTTCTCATTAGCCCTCTTCTTCCAGCTCGCCTTTGTCCTTTCCAACAAAGGATATCATCATTAAAATTTCCTATAGTGAATTTCCTGCATCTCAAAGAGCTATTGACAACAACCTTCGATACCTCAATTGTAGCGAGAGTGTCAAAGGATCAACCTACAAGATTGGAGACACCCAACCTTGGAGCAAAAAAGCCGGGCAGATCGGGTGTTGAAAAAATTCATGAGAAAATTGCATTTGTACATCAAGGATGTGCTCCATGTCTCCACAATTCTTACGAAGCAGACCACATTCCCAGAAAAGCACACGGAGAGACCTAGAAGAACGTTTTTGGGGAACCTAGAAGCCAAAATCAAGGAGGAGCCAATTTTCTTTTGCCTAATAAAGCTCTCAAAATTCATTAAGGTGCCCTACAACTCTGAAGGGGGAGCACACAACCCTCTCATCGAACAAAGGCTCATGGAAACCAATGAAATCATCGATGTTTTTGCTTCAGAGTAATGTTGTGGCCTGGTCTACACTCATCCTCACTAGTGGATCTATCAAAAGGGAGTTTTGGAGTGAAGTGATAACTACGCAAGATTTATGATTCAACCTGGTGAAGAGAGATTATGATTTCAGCCTTCTATTGGAAGTTGGAAATGCATTCTGTGCTTTATCAGAAACATTCCAAAGGGGAAACTTCCATTTTAGAGGCCAAAGAATACCTAGATACTAGTCCAAGTGGTTGTGTTCACGACCTAGGCATGTACATTTGGTCCAACATTGTGGAAAACAAACCTCGGCCACCTAGCCGAGGTTGCCATCCAACATTGGATAACTTGGCAACTACCTCACACGGGGCAGTATGGGGCAAGTAGTACAACGTGGTTGCTATCCAACATTGAACAGGTAGTAGGGAAGTTACCTATCACATGCAAAACCTTGTTCAATAATGTTCGCATCATTGGCAAGGCCTCCACTGTTGGTAGCACGTTACTACATCAGCATCCAGGACCGCCGGCACCACTACTAGTGATGCAGTAAGAGGCACCATTGGGACTAGTACGATTTGGATGGCTAAGGAGCGCCACCTATGGTGTAAGCGAGAGCAGCAGTATAAGAGGAGGTCAGAAGCTATCATTATAGTAACTTTGCATTCTAGAGTACCTCAGTGATAGCCATCATCATCACCCCATACATTCATATTCAAGTGCCTAGAAGATAAACTCGTTTACTAACACCTTGGGACTACATGGGTAGGTTTGTGTGGGGGTGGAAAAGTGTATTAGGTTCAAACATGATGATTATGTATTGGACTGTGGCATTAGAAACACACTTGTGAAAGTAAAACGTGATCATAAGTGCATTTCTTTCACTTGCATGAAGGCGCGGGAGATGGGTAGATTTGGTTGGGAGCTTCATAGCCAAGTTTTTGTACCTGCACGGTTTGGGTACATGGTTGTTTTTTCTAAGACTAGAAATAGAAAAAGATTGTAAATCGTGTTGGAGGTATCTGTGTTTGGCCTTTTGTGGACAAATTCATTGTTTTCAACTAATTTATTTCTGTATAAATATGTAGTCCATTGGAGGGATTTGAGGGAAGGGGTTGTTATTCAATGAGTGTAGATAAGCTATGATTTTTGTGGTACTCTTTGTATAAAGAATAGGTTTATAGGAGAATGTTTAAGGAATTGTAGTTTTAAGTAGGGGACGAAGGAAATAAAGGTTTTTTTAATTATGATTGATTTTTCTAACCATTACTATATTTGGGTAACTAAGTCCAACATGTCCTGGTAAGAGAGTGTTACGCCCAAAATATTAAGGGTGTGAGAGAGTTTTTAGATTTCATAAAATTGTATAGTTTCACTCAATCTTTTGTACATTCTCCAATTAAATTTCATCGCATTCTTTGGAATTTGGAGGAGGAAGAGGAGGAAAAATAGACTTGTATGGTTTGAAAAACTGGTTATCTTTAGGGTATGAATAATCTCCATATTGGACAAAGTGCTATAAAAACACATAAGTTACCCTTTTTTTTGACTTGATTTGTAAAAATCAGCAATTGATGGCCCTCTTCAACCATTATCTTTTGCCTTCAAATTTTGGATTTGTTTTTACAAAGTTGCTTGTTTCACCAGGTTCTAATTTTGATCAAAATGATCATACATTTCACAACTTTATTCCTAAGCCATCAGTTGTAAAGTTCTCAAGATTTGAGAATTAAGAGCAAAGTCTCAAGATATAGTTTTTATTTCATGTTTCCTTACACCTTGCCTTGTATTTCATCGACCACCACGTCCATGTGTCTTTTTCATTGCCATGAAACATCTATGTGTGTACAACATTGATATTCCATGTTCTTCTTAAAGACCTTTGAACACATCTCCTAACATGCACTTATATAGAGAGAAACAATGTTAAATTGAAAGAGTAATTTCACTATGCAACAAGTATAATTAATGTGCTTGAAATTGGAACTCAACAATGTTTTTGTCACATGTATCCATCTACGGTTTGAATTAGTGTATTCGTATCTTTTGCGTACATGCTTATGTTTCCAAAGGAAAGGGGGAAGGATGATAAGAAGGTTAATGTAACTGGTGTGTTTATGAGGCTCGTGTATTTGGTTAGGTGCTTTTGATGAACACGATTTTACATGTTGTACTTTGGTTATTTCAAGAAATCACAAGTTTGACAAAGGGGGTGCGAGGATAAAGGTGAGTATCCTTGATGAGTATATTGAAAATGTGCATTGGGTGGAGGTCTAAGAATCATTTATTTTTAGGAAAAAATTTAAATGAATTATTATTTATTGTTTGTAGAGAGGCATGATATAGTGACTTATAAATATGTTTTTCTCAAATCATTCAATTTTGAAAAAGGGTCCAATACACGAAGCAAAACACTTATGACCTCTTAAGGGTACACAATGGGTCATGGATAAGGGGGATGTGCTTTGAGAGAAGGTGATTGCATTAGATTAGTTTGATCGAATTGTGTATTTTGTTGAGTATGAACAAGATATCCTTGCATATGTAGTACTTATTCATGAGTGGATACATGTTTAGGGTGGGGGGTGGGAGGGTGCTACAACTTAATTGATAGTGTTTTGTTTCCTCCTTCAAATGATAAAGTGTGTATATGAAGTTGGGTGTGTGGAAAGGTTAGTGTATTGGATTGTTTTCTCTGGGTTGTGCATTGGGTAGTTTACTTTTGTCATGCGCTTGTGTAATGGAAGATGTAGTTATTCCTTATTTCCCATTTTTAAACACTACTATTTGAATGTATTTTATTAGAACATGTTCTCTACTACATGTAAGAGATACATTTTGTGTCTTTGTGAGGGACTAAGGTTGTGAGGTGAGGAAGAAAAATAGTGTTTAAGGGGAGTGTATATTTGTATGAGGGGGATGGTTGGCTATTTTTACCATGAATCGAAATCGTTTGTGCTCATGGGTATTTTTATGGGGATGGAGGTGGATGAGGGGGAGATTTATTCTTTTTCACATGAATGTCTTATATTATCCATAAATGTTTCATCAATTGTTTAACACACTTGAGTCTGATACTTCTACTGAAGGGGGAGGAAGAAGGGGGATCCATAAGGGTATGAAAGGGGTTTGAAGGATTGAAGTGTATTAATGAGTTGAAATGATCTATGTATATTGTAAGGGTCTTAGCTCATACACTTGCTTACTAAAAAACTATTTAACACATTGAATTTTGTGAGAGGGGAGCGTAACATTAATCTATATCTGGACTGTGTATTTTCTTCATTATATTGGTATGTGTTGAATATAGGATTAAACACCATTAAGAAATACATATTAGGCACCCAAAGGTGCATATCCTTTGGGATGTGTGGGAGGGAGAAGTTTATTTTATTAGGTGAGTATGTATGGTCCATGCATTGGATTATCTGGGGGGAATGAGGGGTTCATGGCTTGTTTTGTGTTGTACCTTGTTTTTCTTTATACGTGAGTTTGTTTAGTGGGAGATATGTGGTGGGTTGGGTGAGGGATTGGAGAAGGTTAGTGTATGGGATGAGAATGCATGAATTGTGGATTTTTTGGAGTGTTATGTTGAAAAAATATTGCATTTGTTAAATATTTATGCATGGGTATGCATTTTTGGGTGTTATGAAGTTATGAAAATTTTAATTGTGTATGATCTTGTCATTATTTCATAAAACATTTAATAATTTTTTTTAATACACTTTGGGCTCAAAGATGGGGGAGGGAGGAGTGGGTGCTCATTTTTAGGAGTGAGCATGTTTATTGTGGCAAGTTTTGTATTGTATGAATGTGCAAGTGGATTTCTTGGATGTATCGGTTATTATTGGTAGAATCCATGAGCGTTTGTTTGGGAGGTTGTAGTGTTTGAGATGATTCCTTTGAGGGGGTCGTTTCCTCCATATGGCTTGATGGGGTCTCAACTGTAGACGGTTGGAATGGATGGGTTGAGAGTTGAAGACACTCAATCACTGCGGTTTTGGCTCAATGGGCGTAGCTTTACGAACCAGTTGATTACATTTTTCCCAATTGAATGGCTGGATCGATCTCATATTTGAGATGCGTTCATGTCTTATCACTGTAGTAGATTGGGACATTCTCTCTCATCGGTGTAGCCTGTAATTGGAAAGCGTCAGTTCCCGTTGGCACTTTGCGTCACTGTTGAGGACCACGGGGGCAGGTGCAGTGATGCAGTCGCTTCCAACGATTTCAATGATGGTGGAGCCCTCCAGCAGCGTGCTGGGCGGACAGCTGTCGATCTTCGCTGGCAGTGTATTGACGCCAAACGTATTGCCAATTCCTGCACGCTTGTTGCAACGGCTTCATTGTGCTTTGTCCATTAGCGGGTCGAATTGCTCGTAGTTGTCGGGTCTCTTTTCCTCTTGACGGGAAAGAAGAATTTGGTTTTTTTTTTTCTGCGGGATGTGAACGGTAGTTTGCGTTCGATCGTTGAGAACTTGTTATTACGTCAAATCATCGTACAGAAGTTTTTCTGAGGCCGAAGATTTTAGCGATGGGCTTGCTCCATGGACTGGTTCGGCAAACGCATCTTCAGCTGTAAGATCCAGATGTTGTTAGCGGGATCGCGATCGCGATCGGTTGTTAGCGTACTCGGTAATCGATGTCGGTCGATTTCTATCGCTGGAGGGCCATCCAAGGTGGATTCATTCCATGGATGAGCATTCCAGGTGATGGTAGATGGTTCGATGGCACCTGAAGACTTTGCAGTTCAAAAAAGTCGATCCATGGTTCCAAATACGACCCTCATTTTCTTGTTCGGATGTCATCCGAAGTTCCAGTTTTCTCTCAAGCACAGGACACCTCCTGTGGCATGTTGAGTCGGTCAAGGGAGGTAAGGATGCAGCCGCACGAGGACCTCAACGCTGTCGCGTGAGGCTTCGAGGATGTCCAGAGACTTGTGGGGTACTGTTTTAATCATTTCTCGGACCGTGCAGCCTACTCGAAGTTCGGGCAATTGTTCAAGAATTGGTCAAAGCCGTGCTCTAAAATTCTCCACATGTGCGACGCGCAGATTCGTCCGACTCCATCCGATGTTACCGATGGATTACTGTTTATTTCAAATGCACAGCCATACTAACCGAGAAGCATCCACCATTCCTCAATGAGTCAGCAGGAACGTTAGATATGCTCAATCGGACGTTCCCAATGAGTCTCTTCATCTGTAGATATATGAGCAACTTTTCTGGCGCTAGGTCCCTAAGTGCTTTGACCCCCCCCCCTCCCCTTCAAGGGTCCATGCGGAAGCGAATGGTCTCCCGATTGTGCTAATT
>SZWC01001184.1:297543-307543 GCA_023375785.1 Penium margaritaceum | reverse complement strand
TAGATCTAGATCTAGATCTAGATCTAGATCTAGATCTAGATCTAGATCTAGATCTAGATCTAGATCTAGATCTAGATCTAGATCTAGATCTAGATCTAGATCTAGATCTAGATCTAGATCTAGATCTAGATCTAGATCTAGATCTAGATCTAGATCTAGATCTAGATCTAGATCTAGATCTAGATCTAGATCTAGATCTAGATCTAGATCTAGATCTAGATCTAGATCTAGATCTAGATCTAGATCTAGATCTAGATCTAGATCTAGATCTAGATCTAGATCTAGATCTAGATCTAGATCTAGATCTAGATCTAGATCTAGATCTAGATCTAGATCTAGATCTAGATCTAGATCTAGATCTAGATCTAGATCTAGATCTAGATCTAGATCTAGATCTAGATCTAGATCTAGATCTAGATCTAGATCTAGATCTAGATCTAGATCTAGATCTAGATCTAGATCTAGATCTAGATCTAGATCTAGATCTAGATCTAGATCTAGATCTAGATCTAGATCTAGATCTAGATCTAGATCTAGATCTAGATCTAGATCTAGATCTAGATCTAGATCTAGATCTAGATCTAGATCTAGATCTAGATCTAGATCTAGATCTAGATCTAGATCTAGATCTAGATCTAGATCTATATCTATATCTATATCTATATCTATAGCTATATCTATATCTATATCTATATCTATATCGATATCTATATCTATATCTATATCTATATCTATATCTATATCTATATCTATATCTATATCTATATCTATATCAATATCTATATCTATATCTATATCTATATCTATATCTATATCTGTATATATATCTTTATCTATATCTTTATCTATATCTTTATCTAGATAAAGAAACACTCTGGTCAGAAACACAGTGGTCAGAAACACAGTTGTGAGAAACACACTGGTCAGAAACACACTGGTCAGAAACATTCTGGTGAAAAACACACGGGTAAAAAACACAATGGTCAGAAACACACTGGTCACAAACACAGTGGTCACAAACACACTGGTCAGAAGCACACTAGTCAGAAACACAATGGTCAGAAACACAGTGGTCAGAAATACAGTGGTCATAAAGACACTGGTCTCAAACACTGTGATCAGAAACACACTGGTCGGAAACACAGTGGTCAGAAACACACTGGACAGAAACATAATGGTCAGAAACACAGTGGTCAGAAACGCACTGGTCAGAAAAACAATGGTCAAACACGCAGTAGTCAGAAACTAAGTGGTCAGAAACACACTGGTCACAAACAAAGTGGTCAGAAACACAGTGGTCAGAAACACACTGGTCATAAACACACTGGTGAGAAAGACACTGGTCAGAAACACACTGGTCAGAAACACAGTGGTCAGAAACACACTGGTCAGAAACACACTGGCCAGAAACACAGTGGTCGGAAACACACTGGTCAGAAACACATTGGTCAGAAACACAGTGGTCACAAACACACTGCTCACAAACTCAGTGGTCAAAAACACAGTGGTCCGAAACACCCTGGACAGAAACACAGTGGTCACAAACACACTGGTCAGAAACACAATGGTCAGAAACACACTGGTGAGAAACACAGTGGTCACAAACACAATGGTGAGAAACAAACTGGTTAGAAACAAAGTGGTCAGAAACACAGTGGTCACAAACACTTTGGTCAGAAACACAGTGGTCAGAAACACACTAGTCAGGAACACACTGGTCAGAAACAAAGTGGTGAGAAACACAGTGGTCAAAAACACAGTGGTCAGAAACACACTGGTAAAAAACACACTTGTCAGAAACTCAGTGGTCAGAAACACACAGGTCAGAAACACAATGGTCAGAAACATAGTGGTCAGAAACACACTGGTCAGAAACAAAGAGGTCAGAAACACATTGGTCAGAAACACACTGTTGAGAAAGACAGTGGTCAGAAATATAGTGGTCAGAAACACAGTGGTCAGAACCACAATGGTCAGAAACTCAGTGGTCAAAAACATAGTGTTCAGAAACACTCTGGTAAGGAACACAGTGGTCAGAAACACAGTGGTCAGAAACACACTGGTCCGAAACACAGTGGTCGGAACCACAGTGGTCAGAAACACACTGGTCAGAAATACAGTGGTCAGAAACACACAAGTCAGAAACACAGTGGTCAGAAACAAAGTGGTCACAAACACACTGGTCAGAAAGACACTGGTGAGAAACACAGTGGCCAGAAACACAGTCGTCAGAAAGACACTGGTCAGGAACACAGGGGTCAGAAATGCACTGGTCAGAAACACTGGTCAGAAACACAGTGGTCAGAAGCACAGTGCACAGAAACACAGTGGCGACAAACACACTGGTTAGAAACACAGTGGTCAAGACACACTGGTCAGAAACACTGTGGTGAGAAACACACTTGTCAGAAACACTCGCGTCAGAAACACAGTGGTGAGAAATACACTGGTCAGAAACACTGTGGTCAGGTACACAGTGGTCAGAAACACACTCGTCAGAAACACAGTGGTCAGAAACACAGTGGTATGAAACACAGTGGTCAGAACCACAGTGGTCAGAAACAAAGTGGTCGAAAAGACAGTGGTCAGAAAAACAATGGACAGAAACACAGTGGTCAGAAACACAGTCGTCAGAAACACAGTGGTCAGAAACACAGTGGTCAGAAACACACTGGTCAGAATCACAGTGGTCAGAAACACACTGGTCAGAAACACAGTGGTCAGAAACACACTGGTCAGAAACACACTGGTCAGAATCACAGTGGTCAGAAACACAGTGGTCTGAAACACACTGGTCAGAAACACACTGGTGAGAAACACACTGGTCAGAAACACTGTGGTCAGAAACACACTTGTCAGAAACACAGTGGTCAGAAACACACTGGTCAGGAACACAGTGGTGAGAAACACAGTGGTCAAAAACACACTGGTCACAAACACAGTGGTCAGAAACACAGTGGTGAGAAGCACACTGGTCAGAAACACAGTTGTCAGAAACACATTGGTCAGAAACAAAGTGGTCAGAAACACAATGGTCAGAAACACAGTGGTCAGAAACACACTGGTCAGAAACACAGTAGTCAGAAACACACTGGACAGAAACGCAGTGGTCAGGAACACACTGGTCAGAAACACACTGGTCAGAAACACTTTGGTCAGAAACGCACTGGTCAGAAACACACTGGTTAGAAACACAGTGGTCAGAAACACAGTGGTCAGAAACAGTGGTCAGAAACACAGTGGTCAGAAACACAGTAGTCAGAAACACAGCGGTCAGAAATCCACTCGTCAGAAACACATGGGTCGGAAACACACTGGTGAGAAACACACTGGTCAGCAACAAAGTGGTTAGAAACAGAGTGGTCAGAAACGCTCTGGTCAGAAACATTGGGGTCAGAAACACAGTGGTTTGAAACACAGTGGTCAGAAACACACTGGTCAGAGACACAGTGGTCATAAACACACTGGTCAGAAACCCACTGGCCAGAAACACAGTGGTCAGAAACACAGTGGTTTGAAACACAGTGGTCAGAAATACACTGGTAAGAAATACACTGGTCAGAAACACAGTGGTCAGAAACACAGTGGTCAGAAACACAGTGGTCAGAAACAGAGTGGTCAGAAACACAGTTTTCAGAAACACACCGGTCAGAAACACAATGGTCAAAAACACATTGGTCAAAAAAACACTGGTCAGAGACACAATGGTCAGAAACACACTGGTCAGAAACACACTGGTCAGAAAAACAATAGTCAGAAACACAGTGGTCAGAAACACAGTGGTCAGAAACACAGTGGTCAGAAACGCTGTGGTCAGAAACACAGTGGTCAGAAACACTATGTCAGAAACACAGTGGTCATAAACACAATGGTCAGAAACACACTGGTCAGAACACAGTGGTAAGACACATAGTGGTCAGAAACACACTGGTCAGAAACACAGTTGCCGGAAACACAGTGGTCATAAACACAGTGGTCAGAGACACAGTGGTCAGAAACACACTGGTCAGAAACACACTGGTCAGAAACACAGTGGTCAGAAACACACTGGTCAGAAACACAGTTGCCGGAAACACAGTGGTCATAAACACAGTGGTCAGAGACACAGTGGTCAGAAACACACTGGTCAGAAACACACTGGTCAGAAACACACTGGTTAGAAACACAGTGGTCAGAAACACAGTGATCAGAAACACACTGGTCAGAAACACAGTGGTCAGAAACACAGTGGTCAGAAACACAGTGTTCAGAAACACAGTGGTCAGAAACACAGTGGTCAGAAACACACTGGTCAGAAACACACTGGTCAGAAACACAGTGGTCATAATCACACTGGTCTGAAACACTGTGTCCAGAACCACAGTGGTCAGAAACACACTTGTCAGAAACACACTGGTCAGAAACACACTGGTCAGAAACACACTGGTCAGAAACAGAGTGGTCAGAAACACAGTGGTCAGAAACACAGTGGTTAGAAACACACTGGTCATAAACACAGTGGTCATAAACACAGTGGTCAGAAACACAGTGGGCAGAAACACAGTGGTCAGAAACACATTGGTCAGAAACACAGTGGTCAGAAACACACTGGTCAGAAACACAGTGGTCACGAACTCAGTGGTCAGAAACACAGTAGTCATAAATTTAGTGGTCAGGAACACACTGGTCAGAAACACACTGGTCAGAAACACAGTGGTCAGAAACATAGTGGTCAGAAATACGGTGGTCAGAAACACACTGGTCAGAAACACAGTGGTCAGAAACATTGTGGTCAGAAACACACTGGTCAGAAACGAGTGGTCGGAAACACACTGGTCAGAAACATAGTGGTCAGAAACACAGTGGTCAGAAACACAGTGGTCAGAAAAACAATAGTCATAGGCACAGTGGTCAGGAACATACTGGTCAGAAACACACTGGTCAAAAACATAGTGGTCACAAACACAGGGGTCAGAAACACAGTAGTCATAGGCACAGTGGTCAGGAACACACTGGTCAGAAACACACGGATCTGGAACACAGTGGTCAGAAACATAGTGGTCAGAAACACAGTGGTCAGAAACACACTGGTCAGAAACACAGTGGTCAGAAACATTGTGGTCAGAAACATACTGGTCAGAAACAAAGTGGTCAGAAACACAGTGGTCAGAAACACAGTGGTCAGAAACACAGTAGTCAGAAACACAACAGTCGTAGGCACAGTGGTCAGAAACACACTGGTCAGAAACACACTGGTCAGAAACACAGTGGTCAGAAACATAGTGGTCAGAAACACAGTGGTCAGAAACAAACTGGTCAGAAACACAGTGGTCAGAAACATTGTGGTCAGAAACATTGTGGTGAGAAACACAGTGGTGAGAAACACAGTGGTCAGAAACATAGTGGTCAGAAACACAGTGGTAAAAAACACAGTGGTCAGAAATACACTGGTCAGAAACACACTGGTCAGAAACACAGTGGTCACAAACACAGTGGTAAAAAACATAGTGGTCAGAAACACAGTGGTCAGAAACACAGTGGTCAGAAACACAGTGGTCAGAAACACAGTGGTCAGAAACACAGTGGTCAGAAACACAGTGGTAAGAAACATAGTGGTCAGAAACACACTGGTGAGAAACACAGTTGCCGGAAACACAGTGGTCATATACACAGTGGTCAGAGACAAAGTGGTCAGAAACACACTTGTCAGAAACACAGTGGTCAGAAACATACTGGTTAGAAACACCGTGCTCAGAAACACAGTGGTCAGGAACACACTGGTCAGAGACACACTGGTCAGAAACACAGTGGTCAGAAACATAGTGGTCAGAAACACAGTGGTCAGAAACACACTGGTCAGAAACATAGTGGTCAGAAACACCGTGGTCAGAAACAAACTGGTCAGAAACACAGTGGTCAGAAACATTGTGGTCAGAAACACACTGGTCAGAAACTCAGTGGTCAGAAACTCACTGGTCAGAAACATAGTGGTCAAAAACACCGTGGTCAGAAACACAGTGGTCAGAAACACAACAGTCATAGGCACAGTGGTCTGGAACACACTGATCAGAGACGCACGGGTCAGAAACACAGTGGTCAGAAACATAGTGGTCAGAAGCACTGTGGTCAGAAACAAACTGGTCGGAAGCACAGTGGTCAGAAACATAGTGGTCAGAAACACACTGGTCAGAAACACAGTGGTCAGAAACACACTGGTCTGAAACATAGTGGTCAGAAACGCAGTGGTCAGAAGCAAAGTGGTCAGAAACATTGTGGTCAGAAACACAGTGGTCAGAAACACAGTGATCAGAAACACACTGGTCAGAAACACAGTGGTCAGTAACACAGTGGTCAGAAACCCAGTGTTCAGAAACATAGTGGTCAGAAACACAGTAGTCAGAAACACAGTGGTCAGAAACACACTAGTCAGAAACACAGTGGTCAGAAACACAGTGGTCAGGAACACAGTGGTCAGAAACACAGTGGTCAGAAGCGCACTGGTCAGAAACACAGTGGTCAGAAACACACTGGTCTGAAACATAGTGGTCAGAAACATACTGGTCAGAAACACACTGGTCAGAAACACAATGGTGAGAAACACACTGGTCAGAAACACAGTGGTCAGTAACACAGTGGTCAGAAACCCAGTGTTCAGAAACATAGTGGTCAGAAACACAGTAGTCAGAAACACAGTGGTCAGAAACACACTAGTCAGAAACACAGTGGTCAGAAACACAGTGGTCAGGAACACAGTGGTCAGAAACACAGTGGTCAGAAGCGCACTGGTCAGAAACACAGTGGTCAGAAACACACTGGTCTGAAACATAGTGGTCAGAAACATACTGGTCAGAAACACACTGGTCAGAAACACAATGGTGAGAAACACACTGGTCAGAAACACAGTGGTCAGTAACACAGTGGTCAGAAACCCAGTGTTCAGAAACATAGTGGTCAGAAACACGGTATCCAGAAACACAGTGGTCAGAAACACACTAGTCAGAAACACACTGGTCAGAAACACAGTGGTCAGTAACACAGTGGTCAGAAGCACAGTGGTCAGAAACATAGTGGTCAGAAACACACTGGTCCGAAACACACTGGTCAGAAACACACTGGTCAGAAACACAATGGTCAGAAACACAGTGGTCAGAAACACAGTGGTCAGAAACACACTGGTCAGAAACACAGTGGTCACAAACACAATGGTCAGAAACACAGTAGACAGAAATACAGTGGTCAGAAACACACTGGTCAGAAACACAGTGGTCATAAACACAGTGGTCAGAAACACAGTGGTCAGAAACACACTGGTCAGAAACACAGTGGTCAGAAACACACTGGAAAGAAACACAGTGGTCAGAAACACAGTGGTCAGAAACACACTGGTTAGAAACGCAGTGGTCAGAAACAAACTGGTCAGAAAGACACTGGTCAGAAACACACTGCTTAGAAACACAGTGGTCAGAAACACAATGGTTAGAAACAAACTGGTCAGAAACACTGTGGTCAGAAACACAGTGGTCAGAAACACAGTGTTCAGAAAAACAGTGGTCAGAAACACAGTGGTCAGAAAGACACTGGTCACAAACACACTGGTCAGAAACACCGTGGTCAGAAACACGATGGTAAGAAACACAGTGGTCAGAAACAAACTGGTCAGAAACACACTGGTCAGAAACACAGTGGTCAGAAACACAGTGGTCAGAAACACAATGGTCAGAAACACAGTGGTCAGAAACACATTGGTCAGAAACACAGTGGTCAGAAACACAGTGGTAAGAAACACAGTGGTCAGGAACACACTGGTCAGATTATAGTGGTTAGAAACACAGTGTTCAGAAACACAGAAGTCAGAAACACAGTGGTCAGAAACACAGTGGTCAGAAACACACTGGTCAGAAACATAGTGGTCAGAAACACCGTGGTCAGAAATACAGTGATCAGAAACATAGTGGTAAGAAAGACAGTGGTCAGAAACACAGTGGTCAGAACCACACTGGTCAGACACACAGTGGTCAGAAACACAGTGGTCAGAAACACAGTAGACAGAAACACAGTGGTCAGAAACACACTGGTGAGAAACACAGTGGTCATAAACACAGTGGTCAAAAACACAGTGGTCAGAAACCCAGTGGTCAGAAATACAGTAGTCATAGGCACAGTGGTCAGGAACACACTGGTCAGAAACACACTGGTCAGAAACACAGTGGTCAGAAACATAGTGGTCAGAAACACAGTGGTCAGAAACACACTGGTCAGAAAGAAAGTGGTCAGAAACGTTGTGGTCAGAACACACTAGTCAGAAACACAGTGGTCGGAACCACACTGGTCAGAAACACAGTGGTCGGAAACATAGTGGTCAGAAACACACGTGTCAGAAGCACACTGGTCAGAAACACAGTGGTCAGAAACACAGCGGTCAGAAACACAGTGGTTAGAAACACAATGGTCAGAAACACACTGGTCAGAAACACAATGGTCAGAAACACAGTGGTCATAAACACAATGGTTAGAAACACACTGGTCAGAAACACAGTGGTCAGAAACACAGTGGTCAGAAACACTGTGTTCAGGAAAACAGTGGTCAGAAACACAGTGGTCAGAAACACACTGGTTAGAAACACACTGGTCAGAAACACAGTGGTCAGAAACACAGTGGTCAGAAACACGATGGTCAGAAACACAGTGGTCAGAAACACAGTGGTCAGAAACACACTGGTCAGAAACACAGTGGTCAGAAACACACTCGTCAGAAACACACTGGTCAGAAATACAGTGGTCAGACTCACACTGGTCAGAAACACAGTAGTCAGAAACACAGTGGTCAGAAACACAGTGGACAGAAACACACTGGTCAGAAACACAGTGGTCAGAAACACAGTGGTCAGAAACACAGTGGTGAGAAACAAAGTGGTGAGAAACACTGTGGTCAGCAACACACTGGTCAGACACACAGTGGTCAGAAACACACTGGTCAGAAACATAGTGGTCACAAACTCAGTGGTCAGAAACACACTAGTCATAGGCACAGTGGTCAGGAACACACTGGTCAGAAACAAACTGGTCAGAAACACAGTGGTCAGAAGCACACTGGTCAGAAGCAAAGTGGTCAGAAACATAGTGGTCAGAAACATAGTGATCAGAAACATGGTGGTCAGAAAGAATGTGGTCAGAAACACAGTGGTCAGAAACACACTGGTCAGCAAAACAGTTGTCAGAAACACAGTGGTCAGAAACACAGTAGACAGAAACACAGTGGTCAGAAACACACTAGAAAGAAACACAGTGGTCAGAAACACAGTGGTCAGAAACACGGTGGTCAGAAACACACTGGTCATAAACACAGTGGTCAGAAAAACAGTGGCCAGAAACACAGTGGGCAGAAACATAGTGGTCAGAAACACAGTGCTCAGAAACACAGTGGTCACAAACACACTGGTCAGAAACACAGTGGTCGGAAACATAGTGGTCAGAAACAACTTCACAGAAACACAGTGGTCAGAAACACAGCGGTCAGAAACACAGTGGTTAGAAACACAGTGGTCAGAAACACACTGGTCAGAAAGACACTGGTCAGAAACACACTGCTCAGAAACACAGTGGTCAAAAACACAATGGTTAGAAACAAACTGGTCAGAAACACAGTGGTCAGAAACACACTGGTCAGAAACACAGTGGTCGGAAACATAGTGGTCAGAAACAACTTGTCAGAAATACAGTGGTCAGAAACACAGTGACCAGAAACACAGTGGTCAGAAACACAGTGTTCAGAAAAACAGTGGTCAGAAACACAGTGGTCAGAAACACACTGTTCAGAAACACACTGGTCAGAAACACAGTGGATATAAACACGATGGTAAGAAACACAGTTGTCAGAAACAAACTGGCCAGAAACACACTTGTCAGAAACACAGTGGTTTGAAGCACAGTGGTCAGAAACACAGTGGTCAGAAACACAGTGGTCAGAAACACAGTGGTAAGAAACACAGTGGTCAGAAACACAGTGGTCAGAAACACAGTG
>SZWC01001184.1:268605-285775 GCA_023375785.1 Penium margaritaceum | reverse complement strand
ACACAGTGGTCAGATACACAGTGGTCAGAAACACAGTGGTTTGAAACACAGTGGTCTAACACACCGTGGTCAGAAACACACTGATCAGAAACACAATGGTCAGAAACACAGTGGTCAGAAACACACTGGTCAGAAACACACTGGTCAGAAACACAGTGGTCAGAATCACGGTGGTTTGACACACAGTGGTCATAAACACAGCGGTTTGAAACACAGTGGTCAGAAACACAATGGTCATAAACACAATGGCCAGAAACACACTGGTCAGAAACACAGTGGTCTGAAACACAGTTGTCAGAAACACACTGGCCAGAAACACACTTGTCAGAAACACAGTGGTCAGAAACACAGTGGTCAGAAACACTGTGGTCAGAAACACACTGGTCAAAAACACACTGGTCAGAAACACATTCGTCAGAAACACGATGGTCAGAAACACACTGGTAAGAAACACACTGGTCAGAAATACACTGGTCAGAAACACAGTGGTCAGTAACACAGTGGTCAGAATCACACTGATCAGAAACACACTGGTCAGAAACACAGTGGTCATAAACACACTGGACAGAAACAGAGTGGCCAGAAACACAGTGGTCAGAAACACAGTTGTCAGAAACACATTGGTAAGAGACACAGTGGTTCGAAACACAGTGGTCAGAAACACAGTGGTCAGAAACAGAGTGGTCAGAAACACAGTGGTCAGAAACACACTGGTCAGAAACAGACTGGTCAGAAACACAGTTGTCAGAAACACAGTGGTCAAAAACACACTGGTCAGAAACACACTGGTCAGAAACACCGTGGTCAGAAACACAGTGGTCAGGAACAAAGTGGTCAGAAACACAGTGGTCAGAAGCACACTGGTCAGAAACACGGTGGTCAGAAACAATGTGGTCAGAAAGACAGTGGTCAGAAACACAGTGGTCAGAAACACAGTGGTCAGAAACACACTGGTCAGAAACACTGTGGTCAGAAACACATTGGTCAGAAACACATTGGTCAGAAACACGGTGTTCAGAAACACACTGGTCAGAAACCCACTGGTGAGAAACACAGTAGTCAGAAACACACTGGTTAGAAACACAGTGGTCAGATACACAGTGGTCAGGTACACAGTGGTCAGAAACACAGTGAATTTAAACACGGTGTTCTGACACACAGTGGTCAGAAACACACTTTGCAGAAACACAGTGGTCAGAAACACAATGGTCGGAAAGACACTGGTCAGACACACTCTATTCAGAAACACACTGGTCAGAAATACGGTGGTCAGAAACACGGTAGTCAGAAACACAGTGGTCAGAAACACACTGGTCAGAAACACAGTGGTCAGAAACACACTGTCCAGAAACACATTGGTCAGAAACATAGTGTTCAGAAACACACTGGTCAGAAACACACTGGTCAGAAACACAGTGGTCAGAAACACACTGTTCAGAAACACAGTGGCCAGATACACAGTGGTCAGATACACAGTGGTCAGAAACACAGTGGTTTGAAACACAGCGGTCTGACACACCGTGGTCAGAAACACACTCATCAGAAACACAGTGGTCAGAAACACAGTGGTCAGAAACACACTGGTCAGAAACACAGTGGTCAGAAACACACCGGTCAGAAACACAGTGGTCAGAATCACAGTGGTTAGACACACAGTGGTCATAAACACAGCGGTTTGAAACACAGTGGTCAGAAACACAATGGTCAGAAACACAATGGTCACAAACACATTGGTCAGAAACACACTGGTCTGAAACACAGTTGTCAGAAACACACTGGCCAGAAACGCACTGGTCAGAAACACAGTGGTCAGAAACACAGTGGTCAGAAACACTGTGGTCGGAAACACACTGGTCAGAAACACACTGGTCAGAAACACATTGGTCAAAAACACGATGGTCAGAAACACACTGGTCAAAAACACACTGGTCAGAAATACACTGGTAAGAAACACAGTAGTCAGTAACACAGTGGTCAGAATCACACTGGTCAGAAACACACTGGTCAGAAACACAGTGGTCATAAACACACTGGTTAGAAACAGAGTGGCCAGAAACACAGTGGTCAGAAACACAGTGGTCAGAAACACAGTGGTAAGAGACACAATGGTCAGAAACACAGTGGTCAGAAACACAGTGGTCAGAAACACACTGGTCAGAAAGACTGTGGTCAGAAACACACTGGTCAGAAACACATTGGTCAGAAACACAGTGTTCAGAAACACACTGGTTAGAAACACACTTGTCAGAAACACAGTGGTCAGAAACACACTGGTGAGAAACACAGTGGTGAGATACACAGTGGTCAGGTACACAGTGGTCAGAAACACATTGAATTCAAACACGGTGTTTTGACACACAGTGGTCAGAAACAAACATTTCAGAAACACAGTGGTCAGAAACACAATGGTCGGAAAGATACTGGTCAGAAACACGCTGTTCAGAAACACACTGGTCAGAAACATGGTGGTCAGAAACACAGTTGTCAGAAACACACTGGTCGGAAACAAAGTGGTCAGAAACACACTGGTTAGAAACACAGTGGTCTGAAGCACACTGGTCAGAAACCCACTGGTCAGAAACACTGTGGTCAGAAACACATTGGTCAGAAACACAGTGGTCAGGAACACAGTGGTTAGAACCACATTGGTCAGAAACACACTGGTCAGAAACAAAGTGGTCATAAACACACTGGTCAGAAACACAGTGGTCAGGAACACAGTGGTCTGAATCACATTGGTCAGAAACACACTGGTCAGAAACAAAGTGGTCATAAACACACTGGTCAGAAACAGAGTGGTCAGAAACACAGTGGTCAGAAACGCAGTGGTCATCAACATAATGGTGAGAAACGCAGTGTTCAGAAACATAGTGGTCAGAAACAAAGTGGTCAGAAACACAGTGGTCACAGACACAGTGGTCAGTAACACAGTGGTCAGAAACACAGTGGTCTGAAGCACACTGGTCAGAAACCCACTGGTCAGAAACACTGTGGTCAGAAACACATTGGTCAGAAACACAGTGGTCAGAAACACGCTGGTCAGAAGCACTCTGGTCAGAAACACGGTGGTCAGAAACACAGTGGTCAGAAACACAGTGGTCAGAAACACAGTGCTAAGAAGCACACTGGTCAGAAACACAGTGGTCAGAATCACAGTGGTCAGACACACGCTGTGGTCAGAGACACAGTGGTCAGAAACACAGTGGTCAGAAACACACTGGTCAGAAACACACTGGTCAGAAAAACATTGGTCAGAAACACAGTGTTCAGAAAGACACTGGTCAGAAACACACTGGTCAGAAACACAGTGTTTAGAAACACACTGGTCAGAAACACACTGGTCAGAAACACACTGGTCAGAAACACGGTGGTCAGAATCACGGTGGTCAGAATCACAGTGGTCAGAAACATACTCGTCAGAAACACAGCGGTCAGAAACACACTGGTCAGAAACAGAGTGGTCAGAAACACAGTGGTTAGACACAGAGTGGTCAGAAACACATTGGTTTGAAATACAGTTGTCAGAAACACAATGGTCAGAAACACACTGGTCAGAACCACAGTGGTCTATAACACAGTTGTCAAAAACACACTGGTCAGAAACACACTGGTCAGCAACACAGTGGTCAGAAACACAGTTGGCAGAAACATTGTGGTCAGAAACACACTGGTCAGAATGACACTGCTCAGAAACACATTGGTCAGAAACTCAGTGGTCAGAAACAAACTGGTAAGAAACAAACTGGTCAGAAACACACTGGTCAGAAACACACTGGTTAGAACAACAGTGGTCAGGAACACAGTGGTCAGAAACACAGTGGTCGGAAACGCACTGGTCAGAAACAGACTGGTCAGAAACACAGTGGTCAGAAACAGAGTGGTCAGAAACACATCAGTCACAAACACACTGGTGAGAAATACACTGGTCAGAAACACACTGGTCAGAAACACAGTGCTCAGAAACACACTGGTCACAAACACAGTGGTCAGAAACACAGTGGTCAGAAACACGCTAGTCAGAAACATGGTGGTTAGAGACACACTGGTCAGAAACACAGTGGTCAGAAACACAGTGGTCAAAAGCACTGTGGTCGGAAACACAATGGTCAGAAACACAGTGGTCAGAAACACAGTGGTCAGAAACACAGTGGTAAGACACACAGTGGTCAGAAACACACTGGTCAGAAACAGAGTGGTCAGAAATACACTGTTCAGAATCACAGTGGTCAGACACAGAGTGTTCAGAAACACACTGGTCAGAAACACACTGGTAAGAAACACAGTGGTCAGAACCACAGTGGTCAGAACACAGTGGTCAGAAACACAGTGGTTTGAAACACAGTGGAGTGACACACAGTGGTCAGAATCACATTGGTCAGAAACACAGTGGTCAGAAAAACAGTGGTCGGAAAGACACTGGTCAGAAATACACTGTTCAGAAACACACTGGTCAAAAACACAGTGGTCAGAAACACAGTGGTCAGAAACACCCTGGTCAGAAACACAGTGGACAGAAACACCCTGGTCAGCAACACAGTAGTCAGAAACACAATGGTTAGACACACAGTGGTCAGAAACACATCAGTTTGAAACACACTGGTCAGAAACACACTGGTCAGAAACGCAGTGGTCTGAAACATAGTCGTCGGAAGCACACAGGTCAGAAACACACTGGTCAGAAACACAGTGGTCAGAAACATAGTGGTCAGAAACACTGTGGTCAGAAACACACTGCTCAGAAACAGACTGGTCACAAACGAAGTGGTCAGAAACACAGTGGTCAGAAACACAGTGGTCAGAAACACACTGGTCAGAAACACACTGTTCAGTGACACAGTGGTCAGAAACACAGTTGTCAGAAACACACTGGTCAGAAACACAGTGGTCATAAACACACTGGTCAGAAACAGAGTGGTCAGAAACACCGTGGTCAGAAACACAGTGGTTAGAAACACAGTGGTCAGAAACACAGTGATCAAAAACACAGTGGTCAGAAACACAGTGGTCTGAAACACAGTGGTCAGAAACACAATGGTCAGAAACACACTGGTCAGAAACACACTGGTCAGAAACATATTGGTCAGAAACACAGTGGTTAGAAACAAAGTGGTCAGAAACACTGTGGTCAGAAACACACTGGACAGAAACACAGTGGTCAGAAACACAGTGGTCAGAAACACAGTGCTAAGACACACAATGGTCAGAAAAACACTGGTCAAAAACAGAGTGGTCAGAAACACACTAGTCAGAATCACAGTGGTCAGACACAGTGTTCAGAAACACACTGGTCAGAAATACACTGGTAAGAAACACAGTGGTTTGAAACACAGTGGAGTGACACACAGTGGTCAGAAACACACTGGTCAGAAACACAGTGGTCAGAAACACATTGGTCGGAAAGACACTAGTAAGAAACACACTGTTCAGAAACACACTGGTCAGAAACACAGTGGTCAGAAACACAGTGGTCGGAAACACTCTGGTCAGAAACACAGTGGTCACAAAGACACTGGTCAGCAACACAGTGGTCAGAAACACAGTGGTTAGACACGCAGTGGTCAGAAACACATCGGTTTGAAACACAGTGGTCAGAAACACGATGGTCAGAAACACACTGGTCAGAAACACACTGGTCAGAAACGTAGTGGTCTGAAACATAGTCGTCAGAAACAAACTGGTCAGAAACACACTGGTCAGAAACACAGTGGTCAGAAACATAGTGGTCAGAAACACACTTATGAGAAACAGACTGGTCAGAAACACAGCGGTCAGAAACACAGTGGTCAGAAACACAGTGGTCAGAAACACACTTGTCAGAAACACACTGTTCAGAGACACAGTGGTCAGAAACACAGTGGTCAGAAACACACTGGTCCGAAACACACTGGTCAGAAACACAGTGGTCAGAATCACACTGGTCAGAAACACGGTGGTCATAAAATCACTGGTCAGAAACAGAGTTGTCAGAAACACAGTGGTCAGAAACACACTGGTCAGCAACACAGTGGTCAGAAACACAGTGGTTAGACACACAGTGGTCAGAAACACATCGGTTTGAAACACAGTGGTCAGAAACACAATGGTTGGAAACATACTGATCAGAAACACACTGGTCAGAAACGCAGTGGTCTGAAACATAGTCGTCAGAAACACACTGGTCAGAAACACAGTGGTCAGAAACACAGTGGTCAGAAACATAGTGGTCAGAAACACTGTGGTCAGAAACACACTGCTCAGAAAAAGACTGGTCAGAAACACAGTGGTCAGAAACACAGTGGTCAGAAACACACTGGTCAAAAACACACTGGTCAGAAACACACTGTTCAGAGACACAGTGGTCAGAAACACAGTGGTCAGAAACACACTGGTCAGAAACACACTGGTCAGAAACACAGTGGTCAGAATCACACTGGTCAGAAACACAGTGGTCATAAACTCACTGGTCAGAAACAGAGTGGTCAGAAACACAGTGGTCAGAAACACACTGCTCAGAAACACACTGGTCAGAAACACAGTGGTTAGAAACACAGTGGTTAGAAACACACTGGTCAGAAACACACTGCTCAGAAACACACTGGTCAGAAACACAGTGGTTAGAAACACAGTGGTTAGAAACACACTGGTCAGAAACACACTGCTCAGAAACACACTGGTCAGAAACACAGTGGTTAGAAACATAGTCGTCAGAAACACACTGGTCAGAGACACAGTGGTCAGAAACACAGTGGTCAGAAACACACTGGTCAGAAACACACTGGTCAGAAACACAGTGGTCAGAATCACACTGGTCAGAAACACAGTGGTCATAAACTCACTGGTCAGAAACAGAGTGGTCAGAAACACCGTGGTCAGAAACACAGTGGTCAGAAACACAGTGGTAAGAAACACAGTGGTTGGGAACACAGTGGTCAGAAACTCACCGGTCAAAAACACTCTGGTCAGAAACACAGTGGTCAGAAACACACTGGTCAGAAACACACTGGTCATAAACACACTGGTTAGAAACACAGTGGTCAGAAACACAGTGTTCAGAAACACAGTGGTAAGAAACACAATGTTCAGAAACACTCTGGTCAGAGACACGGTGGTCAAGAACACATTGGTCAGAAACACAGTGGTCAGAAACACAGTGGTCAGAAGCACAGTGTTCAGAACAGAGTGGTGAGAAACACAGTGGTCAGAAACACAGTGGTTTGAAATACAGTGGAGTGACCCACAGTGGTCAGAAACACACTGGTCAGAAACATAGTGGTCAGAAATACTGTGGTCGGAAAGACACTGGTCAGAAACACACTGTTCAGAAACACACTGGTCAGAAACACAGTGGTCAGAAACACAGTGGTCAGAAACACCCTGGTCAGAAACACAGCGGTCAGAAACACACTGGTCAGCAACACAGTGGTCGCAAACACAGTGGTTAGACACACAGTGGTCAGAAACACAGCGGTTTGAAACACAGTGGTCAGAAACACAATGGTCAGAAACACACTGGTCAGAAACACACTGGTCAGAAGTAAGTGGTCTGAAACATAGTCGTCAGAAACACACTGGTCAGAGACACAGTGGTCAGAAACACAGTGGTCAGAAACACGGTGGTCAGAAACACTGTGGTCAGAAACACACTGCTGAGAAACAGACTGGTCAGAAACACAGTGGTCAGAAACACAGTGGTCAGAAACACACTGGTCAGAAACACACTGTTCAGAGACACAGTGGTCAGAAACACAGTGGTCAGAAACACACTGGTGAGAAACGCAGTGGTCAGAAACACAGTGGTCAGAAACAAAGTGGTCAGAAACACACTTGACAGAAACACAGTGGTCAGAAAAACAGTGGTCAGAAACACATTGGTCAAAAACACACTGGTCAGAAACACACTGGTCAGAAATACAGTGGTCAGAAACTTAGTGGTCAGAAACACAATAGTCAAACACACACTGGTCAAACACACACTGGTCAGAAACAAAATGGTCAGAAACACAGTGCTCAGGAACACAGTGGTCAGAAACACACCGGTCAGAAACGGACTGATCAGAAACACAGTGGTCAGAAACACAGTGGTCAGAACCACGGTGGTCAGAAACACACTGGTCAGAAACACACTGGTCAGAAACACAGTGGTCAGAAACACAGAGGAAAGAAACACACAGGTCGGGAACACAGTGCTCAGAAACACACTGGTCAGAAACACACCGGTCAAAAACACAGTGGTCAGAAACACGGTGGTCAGAAACACAGTGGTCATAATCACAGTGGTCAGAAACACAGTGGTCAGAAACACAGTGGTCAGAAATACACTGGTCAGAAACACACTGGTCAGAAACACAGTGGTCAGGAACACACTGGTCAGAAAAAAAGTGGTCAGAAACACAGTGGTCAGAAACACACTGGTCAGAAACACACTGGTCAGAAACACAGTGGTCATAGAAAACTGGTCAGAAACACAGTGCTCATAAACACAGTGGTCAGAAACACAGTGGTCAGAATACAGTGGTGTAATCAGTGGTCAGAAACATATTTTCAGAAGCACGGTGGTCAGAAACACAGTGGCCAGAAACACAGTGTTCATAAAACAGTGGTCAGAAACACACTGGTCAGAAGCACACTGGTCAGAAACACAGTGGTCAGAAACACAGTGGTCAGAAACATATGGGCCAGAAACACACTGGCTAGAAACACAGTGGTCAGAAACACAGTGTTCAGAACCACACTGGTAAGAAACACACTGGTCAGAATCACAGGGGTCAGAAATACACTGGTCAGACAAACAGTGGTCAGAAACACTGTGGTCAGAAACACAGTGGTCGGAAACACTGTGGTCAGAAACACTGTGTACAGAAACACACTGGTCAGAAACACACTGGTCAGAAACACAGTGGTCAGAAACAAACTGGTCAGAAACACAGTGGTCAGATACACAGTGGCCAGGTACACAGTGGTCAGGAACACAGTGGTTTGAAACACAGTGTTCTGAAAGACAGTGGTCAGAAACACAGTGGTCAGAAACACAGTGGTCGGAAATACACTGGTCAGAAACAACCTGGTCAGAAACACACTGGTCAGAAACATGGTGGTCAGAAACACAGTGGTCAGAAACACTCTGGTCAGAAACACAGTGGTCAGAAACACACTGGTCAGAAACACAGTGGTGTGAAACACAGTTGTAATAAATACACTGGCCAGAAACACACTGGTCAGAAACACAGTGGTCAGAAACACAGTGGTCAGAAACAATGTCGTCAGAAATACACTGGTCAAAAACACACTAGTCAGAAACACATTGGTCAGAAACACAGTGGTCAGAAACACACTGGCCAGAAACACACTGGCCAGAAACACACTGGTGAGAAACACAGTGGTCAGGAACACAGTGGTCAAAAACACATTGGTCAGAAACACACTGGTCAGAGACACAGTGGTCATAAACACACTGGTCAGAAACAGAGTGGTCAGAAACACGGTGGTCAGAAACACGGTGGTCAACAACACAGTGGTAAGAAACACAGTGGTAAGAAACACAGTGGTCAGAAACACAGTGGTCAGAGACACAGTGGTCAGAAACACAGTGGTCAGAAACACAGTGGTCAGAAACACACTGGTCAGAAACACACTGGTCAGAAACACAGTGGTCAGAAACACAGTGGTCTGATACACAGTGGTCAGAAACACGCTGGTCAGAAACACACTGGTCAGAAAAACAGTTGTCAGAAACACAGTTGTCAGAAACACAGTGGTCAGAGACACAGTGGTGAGAAACACGGTGGTCAGAAACACACTGTTCAGAAACACAGTGGTCAGAAACACACTGGTCAGAAACACGTTGGTCAGGAACACAGTGTTCAGAAACACACTGGTCAGAAACACACTGGTCAGAAACACAGTGTTCAGAAACACACTGGTCGGAAACTCACTGTTGAGAAACACACTGGTCAGAAACACGGTGGTCAGGATCACGGTGGTCAGAAACACAGTGGTCAGAAACACACAGGTCAGAAACACAGTGGTCAGAAACACACTGGTCAGAAACACAATGGTCAGAAACACAATGGTCAGACACACACTGGTCAGAAACACACTGGTCAGAAACACAGTGGCCTAAAGCACAGTTGTCAGAAACACACTGGTCAGAAACACACTGTTCAGAAACACAGTGGTCAGAAACACAGTGGGCAGAAACACTGTGGTCAGAAACACAACTGGTCAGAAACACACGGGTCAGAAACACATTGGTCAAAAAGACAGTGGTCAGAAACACGGTGGTCAGAAAGAAATTGGTCAGAAACACAGTGGTAAGAAACACAATGGTGAGAAACACAGTGGTGAGAAACACAGTGGTCAGAAACACGAGGGTCAGAAACACACTGGTCAGAAACACACTGGTCAGAAACACGGTGGTAAAAAAGACAGTGGTCAGAAACACAGTGGTCAGAAACACAGTGGTCAGAAACAAAGTGGTCAGAAACACAGTGGTCAGAAACACAGTGGTCAGAGACACAGTGGTGAGAAACACAGTGGTCAGAAACACACTGTTCAGAAACACAGTGGTCAGAAACACAGTGGGCAGAAACACTGTGGTCAGAAACACCACTGGTCAGAAACACACGGGTCAGAAACACATTGGTCAAAAAGACAGTGGTCAGAAACACGGTGGTCAGAAAGACATTGGTCAGAAACACAGTGGTAAGAAACACAATGGTGAGAAGCACAGTGGTGAGAAACACAGTGGTCAGAAACACACTGTTCAGAAACACAGTGGTCAGAAACACAGTGGGCAGAAACACTGTGGTCAGAAACACCACTGGTCAGAAACACACGGGTCAGAAACACATTGGTCAAAAAGACAGTGGTCAGAAACACGGTGGTCAGAAAGACATTGGTCAGAAACACAGTGGTAAGAAACACAATGGTGAGAAGCACAGTGGTGAGAAACACAGTGGTCAGAAACACAGTGGTCAGAAACACAGTGGTCAGAAACACAGTGGTCAGAAACACAGTGGTCAGCAACACACTGGTCAGAAACACACTGGTCAGAAACACACTGGTCAGAAACACAGTGGTCAGATACACAGTGGTCAGAAACACGCTGGTCAGAAACACACTGGTCAGAAACACGGTGGTCAGAAACACAGTGGTCAGAAACACAGAGGTCAGAAGCACACTGGTCAGAAAAACAGTGGTCAGAAACACAGTGGTCAGAAACACAGTGGTCGGAGACACAGTGGTGAGAAACACAGTGGTCAGAAACACACTGGTCAGAAACACAGTGGTCAGAAACACACTGGTCAGAAACACGTTGGTCAGAAACACAGTGTTCAGAAACACACATGTCAGAAACACACTGGTCAGAAACACAGTGTTCAGAAACACATTGGTCGGAAACTCACTGGTCAGAAACACGGTGGTCAGAATCACGGTGGTCAGAAACACAGTGGTCAGAAACACACTGGTCAGAAACACAGTGGTCAGAAACACACTGGTCAGAAAGACAATGGTCAGAAACAGAATGGTTAGACACACACTGGTCAGAAAAACACTGATCAGAAACACAGTGGTCTAAAACACAGTTGTCAGAAACACACTAGTCAAAAACACACTGGTCAGAAACACAGTGGTCAGAAACACAGTGGGCAGAAACACTGTGGTCAGAAACACAACTGGTCAAAAACACACTGGTCAGAAACACATTGGTTAGAAACACAGTGGTCAGAACACACTGGTCAGAAACACACTGGTCAGAAACACACTGGTCAGAAAAACAGTGGTCAGGTTCACAGTGGTCAGAAACACACTGGTCAGAAACGCACTGGTCAGAAACAGACTGGTCAGAAACACAGTGGTCAGAAACACAGTGGTCAGAAACACAGTTTTCAGAAACAAAGTGGTCAGAAACACAGTGGTCGGAAACACACTGCTCAGAAACACACTGGTCAGAAACACAGTGGTCACAAACACAGTGGTCAGAAACACAGTGGTCAGAACACAGTTGTCAGAAGCACACTGGTCAGAAACACGGTGGTCAGAAACACACTGGTCAGAAAGACAGTGGTCAGAAACACAGTGGTCAGAAAGACATTGGTCAGAAACACAGTGGTAAGAAACACAGTGGTGAGAAACACAATGGTCAGAATTACAGTGGTCAGAAACACAGTGGTAAGAAACACACTGGTCAGAAACACACTGGTCACAAACACGGTGGTAAAAAACACAGTGGTCAGAAACACAGTGGTCAGAAACATAGTGGTCAGAAACACAGTGGTCAGAAACACAGTGGTCTGAAACACAGTGGTCAGACACACAGTGGTCAGAAACACACTGGTCAGAAACACGCTGATCAGAAACCCAGTGGTGAGAAACACACTGGTCAGAAACACAGTGGTCAGAAACACAGTGTTCAGAATCACACTGGTCAGAAACACACTGGTAAGAAACACAGTGGTCAGAACCACAGTGGTCAGAAACACAGTGGCCAGACACACAGGGGTTTGAAACACAGTGGAGTGACACACAGTGGTCAGGAACACACTGGTCAGAAACACAGTGGTCAGAAACACAGTGGTCGGAAAGACACTGGTCAGAAACACACTGTTCAGAAACACACTGGTCAGAAACACAGTGTTAAGAAACACACTGGTCAGAAACACACTGGTCAGAAACACGGTGGTCAGAAACACACTGGTTAGCAACACAGTGGTTAGAAACACAGTGGTTAGACACACAGTGGTCAGAAACACAATGGTCGGAAACACACTCGTTAGAAAGACACTGGTCAGAAACGCAGTGGTGTGAAACACGGTTGTCAGAAACACACTGGTCAGAAACAGACTGGTCAGAAACACAGTGGTCAGAAAACACAGTGGTTGGAAACACTGTGGTCAGAAGCACACTGCTCAGAAACAGACTGGTCAGAAACCCAGTGGTCAGAAACACAGTGGTCAGAAACACACTGGTCAGAAACACACTGTTCTGAGACACAGTGGTCAGAAACATAGTGGTCAGAAACACACTGGTGAGAACCGCAGTGGTCTGAAACACAGTGGTCAGAAACACACTGGACAGAAACACGGTGGTCAGGAACACAGTGGTGAGAAACACATTGGTCAGAAACACACTGGTCAGAAACACAGTGGTCAGAAACACACTGGTCAAACACACACAGGTCAAACACACACTGGTCAGAAACAAAGTGGTCAGAAACACAGTGGTCAGGTAAACAGTGGTCAGAAACACACCGGTCAGAAACGGACTGGTCAGAAACACAGTGGTCAGAAACACATTGGTCAGAAACACGGTGGTCAGAAACACACTGGTCAGAAACACACTGGTCAGAAACACAGTGGTCAGAAACACAGTGGTAAGAAACGCACTGGTCAGAAACACAGTGGTCAGAAACACACTGGTCAGAAACACACTAGTCGGAAACACACTGGTCAGAAACACAGTGCTCAGAAACACACTGGTCAGAAACACAGTGGTCAAAAACACAGTGGTCAGAAACACGGTGGTCATAAACACAGTGGTCATAATCACAGTTGTCAGTAACACAGTGGTCAGAAACACAGTCGTCAGAAACACACTGGTCAGAAACACACTGGTCAGAAACACAGTGGTCAGAAACACACTGGTCACAATTACTGTGGTCAGAAACACAGTGGTCAGAAACACACTGGTCAGAAACAAACTGGTCAGAAACACAGTGGTCAGAAACACACTGGCCAGAAACACAGTGGTCATAGAAAGCTGGTCAGAAACTCTGTGTTCAGAAACACAGCGGTCAGAAACACAGTGGTCAGAAACACAGTGGTCAGAAACACAGTGGTGAGAATCAGTGGTCAGAAACACAGTGGTCAGAAACACGGTGGTCAGAAACACACTGGTCAGAAACACAGTGTTCACAAAACAGTGATCACGAACGCACTGGTCAGAAACACCCTGGTCAGAAACACAGTGGTCAGAAACACAGTGGTCAGAAGCATAGTGGCCAGGAACACACTGGCCAGAAACACGGTGGTCAGAAACACAGTGTTCAGAACCACACTGGTAAGAAACACACTGGTCAGAATCACAGGGGTCAGAAGCACACTGGTCAGAAACACAGTGGTCAGAAACACCGTCGTCAGAAACACACTGGGCAGAAAGACAGTGGTCAGAAACACACTGGTCAGAAACACTGTGGTCAAAACACAGTGGTCAGAAACACAGTGGTCAGAAAAAAACTGGTCAGAAACACAGTGGTCAGAAACACAGTGGTAAGAAACACACTGGTCAGAAAACAATGGTGAGAAGCACAGTGGTGAGGAAACAGAGTGGTCAGAAACACAGTAATCAGAAACACAGTGGTCAGAAACACACTGGTCAGAAACACGATGGTTAGAAACACACTGGCCAGAGACACACTGGTCAGAAACACAGTGGTCAGAAACACAGTGGTCAGAAAAAAACTGGTCAGAAACACAGTGGTCAGAAACACAGTGGTAAGAAACACACTGGTCAGAAACACACCGGTCAGAAACAAACTGGTCAGAAACAGAGTGGTCAGAAACACAGTAATCAGAAACACACTGGTCAGAAACACACTGGTCAGAAACACAGTGGTCAAAAACACAGTGGTCAGAAACACGGTGGTCATAGACACAGTGGTCATAATCACAGTGGTCTGAAACACAGTGGTCAGAAACACAGTCGTCAGAAACACACTGGTCAGAAACACACTGGTCAGAAACACAATGGTCAGAAACACACTGGTCAGAATTACTGTGGTCAGAAACACAGTGGTCAGAAACACACTGGTCAGAAATAAACTGGTCAGAAGCACAGTGATCAGAAACACACTGGTCACAAACACAGTGGTCATAGAAAGCTGGTCAGAAACTTAGTGTTCAGAAACACAGCGGTCAGAAACACAGTGGTCAGAAACACAGTGGTCAAAAACACAGTGGTGAGAATCAGTGGTCAGAAACACAGTGGTCAGAAACACGGTGGTCAGAAACACACTGGTCAGAAACACAGTGTTCACAAAACAGTGGTCACAAACGCACTGGTCAGAAACACACTGGTCAGAAACACAGTGGTCAGAAACACAGTGGTCAGAAACACAGTGGCCAGGAACACACTGGCCAGAAACACGGTGGTCAGAAACACAGTGTTCAGAACCACACTGGTAAGAAACACACTGCTCAGAATCACAGGGGTCAGAAGCACACTGGTCAGAAACACAGTGGTGAGAAAAACCGTCGTCAGAAACACACTGGGCAGAAACACAGTGGTCAGAAACACACTGGTCAGAAACACTATGTTCAAAACACAGTGGTCAGAAACACAGTGGTCAGAAAAAAACTGGTCAGAAACACAGTGGTCAGAAACACAGTGGTAAGAAACACACTGGTCAGAAACACACCGGTCAGAAACAAACTGGTCAGAAACAGAGTGGTCAGAAACACACTGGTCAGAAACACACTGGACAGAAACACAGTGGTCAGAAACACAGTGGTTAGAAACACAGTGGTCAGAAACACAGTGGTTAGAAACACAGTGGTCAGAAACACAGTGGTTAGAAACACAGTGGTCAGAAACACAGTGGTTAGAAACACAGTGGTCAGAAACACAGTGGTTAGAAACACAGTGGTCAGAAACACAGTGGTCAGAAAAAAACTGGTCAGAAACACAGTGGTCAGAAACACAGTGGTAAGAAACACACTGGTCAGAAACACACCGGTCAGAAACAAACTGGTCAGAAACAGAGTGGTCAGAATCACAGTAATAAGAAACACACTGGTCAGAAACACACTGGTCAGAAACACAGTGGTCAGAAACACACTGGTCAGAAACAGAGTGGTCAGAAACACACTGGTCAGAAACACGGTGGTCAGAAACACAGTGTTCAGAAACACACTGGTTCAAAACACAGTGGTCAGAAACACAGTGGTCAGAAAGACAGTGGTCGGAATTACAGTGGTGAGAAACACACTGGTCAGAAACACTGGTCAGAAACACAGTGGTCAGAAACACAGTGGTCATAAACACGGTGGTCAGAAATACACTGGTCAGAAACACACTGATCAGTAACACAGTGGTCAGATACACACTGGTCAGAAACACAGTGGTCAGAAACACACTGGTCAGAAACACAGTGGTCAGAAACACAGTGGTCAGAAACAAAGAGGTCAGAAACACAATGCTTAGAAACACAGTGTTCAGAAACACAGTGGCCAAAAACACATCGGTCAGAAACACAATGGTCAGAAACACACTTGTCAAATACACACTGGTCAGAAACACAGTGGTCAGAAACACAGTGGTCATAAACACAGTGGTCAGAAACACACTGGTCAGAAACACACTGGTCAGAAACAATGTGGTCAGAAACACAGTGGTCGGAAACACTGTTGTCAAAAACATAGTGGTCAGAAACACACTGGTCAGAAACACACTGGTCAGAAACACACTGGTCAGAAACACACTGGTCAGAAACACGGTGGTCAGAAACACACTGGAAGTTGAGTTGGAAGTTGGGTTCAAAGTTGGGTTAGAAGTTGGGTTGGAAGTTAGGTTGGACGTTGGTTGGGAGTTGGGATGGAAGTTTGGTTGGGAGTTGGGTTGGGAATTTGGTTGGAAGTTAGGTTGGAAGCTGGATTGGAAGTTGGGTTGGATGCTGGGTTGGAAGTTGGTTTGGAAGTTGGGTTGGAAGTTGGGTTGGAATTTGGGATGAAATTTGGGATGGAAGTTGGGTTGGAAGAGGGGTTGGAAGTTGGGCTGGAAGTTGGGCTGAAAGTTGGGTTGGAAGCTGGGCTGGATGCTGGGTTGGAAGTTCGGTTGGAAGTTGGGTTGAATGTTGGGTTGGATGTTGGGCTGGAAGTTGGGCTGGAAGTTGGGTTGGAAGTTGGGTTGGATGTTGGGATGGACGTTGGGATGAAAGTTGGGTTGGAACTTGGGTTGGTTGTTGGATTGTAAGTCGGGTTGGAAGTTGGGTTAGAAGTTGGGTTGGAAGTTGGGGTTGAAATTTGGGTTGTAGGCTGGGTTGGAAGCTGGGTTGGAAGTTGGGCTGAAGTTGGGTTGGAAGTTGGATTGGAAGTTGGGTTGGATGTTGGGTTGGAAGTTGGGTTGGAAGTTGGGTTGGAAGTTGGGATGGAAGTTGGGTTGAATGTTGGGTTGGAAGTTGGGTTGGAATTTGGGT
>SZWC01001184.1:226025-262617 GCA_023375785.1 Penium margaritaceum | reverse complement strand
AGGCCGTGAAGAATAGTGGTGTGGCAGGAAGAGCGGCTGCGCAGGCTGACGCAGCGGCGAGCTCCGATACAGAGTCGGAGACGTCCGAGGCCTCTGAAAACAGCTCGGAGGCCAGTGGCTCTTCACAAGAAGAAAACTTAACTACAGGACAGCCTGCAACACAGGAGCAACAGCATTGCACAGATCCACCAGCAATGCAACGTCGCGGCACACGAAAAAGAAAACAAACTCCAAAGTACGACGCTGACATCGGAAGCTGGACTGGACTGAGCTGGTCCTGTTTGGCTCAGGGAGAGCCGCTCACTGTGGCTGAGGCGCTGGCAAGGCCCGATGCGGCCAAGTGGAAGGAGGCGGTGGACAGCGAGCTCGCGTCCATCGAAGAAAATGGCTCATGGGTGCTGGTGGACAGACCCGCTAACGCTCACGTGGTGGGCTCAAAGTGGGTGCTCAGGTTGAAGCGGAAGCAAGATGATAGCATCGACAAGTACAAGGCAAGGGTCGTGGCGAAAGGATTCTCACAGCGCACAGGGTCTGAGTACGATGAGACCTTTGCACCGGTTGTCACGTTTGCCTCAACCAGGTCCCTGCTTGCCGTCGCTGCCACCAAAGACCTTGAGATCTACCAAATGGATGTGAAGACAGCTTTCCTTTATGGCAAGCTCGACAAGGAGGTGCTAATGGAGGTGCCGGAAGGTGTCAAAGCACCCGAGGGTAAGGTGTGCAAGCTGGTGAAGGCGATGTATGGGCTGAAACAGGCCCCACGGATCTGGTACAAGGAGATGGACAGCTTTATGGCTGAGATCTCCTTTGCACATTGCAGGAATGACCCCAGCGTTTATGTGCGGGAGGACAAACGTGGCTTGCTGCTCGTGGCATTGTACGTGGACGATCTCATCATGTGTTCTTCCTCGCAGGAGGCCCTTACGGACCTCAAGAAAAATCTGGCCAACAGTATTAAGATGAAGGACATGGGACCTCTCGAGTACTACCTCGGGATTGCTGTTCACCGCAACCGCAAAGCAGGCACCATCGAGCTCAACCAGACCAAGTACATCATGGACGTATTGAAGCACTACAACATGGAGGACTGCAAACCCGTCAGCACCCCCATGCCGTCCGACTGCAAGCTCTCCTCCTCCATGTCACCAAGCAACGAGGCAGACCGGCGGGAGATACAAACCATTCTGTACCAGTCCGCCGTTGGGAGCCTCATGTACGCGATGGTGGGAACGCGACCTAACATTGCTTATGCTGTGGGTCAGGTGAGCAGGTTTGTGGCCAACCCTGGGCCAGAACATTGGCAAGCTGTGAAGCAAATTTTTCGCTACCTCCAAAAGACTCGGCACGTCGGACTACGGTTTGGAGGTCTAGAAGGATCAGACTTGCTGCGAATGACATGCTACAGTGACGCAGACTGGTAAGGACGTATTGATGAAAGGAAGTCCACCTCAGGGTTTGTCTGTCTTCTCAACAGTGGTGCGGTCTCGTGGGCAAGCAAGAAGCAAGAATGCGTCTCGCTTTCTACTGCTGAGGCGGAGTACATTGCACTCTCCGAAGTGTGCAAGGAAACGCAGTGGCTTCGCAGTTTGCTTGGTGAGATCAAGGCACCACAAGAGGAAGCAACGGTCATCCGCATTGAAAACCAAAGTGCCATCGCTATGGCAGAGGACGACATGATCTCCTGGCGTACAAAGCACATTGATATTCGGTACCACTACTCACGTGACCTTGTCGCCAAGGGTGTCGTGGAACTGGAGCACGTCGCAACCAAGAAAATGCTTGCAGACTTCCTGACAAAGCCTCTAGACAGCGCCTTGCATGTTGCAGGTGCTCGAGGAGTCGGCATGGTGGATGCAAGACATGAGAACTAAAGACCAAGAAAGCTGACGTGCACAAACACAACCTAGAGCTACAGGCTCGTGCCAAAAAAAAAAAACAAAAGAAAAACTACCACAGCAGGTGGCTTAAGGGAGAGATTGTTGTTCTTCTATGCCCCATGGCCACTGCTATGGCTTGACGGACAGGTTGGGCATGCACTGCTCCCTTGGAGTAAGTCCCCCAAACCTTATTCGTGGTGCAAGTCCAAGCGAGACACCAGAAGTGTAGCGCAACGGATAGCATCTTGGACTCAGGAACAACAGGTCCTACGATCGAGTCTTGATGTGCGCAGAAGGTTTTTTACCTTTCTAGCACAGGGGAAGTTTCTTAGACATTTCTCCATGCATGAGGAGAGTGCGCCACTTGGCGGTCAGTGGATGCGCCATTTGGCGGACTGGTGAGGTGGTGTGGAGTGACCACCCAAAAAGTGCCACTACCCACACACCTTAGAAGCCAGGCCTAGGACTATATGTACCAGGCTCATTCCTCATTCTAATTACACAATCTGGCCTTAGATGCTCCTGACAGAGTTATCCAACTAAGGAGCAGTATAAAGAAGACACTGATTGGTCTAAGCCCCAGGAGTTAGTCTTTGACTAGCACCTCGCGTGAAAGTGACCAAGTGTTAAGTGGACACAGTTGCTAGCAAGTGATTGTCTAGGAACTGCTCACTGTGGAACCGTGATCCTGAGGGTGATATCTTCTCCTAGTTGAAATGCTAGGAGCGGACGGCAGGTGCTATTGTGTCGGCCCTGTTTTCTAGTCAGTTCGCCTCAGGCCGGTTGACAACAAGGACAAAATAATTTCAATATGGGTGGTCAACGTTCACCAACCATAACACGAGTCAAACATGGTGAGAGGAAGAAACAATGGTCCGGGAATATCAGTTTTCAACTATCAAGCTAAACGACCTTCAATCAGTAGTAGCACGGTGTGGCTACCATGCACAATGACAGACCAAGGTAGGCATATGAACTGACTTTGACCAAAGAAATCCGCTGTGTGTGGTCAACGTTGAAAACTCACAATACGAGTCACAAATGGTCAGAGGGGGGGGGAAGGGGATGGTTTGGGAACACCGGGTATCAACTAGCAAGGAAAATGACCTTCAATGAGTTGTCACACGGTGCGAAAACCATGCACGATGACCAACCAAATTATGCATATGTCACTGACCATGACCAAAGAATGTCACCATGTGTGGTAAACTTTGACAACTCGTAACATGAACACAAATGGTCAGAGTGGAAGATAATGGTTCCTGAATACTAGTTATCGACTAGCAAGTAAAGATACCTTCAATATGTAGTTGCACACTGTGGCTACAATGGACAGTGACCAACCAAAGTATGCATATGTCACTAACCATGACCAAAAAATTTCACTCCATGTGTTCAATGTTGACAACTCACAACACGAGTCACAGATAGTTAGAGAGGGCAACGATGGATTGGGAAGCCTAGCTTCCAACTACAAAGCACAAATACCTTCAATGCGTAGTGACACGGTTATGTAACCATGTATAGTGACAAACAAAAGTAGGTATATGTTACAAACCATGACCAAAAGAACTTCACCGTATGTGGTCAACGTTGAAAACTCTGAACACGAGTCACACTTGGTCAGAGGGGGGAAAAATGGGTTGGGAACACTAGTTATCAACTAGACAGTACAAAGTCCTTCAACAAGCAGTGGCACGGTGTGGCTCGCATGCAAAGTGACCAACCAACGGATGCATACGTCACTGACTATGACCGAAGAAGACCACTATGTGTGGTCAACATTGACAACTCATAACACGAGTCACAAATCGTCAGAGGGAGACACAATGGTCTGGGAACCCTATGTTTTTACTATAAAGGACAAGGAACTTCAATACGTAGTGGCACGGTGTGGCTAATATTCACACCAAACAACCAAACTAGGCATATGTCACTGACCATAACCAAAGAATTTCAATATGGGTGGTCAATGTTCACCAACCATAACACGGGTCACAAACGGTCAGAGGGGGAAACAATGGTATTGGAATGTCATATATCAACTAGCAAGTACAACGACATTCAATCAGTAGTAGCACGGTGTGGCTTTTATGGAAAATGACCGACCAAAGTAGGCATATGTATTGCCTTTGACGAAAGAAATCTGCTGTATGTGGTCAACATTGACAACTGAAAATACGAGTCACAAATGGTCAGAGGGGGAAACAATGGTTTGGAAACACCATGTATCAACTAGCAAGCACAATGACCTTCAATAAGTTGTGGCACGGTGTGGATACTATGCACGATGACCAACCAAAGTAGGCATATGTCACTTATCATGACCACATAATGTCACTAAGTGTGGTAATCTTTGACAACTCATAACGCGAGTCACAAATGGTCGGAGTGGAAGATAATGGTTTGTGAATACTAGTTATCGAGAAGTAAGTACAAATACATTCAATATGTAGTGGCACAGTGTGGCTATCATGCACATTGACCAGCCAAAGTATGCATATGTCACTGACCATGACCAACGAATTTCACTTCATGTGGTCAACGTTGACAACTCACAGCACGAGTCACATATAGTATGAGGGGGGTAACAATGGGTTGGGAACGCTAGCTATCAGCTAGAAAGCACAAAGACCTTCAATACGTAGTGACACAGTGTGGTAACCATGTACAGTGACAAACCAAAGTAGGCATGTGTCACTAACCACGACCAAACGTATTTTACAGTGTGTGGTCAACGTTGAAAACTCATAACACGAGTCACAAATGGTCAGAGGGGGAATGAATGGGTTTGGAATACTAGATGTCAACTAGCAAGTACGAATACATTCAACAAGTTGTGGCACGGTGTAGCTAGCGTGCACAGTGACCAACCAGAGGATGCATACGTCACTGACTATGACCAAAGAAGTCCACTGTGTGGTCGATATTGACAACTCATAACACGAGTCAAAAATGGTGAGAGGGAGAGACAATGGGTTGGGAACCCTATGCATGGACTAGAAAGGACAAAGAACTTCAATACGTAGTGGTACAGTGTGGCTAATATGCACAACAAACAACTAAATTAGGCATATGTCACTGACCACGACCAAAGAATTTCGATATGGGTGGTCAACGTTCACCAACCATAACACGAGTCACACACGGTGAGAGGGGGAAACAATGGTCCGGGAATATCAGTTCTCAACTAGGAAGTACAACGACCTTCAATCAGTAATAATACGGCGTGGCTACCATGCACAATGACCGAGGAAAGTAGGCAAATGTACTGCCTTTGACTAAAGAAATCCGCTGTGTGTGGTCCACATTGACAAGTCACAATATGAGTCACAAATGGTCAGAGGGGGAAACAAGGGTTTGGGAACACCAGGTATTAACTAGCAAGCACAAGGACCTTCAATAAGTTGTGGCACGGCGTGGATACCATGCACGATGACCAACCAAAGTAGGCATGTGTCACTGACCATGACCAAAGAATGTTACCATGTGTGGTAAATGTTGACAACTCATAACGCGAGTCACAAATGAGCAGAGTGGAAGAAAATGGTTTCTGAATACTAGTTATCGACTAGCGAGTAAAAATACATTCAATATGTAGTTGCACAGTGTGGCTACAATTCCCACTGACCAACCAAAGTATGCATGTGTCACTAACGATGACCAAAAAATTTCACTTCATGTGGTCAATGTTGACAACTCACAACAGGAGTCACAGATAGTGAGAGAGGATAACAGTGGTGTGGGAAGACTAGCTATCAACTAGAAAGCACAAAGACCTTCAATACGTAGTGACACGGCATGGTAACCATGTACAGTGACAAACCAAAGTATGCATATGTCACTAACCATGACAAAAAGAATTTCACAGTGTGCGGTCAATGTTGAAAACTCATAACACGAGTCACAAATAGTCAGAGGGGGAAACAATGGGTTGGGAACACTAGTTATCAACTAGCAACAAAAATACCTTCAACAAGCAGTGGCACGGTGTGGCTAGCGTACACAGTGACCAACCAAAGGATGCATACATCACTGACTATGACCGAAGAAGTCCATTATGTGTGGTCAACATTGGCAACTCATAACATGAGTCACAAATGGTCAAAGGGAGAGACAATGGTATGGGAACCATATGCATGGACTAAAATGAACAAAGGACTTCAATGCGTATTTGCATGGCATGGCTTCTATGCACACCAAACAACCAAACTAGGCCTATGTCACTGACCATGACCAAAGAATTTCAATATGGGTGGTCAACGTTCACCAACCATAACACGAGTCACAAACCGTCATCATGAATGCATGCATGAGGTCAGCATTAGCAGAAGTAGGCAGAAGCGTTGGGAAATGCAAGTGTACGTCAGCGAAGTGACGTAAGCGAGAGCGGTCCCGATGAGTTAGTCGCAGAGGTTAATAAAGGCTGATATGTGAGGTAGTCGAGGTAGACAAGCTGATGTGAGAGAGTGCTAGCGAGACGAGTGATGGCTGGCATAGTAAGAGAGCTGAGCAAAGGAGCGGAAGTGACGGAGTGAAGAGCTGAGACAGGTTGGCGAAGGCAAGGAATGCGAGGTGCGAGCAGAGCGAAGACACGGCGGCGAAGCCGCGGAACCAAAGGGGAACAGGATGGGAAGAACTGTTCTGTTTAACTCGAGGGAATGAACATCCTCGGTATAAAAGGACAAAACAGGACAAATGAGCAGAGCAACGACTTCTTTCCACTAGCCGAACATGGGTGACATGTGTCACTTTATTAGGGAATCACTCGGTCGGGTGGCAGTTTGGTCGGTCAATGACTGTTAGCGACTTATTCGGAACTATCACCGAGGTGGTTCTTGCTGCAGCTGAACCTTCATTGGGAGTATTCGGAATACACCGCAGTGAGATACCAGGGCCTTGTTGTGGTCACCTTCGCTTTTATTCTGACATCCCCCGTGAAGATGACCACCCATACACGTTCATGAGCCTGTCCCTGTAGATGGAGACATTGAGAGCGCTGGCGGAAGTGGAAGTGCAGTGAGGGGAGGCCGATTCGGAAATGGAGGAATCTCCTCCAGAGTGATCTGCTACTTGTTGTTGGTGGTGAGATGAGGGAGCAGATGCCCTTGTCTGCATCGTTATTCGATAGTGTTGAGGACAGATTGCAGTGTGTCCACAAAGGGAGTGTGAGCTTGGAGAATGTCATGGAAGGAGGGGTCAGTGGAGAGGCAAAGGAGGCCAAGGACCATTTATTCTGCACTGAACCATAGTCTCCTGTAACACTCCAGTGAGGTAGTGGTGGGAAACTGACTCCGTGTATAGCCGCCAAAGGGTCGAAAATGTAGGAAGTCTTCTGGCTTGGTGTGGAGAGGGACGGCACAATGAATGAAGGTCAGACATAAGTCCTTCCATTATGTGTAGTTGTGTTGTCCAATGTCGTTGAGATGGAGGATGTTGGAGGTGGGGATGAGAGGTGCGATGATAGAGAGAGCGAGTTGCATCCATGGCATCATTGAGTAGGGGTTGATTTCAGGTGTGTGTGAGTGTTGGTGAAAGGTTGCGGACAGTGCCAGTGGGTTGGGATCAAAATTGTGTGGATGAAGGATGATGATTGGTTTTGTTGTGGTGATGAGTTGTATTGTACGGATTAGACTGAGCAGGTCCTTGTGCCGAGCAGAAAAAAATGTTACGGAAGATGGAGGAGTGATGGATGATTGAGTCGGCGCAGGGGCAAAACCTCGTGCTCTGATGACGTAGAGGGATAGGATGCGGCAATGAGAAGGCAGATGCCAACGCGCCGCGAGGAATCTGCTACAAGCGTGGGTGCAGGCTGCTACGAAGCGGGCAGCTAGCTTGTGTAGATCCTTGTGCTGGCCACAGATGCTGGTGATGATTGCTGATGAGAAAGCGGAGGCTGATGATGATGACGGAGTGGGCGCAGGGGCAAAACCACTTGCGCTAAAGGAAGTTTTGGCGTGAGTGCAGGTCTTCACGGAACGGGTGATGCGACCAGGTGGATCTTTGTGCCGAGCAAAAAACGATGCGGAAGAGGAGGAGGCAACTGAAGAATGAGTGGGCGCAGGGGCGAAACCTCGTGCGCATATGAAGTATGGGGATAGAATGCGGCAAGGGGAAGACAAGAGCCGACGCGCCACGAGAAATCTGTTGCCGGCGTGGGTGCAGGCTAGTGCGAAGCAGGCAGCCAGCTCGTGCAGATCCTTGTGCTGGCCACGGATGCTGATGATTGCTGACGAAGAAATAGAGGCTGATGATGATGACGGAGTGGGCGCAGGGGTGAGCCGCGTGCGCTGAAGGAAGTTTTGGCATGGGCGCAAGTCGTCGCGGAACGGGCGATGTGATCGGGCAGATCCTTGTGCCGAGCTGAAAGCGATGCGGAAGCGGCGGAGGAAATTGATGACTCAGTGGGCGCAGGGGCGGAACCTCGTGTGCTACAAGACGATGCTGATGAGGATGATTGATGCAAAGGCGGCGTGGAGGATGCTGATAACGGAGAGACGGAGATGAGGTAGGAGCAGGCGGCCGATGGCGCTGAGGATAGTGGAGCGAGGATGGCAAGGAGGACCAAAGGCAGCAGGTGAGAATGACGCAAAGAATAAGGAAAACTGACAATGTTGAAGGATGAAGAGTGAGAGCGAGACAAACAGAGGCGGGAGAGATGAGAGGCGGTGCGACAGAGAGGTAGAGGGACACAACCACTTTGTCTGCTTTCAGGAGAGTGATGGCTTGTTCCCCATTTGGCCCTCGGCGGGCAGGAAGACTAGTGGTGTTCGATATCCTGATATTTCGAGAACGTTGGTTGTGATGGAGAGAATCAGGCAGCAGGCAGAGGCACTAGTCCGCTGATATCAGGAGAGTGACGGCTTGTTCCACAGTTGGCTCGGAAATGGGAGCAGGAAGACTGGTGGTGTCCCATATCCTGACGACGGCAGTTTGGGCTGCAGCTACAAACACAGCAAGAAGGCGGTGCGAGAAGGCGGCTCGAGATGATAGTTTTAGGTGGGTTGGAGATGACAAGGAGGACACAACAGATGAGGCTGATGAGAAAAGAGGCGAGAGGAGGAGATGAGTGTGGAGGTAGAGGCAATGAGGGGTAGTGGATGGCCGATGGCAGGAAGCTTCTTGGTAGTTGATAGCAAGCGGTGGCTTGAGAGTTGCTTGCGGCTGATGTGGACGATAAGTCACCGATTGTTGGCATCGGACGCGGAACTGGATGCAGGGCTTCCTTAGGATGACGAGGCGTTTCTTCAGTGTGGGGAACTCGTAAGGCAGTGTTGCTGATGTCAGCTGTTGATGAAGCGAAGGAGCGCGAGGTGACGGTAGCAGCAATAGAACGCATATGGAAGTGATGAAGGAGGGATGGCAGCAGAGCGATGATGCGGTCACGGGACTCCATGTGATGTTCCCTGAAGCTCTGATACCATTTCAGAATAATGCAGGCATGAGGTCGACAACAGTAGAAGCAGGCAGAAGCGTTGGGACACGCAAGTGTACGTCAGCGAACTGACGTAAGCGAGAGCGGTCCCGATGAGTTAGTCGCAGAGGTTAATAGAGGCGGAGATGTGAGGTAGTCGAGGTAGACAAGCTGATGTGAGAGAGTGCTAGCGAGATGAGTGATTGTTGGTGGAGTAAGAGAGCTGAGCGAAGGAGCGGAAGTGACGGAGCGAAGAGCTGAGACAGGCTGGCGAAGGCAAGGAATATGAGGTGCGAGCAGAGCGAAGACACGGCGGCGAAGCCGCGGAACCAACGGGGAACAGGATGGGAAGAAATGTTCTCGTTAACTCAAAGAAATGAACATCCTCATTATAAAAGGACAGAACAGGACAAATGAGCAGAGTAACAGCTTATTACCACTAGCCGAACGTGGGTGACAGGTGTCACTTTATTAGGGGATCACTCGGTCGGGTGGCCGTTTGGTCGGTGAATGACCGCTAGTGACTTCTTCGGAACTATCACCGAGGCGATTCTTGCTGCAACTGAACCTTCTTTGCCAGTATTCGAAAAACACCGCAGTGAGACACCATGGCCTTGTTGTGGTCATCTTTTCTTTTATTATGACATAGCTATCAACTAGAACGCACACAGACCTTTAATACGTAGTGACACGGCGTGGTAACCATGTATAGTGAAAAACCAAAGTAGGCACATGTCACTAACCATGACCAAAATAATTTCACAGTATGTGGTCAACGTTGAAAACTCATAACACGAGTCACAAATGGTCGGAGGGGGAAACAATGGGTTGGGAACACTATTCATCAACTAGCAAGTACAAAGTCATTCAACAAGTAGTGGCACGGTGTGACTAGCATGCACAGTGACCAACCGAAGGATGCATGCGTCACTGACTATGACCAAATAAGTCCACTATGTGTAGTCAACATTGACAATTCATAACATGAATCACAAATGCTCTGAGGGAGAGACAATGGTTTGGGAATCCTATGTTTGGACTAGAAAGGACAAAGAACTTCAATATGTAGTGGCACGGTGTTGATAATATGCATACCAAACAACCAAACTAGGCATATGTCACTGACCATGACCAAAGAATTTAAATGTGGGTGGTCAACGTTCACCATCCATAACACAAGTCACAAACAGTCACAGGGAGAAACAATGTTCTGGGAATACCAGTTCTCAAGTAGCAAGTACAACGAACTTCAATCAGTAGTAGCACATTGTGGCTATCATGCAAAATGACCGACCAAAGTAGGCATATGCACTGCCTTTGACTAAAGAATTCCGCTGTAAGTGGTCAACATTGACAGCTCATAATACGAGTCATAAATGGTCAGAGGGGGAAACAATGGTTTGGGAACACCAGGTATCAACTAGCAAGCACAATGACCTTCAATACGTTGTGGCACGGTGTTGATACCATGCACAACGACCAGCCAAAGTAGGCATATGTCACTGACCATGACCAAATAATGTCGCTATGTGTGATAAACTTGGACATCTCATGACACGAGTCACAAATGGTCAGAGTGGAAGACAATGGTTTGTGAACACTAGTTATCAAGTAGCAAGTAAAAACACATTCACTATGTAGTGGCACAGTGTGGCTACCATGCACAGTAACCAACCAAAGTATGCATATGTCACTGACCATGACCAACGAATTTCACTTCATGTGGTAAACATTGACAACTCAACACATGAGTCATAGATAGTATGAGGGGGATAACAATTGTTTGGGAACACTAGCTATCCACTAGAAAGCACACAAACCTTCAGGACATAGTGACACGATGTGGTAACCATGTACAGTGATAAACCAAAGTAGGCATATGTCACTAACCACGACCAAACGAATTTCACAGTGTGTGGTCAACGTTGAAGACTCACAACACAAGTGACAGGTGGTCAGAGGGGGAAACGATGGGTTGGGAACACTGGTTATCAACTAGCAAGGATGAAGACATTCAACAAGGAGTGGCACGGTGTGGCTAGCGTGCACATTGACCAACCAAAGGATGCATACGTCACTGACTATGACCGAAGAAGTCCACTATGTGTGGTCAACATTAACAACCCATAACACGAGTCACAAATGGTCAGAAGGAGAGACAATGGTTTAGGAAACCTATGTATGGACTAGAAAGGACAGAGAACTTCAGTACGTAGTGGTACGGTGTGCCTACTGTGCACACCAGACAACCAGACTAGGCATATGTCACTGACCATGACCAAAGAATTTCAATATGGGTGGTCAACGTTCACCAACAATAACACAAGTCACAAACGGTCAGAGGGGGGAAACAATGGTCCGGGAATATCAGTTCTCAAATAACAAGTACAGCGATGTTCAATCAGTAGTAGCACGGTGTGGCTTCCATGCACAATGACCAACCAAGTAGGCATATGTACTGCCTTTGACCAAAGAAATCCGCAATATGTGGTCAACGTTGACAACTCATATTACGAGTCATGAATGGTCAGAGGGGTAAACAATGGTCTGGGAACACCAGGTATCAACTAGCAAGTACTATGACATTTGATGAGTTGTGCCATGGTGTGGATTCCATGCACGATGACAAACCAAAATATGCACATGTCACTGACCATGTCGAAAGAATGTCACCATGTGTGGTCAACTTTGACAACTCATAACACGAATCACAAATGGTCAGAGTGGAAGAGAATGGTTTCAGAATACTAGTTATCGACTAACAAGTACAAATACCTTCAATATGTAGTTGCACAGTGTGGCTACAATGCACATGGACCAAGCAATGTATGCATATGTCACTCACCATGACCAAATATTTCACTTCATGTGGTCAATGTTGACAACTCACAACACGAGTCATGGATAGTGAGAGAGGGTAAGAATGGGTTGGGAAGGCTAGCTATCAACTAGGAAGCACAAATACCTTCAGTACGTAGTGACATGGCGTGGTAACCATGTACAGTGACAAACCAAAGTAGGCATATGTCACTAACTATGACCAAAAGAATTTAACAGTGTGTGGTCAACGTTGAAAACTCACAACATGAGTCACAAATGGTCAGAGGGGGAAACAATGGGTTGGAAACACTAGTTATCAACTAGCAAGTACATAGGCCTTCAACAAACAGTGGCACGGTGTGGCTAGCGTGCACAGTGACGAACCAAAGGATGCATACGTCACTGACTATGACCGAAGAAGTCCAATATGTGTGGTCAACACTGACAACTCACAACACGAGTCAAACAATGGTGAGAGGGAGAGACAATGGTTTGGGAACCCTACGTATCGACAATAAAGGACAAAGAACTTCAATACGCAGTGGCACGGTGTGACTACTTTGCACACCAAACAGAAAAACTAGGCATATGTCACTGACCATGATCAGTCAATTTCAATATGGGTCGTCAATGTTCACCAACCATAACACAAGTCACAAACGGTCAGAAGGGGAAACAACGGTCTGGGAGTATCAGTCCCCAACTAGCACGTACAACAACCTTCAATCAGTAGAAGTACAGTGTGGCTACCATGCACAATGATTGACCAAATTAGGCATATCTAATGCCTTTGACCAAAGAAATCCGCTGTGTGTGGTCAATGTTGACAACTCATAATAGGAGACACAAATGGTCAGAGTGGGAGACAATGGTATGGGAACACCAGGTATCAACTAGCAAGCACAATGACCTTCAATAAGTTGTGGCACGGTGTGGATACCATTCACGATGACCAACCAAAGTATGAATGTGTCACTGACCATGACCAAATAATGTCACCATGTGTGGTAAAAGTTGACAACTCATAACACGAGTCACAAATGGCCAGAGTGGAAGGTAATGGTTTCTGAATACCAGTTATCGACTAGCAAGTACAAATACCTTCGATATGTGTTGGCACTGTGTGTCTACAATGGACAGTGACCAACCAAAGTATGCCTATGTCACTGACCATGACCAAAGAATTTCACTTCATGTGGTCAACGTTTACAACTCACAACATGAGTCACAAATAGTCAGATGGGGTAACAATGGGTTGTGAGGACAATCTATAAACTAGAAGCCACAAATACCTTCAATGCGTAGTCACACAACGTGGTAACCATGTACAGTGACAAACCAAAGTAGGCACATGTCACTACCCATGACCAAAAGAATTTCACAGTGCGTGGTCAACGTTAAAAACTCATAACCCGAGTTACAAATGGTCAGAGGGGGAAATAATGGGTAAGAAACACTAGTTATCAACTAGCAAGTACGAAGACCTTCCACAAGTAGTGGCACGGTGTGGCTAGTGTGCACAGTGACCAACCAAGGGATGCACACGTCACTGATGATGACCGAAGAAGTCCACTATGTGTGGTCAACGTTGGACACTTATAACACGAGTCACAAATGGTCAGAGGGGGAGACAATGGTTTGGGAACACTATGCATGGACTATAAAGGACAAAGAACTTCAATACATAGTGGCACGGTGTGGCTACTATGCACACCAAGCAACCAAACTAGGCATATGTCACTGACCATGACCAAGTAATTTGAATATGGGTGGTCAACATTCACCAATGATAACACGAGTAAAAAACGGTCAGAGGGAAAAACAATGGTCCGGGGATATCAGTTCTCAACTAGCAAGTACAACGACCTTCAACTAGTAGTAGCACGGTGTGGCTACCATGCAAAAAGACAGACCAAAGTAGGCATATGTACTGCCGTTGACCAAAGAAATCCGCTGTGTATGGTCAACGTTGACAATCCATAATACGAGTCACGAATGGTCAGAGGGGGAAACAATGGGTTGGGAACACCATGTATCACCTAGCAAGCACACTGACATTCAATGAGTTGTGGCATGGTATGGATACCATGCACAATGACCAACAAAAGTATCCATATGTCACTGACCATTACCGAAGAATGTCACCATGTCTGGTAAGCTTTGACAACTCATAGGACGAGTAAATAATGGTCAGAGTGGAAGAAAATTGTTTCTGAATACTAGTTATCGACTAGCAAGCAGAAATACCCTCAATATGTAGTTGCAAAGTGTGGCTACAATGCATATTGACCAACCAAAGTATGCCTATGTCACTAACCATGCCCAAAGAATCTCACTTTATGTGGTTAATGCTGACAACTCATAACACAAGTCACATATAGTGAGAGAGGGTAAGAATGGGTTGGGAAGACTAGCTATCAACTAGAAAGCACAAAGACCTTCAATACGTAGTGACACGGCGTGGTAACCATGTGCAGTGACAAACCAAAGAATGCACATGTCACTAACCATGACCAAAATAAGTTCATAGTGTGTGGTCAACGTTGAAAACTCATAACACGAGTCACAAATGGTCAGAGGGGGAAACAATGGGTTGGGAATACTAGTTATCAACTAGCAAGTACAGACACCTTCAACAAGCAGTGGCACGGTGTGGCTAGCGTGCACAGTGACCAACCAAATGATGCATACGTCACTGACTATGACCGAAGAAGTCCACTTTGCGTGGTCAACATTGACAACCCACAACACGAGTGAAAAAATGGTCAGAGGGAGAGACAATGGTTTGGAAACCATATGTATCGACTATAAAGGACAAATAACTTCAATACGCAGTGGCACGGTGTGGGTACTATGCACACCAAACAACCAAACTAGGCGCATGTCACTGACCATGACCAGAGAATTTGAATATGGATGGACAACGTTCACCAACCATAACACGAGTCTCAGACCGTCAGAAGGGGTAACATTGGTCTGGGAGTATGAGTACTCAACTAGAATGTACAGTAACCTTCAATCAGTACAACAACGGTGTGGCTACCATGCACAATGACCAACCAAAGTAGGCATATCTAGTGCCTTTGAACAAAGAAATCCCCCATGTGTGGTCAATGTTGAAAACTCAGAATAGGAGTCACATTTGGTCAAAGGGGGAGACAATGGTTTGGGAACACCAGGTATAAACTAGCAGGCACAACGACCTTCAATAAGTTGTGGCATGGTGTGCATACCATGCACAATGACCAACCAAAGTAGGCATATGTCGCTGACCATGACCAAATAATGTCACTAAGTGTGGTAAACGTTGACAACTCATAACACGAGTCACAAATGGTCAAAGTGGAAGATAACTATTTGTGAATACTAGTTATGAAGTAGCAAGTAAAAAAACCTTCAATATGTAGTGTCACAGTGTGGCTACCATGCACAGTGACCGACCAAAGTATGCATATGTAACTGACCATGACCAACGAATTCCACTTCATGTGGTCAACGTTGACAACTCACAACACGAGTCACAGATAGTAAGAGGGGGTAACAATGATTTGGGAACACAAGCTATCAACTAGAAAGCACATAGACCTTCAATACGTAGTGCCACGGTGTGGTGACCATGTACAGTGACAAACCAAAGCAGGCATATGTCACTTACCACGACCAAACAAATTTCTGAGAATGTGGTCAACGTTGAAAACTCATAACACAAGTCACAATTGGTCAGAGGGGGAAACAATGGGTTGGGAACACTAGTTATCAACTAGCAAGTACGAAAACCTTCAACAAGTGGTGGCACAGTGTGGCTAACGTGGACGGTGACCAACCAAAGGATGCATACATCACTGACTATTAGCGAAGAAGTCCACTATGTGTGGTCAATATCGACAACTCATAACACGAGTCACAAATGGTCAGAGGGAGAGAAAATGGTTTGAGAAACCTATGCATGGACTAGAAAGGACAATGAACTTCAATACGTATTGGCACGATGTGGCTACTGTGCACACCAAAGAACCAGACTAGGCATATATAACTGAACATGACCAAAGAATTTCAATATGGGTGGTCAGCTTTCACCAACCATAACACGAGTCAGAAACGGTCAGGGGGGGGAAACAATGGGCCAGAAATATCATTTCTCGACTATCATGTACAATGACCTTCAATCAGTAGTAGTACGGAGTGGCTACCATGCACGATGACCGACCAAAGTAGGCATATGTACTGCCTTTGACCAAAGCAATCCGCTGTGTGTGGTGAATGTTGACAACTCATAATACGAGTCACAGAGGTTCAGATGGGGAAAAAATGGTATAGGAACACCAGGTATCAACTAGCAAGGAAAATGACCTTCAATGAGCTGTGGCACGGTGTGGATACCATGCAGGATAACCAACCAAAGTATGCAGATGTCACTGACCATGACAAAAGAATGTCACCATGTGTGGTAAACGTTGACAACTCGTAACACGAGTCACAAATGGTCAGAGTGGAAGAAAATGGTCTGAGAATAGAAGTTATGGACCAGCAAGTACAAATAGGTTCAATATGTAGTTGCACAGTGTGGCTACAATGCACAATGTTCAACCAAAGAATGCACATGTCACTGAACATAACAAAATAATTTCACTTCATGTGGTCAATGTTGACAGCTCACAACACGTGAAACTGATAGTCAGATGAGGTAAAAATGGTTTGGGAAGACTAGCTATCAACTAGAAAGCACAAAGATTTCAATACGTAGTGACACGGAGTGGTAACCATGTGCAGTGACAAACCAAACTAGGCGTATGTCACTAACCATGACCAAAATAATTTCACAGTGTGTGGTCAACGTTGAGAACTTATAACACGAGTCACAAATGGTTAGAGGGGGGAACAATGGGTTCGGAACACTATTTATCAACTAGCAAGTACAAATTTCTTCAACATTCAGTGGCACGGTGTGGCTAGCATGCACAGTGACCAACCAAAGGATGCATACGTCACTGACTATGACCAAAGAAGTCCACTATGTGTGGTCAACATTGACAACTCATAATACGAGTCACAAATGGTCAGAGGGAGAGACAATGGGTTGGAAACCATATGTTTGGAAAAAAAAGGACAAAAAACTTCAATACGTAGTGGCAGGGTAAGGCTAATTTTGCACATAAAACAACCAGACTAGGCATGTGTCACTGACCATGACCAAAGAATTTTAATATGCGTGGTCAACGTTCACCAACCATAACACGAGTCACAAACGGTCACAGGGGGAAACAATTGTCTGGGAATATCAGTTCTCAACTAGCAAGTACGACGACGTTCAATCAAGAGTAGCCCGGTGTGGCTTTCATGCACAATGACCAACCAAAGTAGGCATATGCACTGCCTTTGACCAAAGAAATCCGCTGTACGTGGTCAACATTAACAACTCATAATACGAGTCACAAATGGTCAGAGCGGGAAACAATGGTTTGGGAACACCAGGTATCAACTAGCAAGCACAATGACCTTCAATACGTTGTGGCACAGTGTGGATGCCATACACGATGACCAACAAAATTAGGCATATGACTCTGACCATGACCAACTAATGTCACCAAGTGTGGTAAACTTTGACAACTCATAACACGAGTCACAAATGGTCATAGTGGAAGACAATGGTTTGTGAATACTAGTTATCGAGTAGAAAGTACAAATACATTCAATATGTAGAGGCACAGTGTAGCTACCATGCACAGTGACCAACCGAAGTATGCATATGTCACTGACCATGACCAGCGAATTTCACTTCATGTGGCCAACGTTGACAACTCACAACACGAGTCACAAATAGTCTGAGGGGGGTAACAATGGTCTGGGAACACTAGCTATCAACTAGAAAGCACAAAGACCTTCAATACATAGTGACACGGTGAGGTAACCACGTACAGTGACAAACCAAAGTATGCATAGGTCACTAACAATGACCAAAAGAATTTCACAGTGTGTGGTCAACGTTGAAAACTCATAACACGAGTCACAAATGGTCAGAGGGGGAAACAATGGGTTGGGAACACTAGTTGTCAACTAGCAAGTACGAATACCTTCATCAAGTAGTGGCACGGTGTGGCGAGCGTGCATTGTGACCAACCAAAGGATGCATTCTTCAATCACTATGACCGAAGAAGTCCACTATGTGTGGTCAACATTGACAACTCAGAACACGAGTCACAAATGGTCAGAGGGAGAGACAATTGTTTGGGAAACCTATGCATGGAGTAGAAAGGACAAAGAACGTCAATGCGTAGTGTCACTGTGTGGCTAGTATGGACACCAAACAACCAGACTAGGCAAATGTCATTGACCATGACCAAAGAATTTAAATATGGATGGTCAACGTTCACCAACCATAACACGAGTCACAAACGGTCAGGGTGGGGAAACATGGTCCGGGAATATCAGTTCTCAACTAGCAAGTACACCGACCTTCAATCAGTAGTAGCACAGTGTGGCTACCATGCACAATGGCTGACCAAAGTAGGCATATGTACTGCCTTTGACCAAAGAATTCCGCTGTGTTTGGTCAACGTTGACAAGATACCAGTCACAAATGGTCAAAGTGGGAAACAATTGTTTGGGAACACCAGGTATCAACTAGCAAGCATAATGACATTCAATACGTTGTGGCACGGTGTGGATACCATGCACGATGACCAACCAAAGTATGCATATGTCACTGACCATGACCAAATAATGTCACCATGTGTGGTATACGTTTACAACTCATAGGCCGAGTCACAAATGGTCAGAGTGGAAGATAATGGTTTCTGAACACTATTTATCGACTAGCAAGTACAAATACCTCCGATGTGTAGTTGCACAGTGTGGCTACAATGCACAGCGACCAACCAAAGTATGCATATGTCACCGACCATTACCAAATAGTTTCACTTCATGTGGTCAATGTTGACAACTCACAACACGAGTAACGGATAGTCAGAGGGGGTAACAAGGGTTCGGGAAGACTAGCTATCAACTAGAAAGCACAAAGATTTCAACACGTAGTGACACGGCGTGGTAACCATGTGCAATGACAAACCAAAGTAGGCGTATGTCACTAACCATTGCCAAACTAATTTCACAGTATGTGGTCAACGTTGAAAAATTAATAACACGAGTCACAAATGGTCAGAGAGGAAAACAATGGGTTGGGAACACTCTTTATCAACTAGCAAGTACAAAATCCTTCAACAAGCAGTGGCACGGTGTGGCTAGTATGCACAACGACCAACCAAGGGATGCATACATCACTGACTACGACCGAAGAGGTCCACTATGTGTGTTCAACATTGAAAACCCATAACACGAGTCAAAAATGGTCAGAGGGAGAGACGATGGTTTGGGAACCCTATGTTTCTTCTAGAAAGGACATAGAACTTCAATGCGTAGTGGCATAGTAAGGCTAATATGCACATTAAACAACCAGACTACGCATGTGTCACTGACCATGACCAAAGAATTTCAATATGGGTGGTCAACGTTCACCAATCATAACACGAGTCACAAATAGTCACAGGGGGAAACAATGGTCTGGCAATATCAGTTCTCAACTAGCAAGTACGACGAAATTCAATGAGTAGTGGCACGGTGTGGCTTTCATGCAGAATGACCAACCAACGTAGGCATATGCACTGCCTTTGACCAAAGAAATCCGCTGTACGTGGTCAACGTTGACAACTCATGATACGAGTCACAAATGGTCAGAGCGGGAAACAATGGGTTGGGAACACCAGGTATCAACTAGCAAGCACAAGGACCTTCAATACGTTGTGGCACGGTGTGGAAGCCATGCACAATGACCAACCAAATTAGGCACACGACTCCGACCAAATAATGTCGCTAAGTGTGGAAACGTTTGACAACTCATAACACGAGTCACAAATGGTCATAGTGGAAGACAATGGTTTGTGAATACTAGCTATCAAGTAGCAAGTACAAATACATTCAATATGTAGTGGCATGGTGTGGCTACCATGCACAATGACCAACCAAAGTATGCATATGTCACTGACCATGACCAACGAGCTTCACTTCATGTGGTCAACGTTGACAACTCACAACACGAGTCACAGATAGTCTGAGGGGGTAACAATGGTTTGGGAATACTAGCTATCAACTAGAAAGCACAAAGACCTTCAATACACAGCGACACGGTGTGGTAACCATGTACAGTGACAAACCAAAGTAGGCATATGTCACTAACCATGACCAAGAGAACTTCACAGTGTGTGGTCAACGTTGAAAACTCATAACACGAGTCACAAATGGTCAGAGAGGGAAACAATGGGTTGGGAACACTAGTTGTCAACTAGCAAGTACAAAGAACTTCAACAAGTAGTGGCACGGTGTGGGGAGCGTGCACGGTGACCAACCAAAGGATGCATACGTCACTCACTATGACCCAAGAATTCCACTATGTGTGGTCAACATTGACAACTCATAACACGAGTCACAAATTGTCAGAGGGAGAGACAATGGTTTGGGAAACCTATGCATGGACTAGAAAGGACAAAAAAAATCAATACATAGTGGCACGGTCTGGCTACTATGGACACCAAACAACAAGACTAGGCATATGTCACTGACCATGACCAAAGAATTTAAATATGGAGGGTCAACGTTCACCAACCATAACACGAGTCAGAGGGGACCATTTTTTCCCCCTTTGACTCATGTTATGGTTGGTGAGCGTTGACCCTCCATATTAAAATTCTCTGCTCATGGTCAGTGACATATGCCTAGTTTGGTTGTTTGGTGTGCATACAAGCCACACCGTGCCACTACGTATTGAAGTTGTTTTTCCTTTCTAGTCCATGCTGAGGGTGCCCAAACCATTGTCTCTCCCTCTGACAATTTGCGACTCGTGTTATGCGTTGTGAATGTTGACCACGCATACTGGATTTCTTCGGTCATAGTCAGTGACGTATTCATCATTTGGCTGGTCACTGTGTACGCTAGCCAAACCGTGCCACTACTTGTTGAAGTTCTTCGTACTTGCTAGTTGACAACTAGTGTTCCCAACCCATTGTTTCCCCGTCTGACCATTTGTGACTCGTGTTATGAGTTTTCAATATTAACCACACACGGTGAAATTCCTTTGGTTATTGTTAGTGACATATGCCCACTTTGGTTTGTCACTGTACATGGCTACCACGCCGTGTAACGACATATTAAAGGTATCTGTGCTTTATAGTTAAAAGCTAGTGTTCCCAAACCATTATTACCCCCCTTTGACTATCTGTGACTCGTGTTGTGAGTTGTCAACGCTGACCACATGAAGTGAAATTCGCTGGTCATGGTCAGTGACATATGCAGACTTTGGTTGGTCACTGTGCATGGTAGCCACGATGTGCCACTACATATTGAAGGTATTTGTACTTGATACTAGATAAGTAGTATTCAAGAATCATTGTCTTCCACTATGACCATTTGTGGCTGGTGTTATGAGCTGTCAAAGTTTACCACACTTAGTGACATTATTTGGTCATGGTCAGTGACATATGCCTACTTTGGTTGGTCATCGTGCATGGCATCCACACCGTGCCACTACTTGTTGAAGGTCCTTGTACTTGCTACTTGATACCTGATGTTCCCAGACCATTGTTTCCCCCTCTGAACATTTGTGATTTGTATTATGAGTTGTCAACGCTGTCCACACACAGCGGATTTCTTTGGTCAAAGGCAGTACATATGCCTACTTTGGTCGGTCATTGTGCATGGTAGCCACACCGTGCTTATACTGACTGAAGGTCGCTGTACTTGCTAGTTGAGAACTGATATTTCCAGACCATTGTTTCCCCCTCCGACCGTTTGTGACTCGTGTTATTGTTGGTGAATGTTGACCACCCATATTGAAATGCTTTAGTCATGGTCAGTGACATTTGCCTACTTTGGTTGTTTGGTGTGCATAGTAGCCACACCGTGCCACTACGTATTGAATTTCTTTGTCCTTCCTAGTCGCTACATAGGGTTCCCAAACCATTGTCTCGCCCTCTGACCATTTGTGACTCGTGTTCTGAGTTTTCAATGTTGACCACACATAGTGGACTTCTTCGGTCATAGTCAATGACATATGCATCCTTTGGTTGGTCACTGTGCACGCTAGCTACACCGTGCCACTACTTGTTGAAAATCTTTCTACTTGCTAGTTGATAACTAGTGTTCCCAAAGCATTATTCCCCCCTCTGACCATTTGTGACTTGTGTTATGCGTTTTCAACGTTGACCACACACAGTGAAATTCGTTTGGTCATGGTGGGTGACATATGCCTACTTTGGTTTGTCACTGTACATGGTTACCACGCCATGTCACTGCATATTGAAGGTCTCTGTGCTTTCTTGTTTATAGCTAGTGTTCCCAAACCACTGTTACTCCCTAAAAATATCTGTGACTCGTGTTGTGAGTTGTCAACATAGACCACATGAAGTGAAATTATTTGTTCATGGTCAGTGACATATGCGTACTTTGGTTGGTCATTGTGCATTGTAGCCACACTATGCCACTACATATTGAAGGTATTTGTAATTGCTAGTCGAAAACTAGTATGCACAAACCATTATCTTCCACCCTGACCATTTTTGACTCGTGTTATGAGTTGTGAAAGTTTACCACACATGGTGACATTCTTTGGTCATGGTCAGTGACATATCCATACCTTGGTTGGTCATCGTGCATGGTATCCACACCGTGCATCGACGTATTGTAGCTCCTTGTGCTTGCTATTTGATACTTGGTGTTCCCAAACCATAGTTTCCCCCTCTGACCATTTGTGACTCGTATTATGAGTTGTCGACGTTGACCAGACACAACGGATTTCTTTCGTCAAAGGCAGTACATATGCCTACTTTGGTCGGTCATTGTGCATGGTAGCCACACCGTGCTACTACTGACTGAAGGTCGTTGTACTTGCTAGTTGAGAACTGATATTCCCACATCATTGTTTCCTCCCCTGACTGTTTGTGACCCGTGTTATGGTTGGTCAACGTTGACCACCCATATTGAAATTCTCTGGTCGTGGTCACTGACACATGCCTAGTTTGGTTGTTTGGTGTGCATATTAGCCACACGGTGCCACTACGTATCGAAGTTCTTTGTTCTTTCTTGTCAATACATAGGGTTCCCAAACCATTGTCTCTCCCTCTAACCACTTGTGACTCATGGTATGTGTTGTCAATGTTGACCACACATAGTGGACTTCTTCGGTCATAGCTTGTGACATATGCATCCTTTGGTTGGTCACTGTACACGCTAGCCACACCGTGCCACTACTTGTTGAAGATGTTTCTACTTGCTAGTTGGTAACTAGTGTTCCCAACCCATGGTTTCCTACACTGACCATTTGTGACTCGTGTTATGAGTTTTCAACGTTGACCACACACTGTGAAATCCGTTTGGTCATGGTTAGTGACATATGCTTACTTTGGTTTGTCCCTGTACATGGTTACCACGCCGTGTCACTACGTATCAAAGGTCTTTGTGCTTTCTAGTTGATAGCTAGTGTTCCCAGCCCGTTGTTAGCCCCTCTGAATATCTGTGACTCCTGTTGTGAGTTGTCAACATTGACCACATGAAGTTAAATTATTTGGTCATGGTCGGTGACATATGCATACTTTGGTTGGTCACTGTGCATTGTAGGCACACTGTGCCACTACATATTGAAGGTATTTTGTACTTGCTAGTCGATAACTAGTATTTAGAAACCATTATCTTCCACTATGACCATTTGTGACTTGTGTTGTTAGCTGTCAAACGTTACCACACATGCTGAAACTATTTGGTCATGGTCAGTAACATACGCATACCATGGTTGGTCATTGTGCATGGTATCCACACCGTGCCACAACGCATTGAAGGTCATTGTCCTTGCTATTTGATGCCTGGTGTTCCCAAACAATTGTTCCCCCCTCCGATTATTTGTGACTCGTATTATGAGTTGTCAATGTTGACCACACACAGCGGATTTCTTTGGTCAAAGGCAGTACATATGCCTATTTTGGTCGGTCATTGTGCATGGTAGCCACACCGTGCTACTACTGATTGAAGGGCGCTGTACTTGCTAGGTGAGAACTGATATTCCCGGACCATCGTTTCCCCGTCTGACCGTTTGTGACTCGTGTTATGGTTCGTGAACGTTGACCACCCATTTTGAAATTCTTTGGTCATGGTCAGTGCCATATGCCTACTTTGGTTGTTTGGTGTGCATAGTAGCCACACCGTGCCACTACGTATTGAAGTTGTTTGTCCTTTCTAGTCCATGCATAGGGTTCCCAAACCATTGTCTCTCCCTCTGACCATTTGTGACTCGTGTTATGCGTTGTGAATGTTGACCACGCATGCTGGAATTCTTCGGTCATAGTCAGTGACGTATTCATCCTTTGGTTGGTCACTGTGCAGGCTAGCCAAACCGTGCCACTACTTGTTGAAGTTCTTCGTACTTGCTAGTTGACAACTAGTGTTCCCAACCCATTGTTTCCCCCTCAGACCATTTGTGACTCGTGTTATGAGCTTTCAATATTCACCACACACGGTGGAATTCGTGTGGTCAAAGTTAGTGACATATGCGAACTTTGGTTTGTCACTGTTCATGGTTACCACACCGTGTTACTACGTATTGAAGGTCTTTGTGCTTTCTAGTTGATAGCTAGTGTTCCCAAACCATTGTTACCTCCCTACGACTGTCAGTGACTCGTGTTGTGAGTTTTCAACGCTAACCACATGAAGTGAAATTCGTTGGTCATGGTCAGTGACATATGCATACTTTGGTTGGTCACTGTGCATGGTAGCCACGCTGTGCCATTACATATTGAAGGAATTTGTACTTGCCACTCGATGAGTAGTATTCACAAACCATTATCTTCCACCCTGACCATTTGTGACTCGTGTTATGACTTGTCAAAGGTTACCACACTTAGTGACATTATTTGGTCATACTCAGTGACATATGCCTACTTTGGTTGGCCATCGTGCATGGTATCCACACCGCGCCACAATTTATTGAAGGTTGTTGTGCGTGCTAGTTGATACCTGGTGTTCCCAAACCATTGTCTCCCCCTCTGACCAGTTATGACTCCTATTATGAGTTGTCAACGCTGACCACACACATCGGATTTCTTTGGTCAAAGATAGTACATATGCCTACTTTGGTCGGTCATTGTGCATGGTAGCCACACCGTGCTTATACTGATTGAAGGTCGCTGTACTTGCTGATTGAGAACTGATATTCACAGACCATTGATTCCCCCTCTGACCGTTTGTGACTCGTGTTATGGTTGGTTAATGTTGACCACCCATGTTGAAATTATTTCATCATGGTCGGTGACATATGCCTAGTTTGGCTGTTTGGTACGCATAGTAGCCACACCGTGCTACTACGTATTGAGGTTCTTTGTCCTTTCTTGTCCATACACAAGGTTCCCAAACCATTGTCTCTCCCTCTGACCATTTGTGACTCGTGTTATGGGTTGTCAATGTTGACCATACATAGTGGACTTCTTCGGTCATAGTCAGTGACGTGTGCATCCTGTGGTTGGTCATTGTGCACGCTAGCCACACCGTGCCACTACTTGTTGAAAATCTTTCTACTTGCTAGTTGATAACTATTGATCCCAACCCATGGTTTCCCCCACTGACCATTTGTGACTCGTCTTATGAGTTTTCAATGTTGACCACACACTGTGAAATCCGTTTGGTCATGGTTTGGGACATATGCCTACTTTGGTTTGTCACTCTACATGGTTACCACGCCGTTTCATTGCGTATCGAAGGTCTTTGTGCTTTCTTGTTGACAGCTAGTGTTCCCAAGCCATTGTTAGCCCCCTCTGACTATCTGTGACTCGTGTTGTGAGTTATAAATGTTGACCACATGGAGTGAAATTCTCTGTTCATGGTCAGTGACATGTGCATACTTTGGTTGGTCACTGTGCATTGTAACCACGCTGTGCCACTACATATTGAAGGTATTTTTACTTGCTAGTCAATAACTAGTATTCACAAACCATTATCTTCCACCGTGACCATTTGTGACTCGTGTTATGAGTTGTCAAAGTTTACTACAATTAGTGACATTATTTGGTCATGGTCAGTGACTTCTGCCTACTTTGGTTGGTCATCGTGCATGGTATCCACACCGTGCCACAAGGTATTGAAGCTCCTTGTGCTTGCTATTTGATACTTGGTGTTCCCAAACCATTGTTTCCCCCTCTGACCATTTGTGACTCGTATTATGAGTTGTCAACATTGACCACACACGGTGGATCTCTTTGGTCAAAGGCAGTACATATGCCTATTTTGGTCTGTCATTGTGCATGGTAGCCACACTGTGCTACTACTGCATGAATGTCGTTGTACTTGCTAGTTGGTATCTAGTATTCCCAACCCATTGATTCCCCCTCCGACAATTCGTGACCCATGTTATGGGTTGTCAACGCTGACCACACATAGTAAAATTATTTGGTCATGGTAAGTGGCACATGCCTAGTCTGGTTGGTCATTGTGCATGGTAGCCACACCGTTCCATCACTTGTTGAAATTCGTTGTACTTGCTAGTAAATAAATAGCAAAAGGTTTATCCCTTTGACACCAGGTCGGTTTTTGTTGATTTGTTACGCGTAGGTGCCTTCACTGGATTACTCCCTCCCACTCCCCTAGAGGGATGTTCCGTGGACGACCTGGAGGACAGATTTGCGACCCCATTATGACACCCCCCTACCCCCCCCCCCCACGGCTTAGGCTTGAAGGTAGAGTTGAGGTATCACAACACGACCCCCCAGGTCGCGACCCTAATCTATATTGCGCGTACGAGGATTCAAACCCAGGACCTACTGCTCCAGAATCTTGCTCTATAAGCACTAAGCCAACTCACATGGTCTTCATATGATGTCCAAATGACATTATAAGGGTTCATATGCGTAGAGGGCATAAAATAAGGGGGGGTAAGATTATAAGGTAGTTTTCAAATGTATGAATGATAACAAAGTTAGTTTAATCATAAAAATTGTCGCAGACGGGATTTCAAATTTTGTAACTTCGAGCTTGAACAACCTCTCAACCATTGCTCTGATTGACCAGCCGTAAGAAGGAAAGTTGACTACACACGGTGAAACTCTTTTTATGAGATTCAGTGTCACAAGCATACTTCGTTTTGTCATTGTGCATGGTATCCACACCGTGGCACCACTTATCGAAGGTCTTTGTACTTGCTAGTCGATACCGAGTATTCCCAAACCATTGTTTCTCCCTCTACCCATGTTGTACTTGTATTATGAGTTGTGAACGTTGACCACACACACTAAACTTCTTTGGTCATGAGTAGTGATGTATGCCTACTTGGATAGGTCATTGTACACGGTAGCCACACCGTGCCAATGTATACGAAAAATCTGTCTACTTGCTAGAAGATACATAGTGTTTTGAAGCCCTATTTTTCCCCTCTGACCATATGTGACTCATGTTATGGGTTGTGAAAGTTGACCACCCATATTGAAATTATTTGAGCATGGTTAGTGACATATGCCTAGTTTGGTTTGTCACTGTACACAGTTTCCATGCCGTGTCACTACGTATTGAAGGTCTTTGTGCTTTCTAGTTGATAGCTAGTGTTCCCCAACCATTGTTATCCCCCTCTGACTGTCAGTGACTCGTGTTGTGAGTTGTCCACGCTGACCACATGAAGTGAAATTCGTTGGTCATGGTCAGTGACATATGCGTACTTTGGTTGGTTGTGCATGGTAGTCACGCTGTGCCACTACATATTGAAGGCATTTGTACTTGCTAGTCGATAACTAGTATTCACAAACCATTATCTTCCACCCTGACCATTTGTGACTCGTGTTATGACTTGTCAAAGTTAACCACACTTAGTGACATTATTTGGTCATGGTCAGTGACATATGCCCACTTTGGTTGGTCATCGTGCATGGTATCCACACCGTGCCACATTTTATTGAAGGTCCTTGTGCGTGCTAGTTGATACCTGGTGTTCCCAAACCATTGCCTCCCCCTCGGACCATTTGTGACTCCTATTATGAGTTGTCAGCGCTGACCACACACAGCAGATTTCTTTGGTCAAAGATAGTACATATGCCTACTTTGGTCGGTCATTGTGCATGGTAGCCACGCCGTGCTTATACGGATTGAAGGTCTCTATACTTGCTAGTTGAGAACTGATATTCACAGACCATTGTTTCCCCATCTAACCATTTGTGACTCGTGTTATGGTTGGTGAATGTTGATCACCCATATTGAAATTATTTCATCATGGTCGGTGACATATGCCTAGTTTGGTTGTTTGGTGTGCATAGTAGCCACACCGTGCCACTACTTATTGAAGTTCTTTGTCCTTTCTGGTCGATACATAGGGTTCACAAATAACTGTCTCTCCCTCTGACCATTTGTGAATCGTGTTATGGGTTGTCAATGTTGACCATACATAGTGGAATTATTCGGTCATAGTCAGTGACGTGTGCATCCTTTGGTTGGTCACTGTGCACGCTAGCCACACTGTGCCACTACTTGTTGAAAATCTGTCTACTTGCTAGTTGATAACTAGTGCTCCCAACCCATGGTTTTCCCCACTGACCATTTGTGACTCGTGTTATGAGTTTTCAACGTTGACCACACACTTTGAAATTCGTTTGGTCATGGTTTGTGACATATGCCTACTTTGGTTTGTCACTGTGCATGGTTACCACGCCATGTCATTGCGTATCGAAGGTCTTTGTGCTTTCTTGTTGACAGCTAGTGTTCCCAAACCATTGTTAGTCCCCTCTGACTATATGTGACTTGTGTTGTGAGTTGTAAATGTTGACCACATGAAGTGAAATTCTTTGTTCATGGTCATTGACATATGCATACTTTGGTTGGTCACTGTGCATTGTAGCCACACTGTGCCACTACATATTGAATGTATTAGTACTTGCTAGTTGATAACTAGTATTCACAAACCATTATCTCTACCCTGACCATTTGTGACTCGTGTTATGAGTTTTCAATGTTTACCACACCTAGTGACATTATTTGGTCATGGTCAGTGACATATGCCTACTTTGGTTGGTCACCGTGCACGGTATCCACACCGTGCCACGATGTATTGAAGCTCCTTGTCCTTGCTATTTGATACTTGGTGTTCCCAAACCATTGTTTCCCCCTCTGACCATTTGTGACTCGTATTATGAGTTGTCAACGTTGACCACACGGTGGATTTCTTTGGTCAAAGGCAGTACATATGCCTAGTTTGGTCGGTCATTGTGCATGGTAGCCACACCGCGCTACTACTGACTGAATGTCGTTGTACTTGCTAGTTGGTATCTAGTATTCCCAAACCATTTTTTCCCCCTTTGACAAGTCGTGACCCATGTTATGGGTTGTCAACGTTGACCACACATAGTAAACTTATTTGGTCATGGTAAGTGGCACATGCCTAATCTGGATGGTCATTGTGCATGGTAGCCACACCATTGCACTACTTGATGAAATGTTTTGTACTTGCTTGCCAATAAATAGCAAAAGGTTTCTCCCTTTGACACCTGGTCGGTTTCTGCTGATTTGTCACGTGTAGGTGCCTTCACTGGAATACTCCCTCTGAGCCCCCTAGAGGGATGTTCCGTGGACGACCTGGAGGACAGATTTGCGACCGCATTATGACACCCCCCTACCCCCCACGGCTTAGGCTCGAAGGTAGAGTTGAGGTCACAACACGCCCCCCCCCCCCCAGGTCACGAGCCTATTCTATATTGCGCATACGACGATTCAGACCCAGGACCTACCGCTCCAGAATCGAACTCTATAAGCACGAAGCCAACTCACATGGTGTTCATATGATGTCCAAATGACATTGTAAGGGTTCCTATGGGTAGAGGGCATAAAATAAGGGGGTGTAATATTATATGGTAGTTTTCAAATGTATGATTGATAACAAGGTTAGTTTAATCATAACAAATGGACGCAGACAGAGTTTCAAAATTTACAACTTCGAGCTCAAACAACCTCTCAACCATTGCTCCGATTGACCAGCCGTAAGAATGAAAGTTGACTACACACGGTGAAAATCTTTTTATGATATTCAGTGACACAAGCATACTTTGGTTGCTCATTGTGCATGGTAGCCACACCGTGGTGTTGAATGTTTTCAACCCTTGTTCAAGTATTGTACGACGGATCAGGAATGCTCTACCCCTTGTGGAGGTATGACCCCTAGATTTTTTGTAGGGTGACTCAACTATGCTCTGTCTCGTGTGAGATATGACCTGTGAGTACACCATGTAGGTGAGTGGTTAACTTGGCCATTTTGTTGATTTGGCCAAGTGAGAGGTCATGAGTTCGATCCTGGCTCCATGCACATCTTGGTTGTTTTGGAAGCTTCCAACAAAGAAAGTCTGTTGCTTCTAGGAAGCAACACGGCTGATCAGTCACATTGGCACAAGGATACTTATGTGTCAAGCCCACAGCGCAAGTCTCTTGGTGATGTGGCAGGGTCAAGCCAGTTCTCGGGAATGTGCTTTGGAGTTCTATGACTGAAGAGCCAGCTATAAAAGGACTTGTCTTGCATGCTGATCAATTAACCATTGCTTGATGCTCTCTTGCATATTGACGACTTGAGCTCTTATTGAGATGTAATGCTAAGGTGTTAGTACTCTTGAAGGTGAAGTGTATGCCTGATTAAGTTTGGGGTGCATGACACATGTCAACAACGAAAGAAGGCCTAAAAACATTTGTGAGCTTTTTGGTTTCGCGGCTTCTCTACCAGAGGTGGTTAGCGCAATAGCTAACAAAGGGTTATGGGCCAACTCCTCTGGTTGGGGAAGTTTCATGTATGCAACCGCTAAGGTCACAAGCAGTGAGAGCGCCTGTGCTCTCACCCAACTTCTCTGTTTGCAGGGCAACATCAGCAGGAGGGGAATGCAACACATCTGCACCTTTCCAGCTTGGGAGCTGACATCAGCCTACATCAGCTTACATCAGCCTACATCGACTTGCAACGGCCAACGTTAACAGGGGAAGCATTTTCCTCTTCTCACCAACAGCCTACAGCGGCCTCAAACACAGGTTCATCGGCATCAACAACAGGTGTAGCAGCTTAAGTAGTTGTAGTTGTGGGGATGGCAGGGACACGGGAACCAGGGAATCATTCGCCCATTCTCAAGTTTGATGGAGAGGGTTTTGCACTCTGGAAGTGGCAGTTTGAGATCATCATGGATGACAGAGATCCGCTAGGATATTTTGACGGAAGTACCCCAGCACCAAAGGAGGAGGGTGCTGACCTTATGGCATGAGTCAATCTCAACAAGAAGGCTCTCGCCATTCTTAAGTCCTCCATACAACCCTCAGTCCTTTCACACATCAATGGTTGTACAGTGGCAGCCGCGGCATACGCCAAACGCGGCAAGGTGTTTCAGTCCTCCTCACTTGCCAACCGTCTCTTCATTCTACAAAACCTCATCAGCATGAGGTTTGGTGAAGGCGAGGATGTCTCCGCCGTCATGCAGAAGTTTAAGACGCTCTTGCAACAAGCCACCGGCATTGGGTGGGACCTGAAATCCGACATGCAGGCCATGATCTTTATGATGACGCTGCCGGAGTGTTGGGGCCCCATGATAACAGTGATTGGAGGGTGGACAGAAGATCTAGTTTCCTACACCACCGTCTCAGAGTATGTGCGGACTGAAGCCATGCGTTGTAGCAGTAGTGAAGCAAACATTGCTGCCTTTGCCTCACGGAGCAGCAGCACCTTCCGCAATACCTCATCCTCTGGGTACAAGGGAAACAATAGCACTAGCACCAGTGGACGGGGTACAAAGTGCCAAGGAAACTGCCACAATTGTGGCAAGGCCGGACACTGGGCTCGAGAGTACCGTACACTTAGGAGAGAGGGAGGAGACGGGGATGAATGATGAAGGGGAAATGGTGGGACGGATCCCACAAGCTTGATGGCTGAGTGTTCCTCCAACAAAGGGGGGCCGATACTTAGGCCAGGAGCCTATGGCCTTGACTCGGGCACAAACGAGCACACCACTTACGAGAAGAGAGACTTCATCTCTCTTACTCTGTGTAACAAGAACTTCATAGTCGCCAACGGCGATGTTGAGGCAGTTGAGAGGATTGGTGACAAGCTGGTCACAGTGGGTGTCAACGGTGGAGTTTCCGACCTCAAGCTAGAGGGGGTGGTATACTTGCCCTCCTTCACATCAAACCTGCTCTCTGTCTCTAAGATGACTGACCATGGCATGACAGTGGTCTTTACAGAGAAGGATGCGGTGATAGTTCCCACCAAGGACATCAACATCTCCTACTCTGCCAAGAAGGTTGTCGCACACGTTCCTCGCGTTGATGGACTCTACGTCTTGCAGACCAAAATGGCAACTTCAACGGCTGAATCTTTGGCCGAGAGTGATGACGAGGAGAGCAATGATGCAGACTCAGATGAGGAAGGACATGTTGGAGCAGTGGAAGCAGTGGAAGCAGATGATTCGGCAACAAAACCGTAAGCAAATGCAACCACCGGGGCTGTTTATTCTAGTGTGTGCACATCCTACAGGAACCTGTGGCACAGGCGCTTTGGGCACGTGGCTCATCGCACATTGGAGCTCATGGGAAAGCAGGAGGTAGTGTGTGGGATGGAGCTATGTGATGAGGTGGAGGGAGGGGAGATCATGTGTGAGCCATGCCTTCAAGGCAAGGCAAAAAAGAAAGCCTTCAAGCGCAATGGAGCGCGTGCTCTTGCACCTCTTGATCTTGTCCACTCTGTCGTATGTGGTCCCTTTTGCATACCATCAAATGGAGGCAGCAGATATTTCCTTACATGCATCGACGACAACAGCCGCAAAGTCTGGATATACTTTCTAAAAAAAAGTGAGGTGAAGGAGAATCTACATGCCTTTGTCGCTATGGTTGAGCGACAGAGTGGAAAGAAGGTGAAGACATTCAGGGCGGACAATGGAGGACAGTATGAAGCTTGCAGGGAGTGGCTCAAGACATAGGGCATTGAACACATGAAAACTACGCCATACTCACCTCAAAGCAATGGCGTAGCAGAGAGGATGAACCAGACACTCCTAGGCATGACAAGGTGCATGCTCTTTGACGGCTAGCTTCCTCCTAGGTTCTGGACTGAAGCCGCACGTACCGCTACCTACCTTGTGAACCTCACATCTGCAGCAGCTCTGCAAAGGAGAGGCAAGAAGAAGCAGACATAGCAGTTGAAGATGCCTCAAGAAGCATGGTCAGGTAGGAAGCCGGACGCCTCCCATCTCAAGGTGTTCGGTTGCACCGGGTTTGCCAAGGTCCAGGCCGGTGAGGGCCCTAGAAAGCTCAATGTAAGAGCACGAAACTGTATTTTCATCGGATATGACACCGTCCACAAAGCCTATGGACTGTGGGACCAAGGAGCCAGGAAGGTCATCCACAGCAAAGTAGTGGATTTCCACGAAATGTCTCTGAGTAACAGAGAGGATCTCGAACTCGAGAACGCTCCAAAACAGGGAGAGTGGCTCACTATCCTAGAAGAGGGAGACGAAGCACCAGCACAATGGCATGGGATAGGTGCTGCAACAGAGAGAGGAGCTTATGAAGATGACTCGGAGGAATCAGACTCTGATTCCGACGTATCCGATCCTTCGGAACATGAGGAGGATGCCTCTCCCGTCATCAACGACGAACCAGACCTCCAGCCTCCACATCAACAGCACCAGCCAGTAGGTTCAAGGAGCAGTTAATGCCTCAAAGTACCTCGGGAGCATTACAACGCAGATATGGGTGAATGGACAGGCTTCAACCATTCATTCTTGGTCCAAGAGGAGCCAACGTCTGTTGCAGAGGCACTCACTCGTCCTGACAAAGCAGAGTGGGACGAAGCAATTCGCAGTGAACTCAGCTCCATTGAAGAGAATGGGACCTGGGTGCTGGTGGACAGACCTGCCCGGGCTCATGTTGTGGGGTCCAAGTGGGTGCTAAAAGTAAAGAGGAAACAGGATGGCAAGATAGACAAGTACACGGCATGGGTGGTAGCAAAGGGGTGCTCCCAATGGCCTGGCGCAGAGTACGATGAGACCTTCTCCCAGTTGTGACGTTTGCCCCCATCCGGTCAATGCTCGCTATTGCTGCTGCTGAGAACATGGAGGTCCACCAGATGGATGTCAAGACAGCCTTCATTTACGGCAATGTTGACAAGGAGGTATTGATGGAGGTTCCTGAGGGGGTTGACGCTCCTCGGGGCAAGGTGTGTAGATTGGTGAAGGCACTCTATGGGCTAAAACAAGCGCCAAGACTTTGGTACTAGGAGATGGACATGTTTGTGGCCAAGGAGTCCTTCATGCACTGCGACAATGACCCTAGAATGTACGTGCATGAGAGTGACAAAAGGACTATGCTGGTCGCCTTGTACGTTGATGACCTGATTCTATGCTCCTCTTCAACGCAGCTGCTAGACGATCTCAAGGAGCAGCTGAGTAGTAGACTCAAGATGAAGGACATGGGTCCTCTTGACTTCAGTCTTGGAATTGCAATCAAGTGCGACAGAGCAGCAGGTACCATCAGCCTGAACCAGACAAAATACATTGACTCCATCCTCAAACGATACGACATGGCAGATTGCAAACCTGCCAGCACACCCATGAGCTTGGAGTGCAAACTCTCCACCTCCATGTCCCCATCCAACGAAGCGGAGAAAACTGACATGCTGGGCATCCCATATCAGTTTGTAGTGGGCAGTCTGATGTATGCCATGGTCGCCACCCGACCAGATACAGCCCATGCTGTTGGACAGGTGAGCCGGTTTGTGGCCAATCCCGGTCCACTTCACTGGCAGGCCGTGCAAGCGCATCATGCGCTACCTTCAGGGAACGCGGAACGTGGGGTTCCAGTTTGGAGGCATCGCTGGATCCGCATCACTCCGTCTCATGTGCTGCACTGATGCTGATTGGGGAGGGAATATCGATGACAGAAAATCTACCTTAGTTGATAGATAGAACTAGTACATGGAAGTACCTAAGTACTACACTAGGACCACGCGCTAAGGTGGTCAGAAGGAGCGATGCAGTGTTAGCCGGGCTGCCGCTGTTGTTGCTGCTGTAGTGTGCGAAGCTGCGAAGTGGTTCCGCACACCGACTTGGTTATTAGGTGACGGGCCGTTGCTCTTTGTGCAGCGAGAGCCGTTCTCGCCGGAGCCGTTTGTCTTTACGCGGGGACCGTGCCGCGTGGAGGCTAGCGTGAGGATTTGGTGGCGCGGAACCCGTTGACCAGTACCTTGGACCTGGTCACATCGTGCGGCTATCTTTGGCGCGGCAGCAGGACTTGTCGGAGGGATATGAACCTCCACGATGGGCATATTATTTTCTGCCCCATGCATTGTGTTTTCCACATTCTTGCTGACTTGAACCAAGACAGGGAGGTGAAGCAGTCCCGGAATCTTGACTTGTGAGTAGTGGCTTTTAGTTCCGACACCTGCGCCTGTGCCTAGGGTTCCTGCGCGTGTGCCTAGGGTTCCTTCGCCTTTGCCTAGGGTAACTGCGCCTGTGCTTAAGGTACCTGCACCTATGCCTAGGGTACCTGCGTCTATGCTTAGGGTACTTGCGCCTGTGCCTAGGGTACCTGCGCCTGTCTCTATGGTACTTGCGCTTATGCCTGGGGTGCCTGCGACTGTGCATATGGTGCCTGCGCATGTGCCCAGGATACCTGCGCCTGTTCTTAGGGTACCTGCCCTTGTGCCTAGGGTACATGCGCCTGTGCTTAGGGTACCTGTGCCTGTGCGTAGGGTACCTCCGCCTATGCCTGGGGTACTTGCGCATGTGCCTATGGTACCTCCACCTGTGCCTAGGGTTCCTGCGCCTGTGCCTAGGGTATATGCGCATGTGCCTAGGGTACCTGCGCCTGTGCCTATGGTACCTTCACCTGTGCCTAGGGTACCCGCGCCTGTGCCTACAATACGTGCGCCTCTGCCTAGGGTACGTGCGCCTCTGCCCAGGTTACCTGCGCTTGTTCCTAGGGTACCTGCGCCTATGCCTAGGGTACCTGCGCCTCTGCCTAGGGTTCATCCGCCTGTGCCTAGGGTACTTGAGTCCATGCCTAGGGTACCTGCGCCTATGCCTATGGTACCTGCGCCTGTTCCTAGGGTACATACGCCTGTGCCCAAGTTACCTACATCTGTGCCTAGGGTACTTGTGCCTGTGCCTAGGGTACCTTCGCATGTGCCTAGGGTGCCTGCGCATGTGCATACAGTACTTGCGCCTGTGCTTAAGACCTGCGCCTGTGCCTAGGATACGTACGCCTATGCTTAGGACACCTGCGCCTGTCCCTAGGAAACCTGCGCCTGTGCCTTGGCTGCGTACGCCTGTGCACAGGTTACCTGCGCTTGTACCCAGGGTACCTGCGCCTGTGCTTAGGGTACCTGCACCTGTGCCTATGGTACCTGCGCCTGTGCCTAGGGTACCTGCGCCTGTGCCTAGGGTACCTGCGCCTGTGCCTA
>SZWC01001184.1:208897-226020 GCA_023375785.1 Penium margaritaceum | reverse complement strand
CCTATGCTTAGGACACCTGCGCCTGTCCCTAGGAAACCTGCGCCTGTGCCTTGGCTGCGTACGCCTGTGCACAGGTTACCTGCGCTTGTACCCAGGGTACCTGCGCCTGTGCTTAGGGTACCTGCACCTGTGCCTATGGTACCTGCGCCTGTGCCTAGGGTACCTGCGCCTGTGCCTATGGTAGTTGCGCCTGTTCCTAGGGTACCTGCTCTTGTGCCTAGGGTACCTGCGCCTGTGCCTATGTTACCTGCGCCTGTGCCTAAGATACCTGCACCTGTGCCTAGGATACATGCGCCTCTGCATGGGGTACCTGTGCTTGTGCCTAGGGTACCTGCGCCTGTGCCTAGGGTACCTGTGCCTGTGCCTAGGGTACCTGCGCCTATGCAAAGGGTACCTGCGCTTGTGCATAGGGTACCTGCGCCTGCGCCTAGGGTATCTGCGCCTGCGCCTAGGGTACCTGTGCTTGTGCCTAGGGTTCTTGTACCTGTGCGTAGGGTACCTGTGCCTGTGCCTAGGGAACTTGCGCCTGTGCGTAAGGTACGTGCGCCTGTGCCTGGGGTACCTTTGCTTATCTTTGGGGTACCTGCGCCTGTGCCCAGGTTACCTGCGCTTGTACCTAAGGTACCTGCGCCTGTCCCTAGGGTACCTGCACCTGTGCCTAGGGTACCTGGGCCTGTGCTTAGGATGCCTGCGCTTGTGCCCATGGTACCTGCGCCTGTGCCTATGGTACCTGCGCCTGTGCTTAGGGTACCTGCGCCTGTGCCTAGGGTACCTGCGCCTTTGCCCATGGTACCTGCGCCCGTGCCTTGGGTACTTGCCCTTGTGCCTAGGGTACCTGTGCTTGTGCCTAGGGTACCTGTGCTTGTGCCTAGTGTACCTGTGCTTGTGCCTAGGGTACCTGTGCCCAGGGTACCTGTGCTTGTGCCTAGGGTACCAGGTTACACCACGCCGCAACCAGTTCGCACCACGCCACAACCAATTTGCACCACTCCGCAACCAGTTCACACCACTCCGCAACTAGTTCGCGTCACTCCGCAACCAGTTCGCACAACTCCGCAACCAGTTCGCACTACTCCGCACATATATGACCAATCATCTCACCCCTGAAATTGTGGATCGACAAGAGTATTGGGGAGTGAACATATCAGTGAACATGGAAGTCTGACAAAACTTTGCACATAGTACATATAATCAATAATTTCTAACAACTTATACAAGGAATGTGTACATGGGCTGCAGTGACATGAATCGATGTTGATGATTTCTGAAAACTGGTTGCATATAGAAATACACCTTTCGATACACCAATTGTTGAGTGTATGAATTTAGGGTGATTAACCACACCTCACTCCGCAACCAGTTCGCACCACTCCGCAATCAGTTTGCACCAATCCGCAACCAGTTCGCACCACTCTGCAACTAGTTTGCACCACGCCGCAACAAGGTCGCACCACACCGTAACCAGTTCACACCAAGCCACAACCAGTCCGCACCAATCCGCAACCAGTTGACACCAATCCACAACCATTTTGCACCACTCCGCAACCAGTTCGCCGAACTCCGAAACCAGTTCGCACCATTCCGCAACAAGTTCGCACCACTCCGCAACCAGTTCTTTCCACTCCGCAGCCAGGTCGTACCACGCCGCAAACAGTTCGCACCACTCCGCACCCAGTTCGCACCATGCCGCAACCAGTTGGCGCCACTCAGAAACCAGCTCGCACCAATCCGCAACCAGTTCGAACCACTCCGCAACCAGTTTGCACCTCTCCGCAACCTGTTCGCACCACTCTGCGACCAGTTCACACCACTCCGGAACCAGTTTGCACCACTCCGCAACCATTTCGCACCACTCCGCAACCAGTTCGCACCGCTCCGCAACCAGTTGGCACCACTCCGCAACACGTTCCCACCACTCCACAACTAGTTTGCACCACTCCGCAACCAGTTTGCACCACTCCGTAACCACCTGGAACCACTCCACAACCAATTCGCACCACTACGCAACCAGTTTGCACCACTCCACAACCAGTTCGCACGACTCCGCAACCAGTTCGCACCACTCCGCAACCAGTGCCCACCAATCCGCAATCAGTTCACACCGCCACGCAACTAGTTTGCACCACTCCGCATCCAGTTCGCACCACTCCTCAACCAGTCCGTACCACACCGCAACCAGTTCGCACCTCTCCACAACATGTTCGGACAACTCCGCAACCTGTTCGCATCACTCCGCAACCAGCTCGCACCACTCCGCAACCAGCTCGCACCACTGGGTAACCAGTGTGCACCACTCCATAACCAGTTCACACCACTCCGCAACAAGTTCGCACCACTCCGCAACCAGTTCGCACCACTCCGCAACCATTTCGCACCACTCCGCAACCAGTTCGCACCACTCCGCGACCAGTTCGCACCACTCCGCAACCAGTTTGCACCATTCCGCAAGCGGTTCGCACCACTCCGCAAGCAGTTCGCACCACTCTGCAACCAGTTCGCACCTCTCCGCAACCAGTTCGCACCACTCCGCGACCAGTTCGCACCACTCCGCAACCAGTTTGCACCATTCCGCAAGCGGTTCGCACCACTCCGCAAGCAGTTCGCACCACTCTGCAACCAGTTCGCACCTCTCCGCAACCAGTTCGCACCACTCCGCGACCAGTTCGCACCACTCCGCAACCAGTGCACACCACTCCGCAACCAGTTCGGGCCACTCTGCAACCAGTTCGCACCACTCGGCAACCAGTTCGCACCACTCCGCAACCCGTTCGCACCACTCCCCAACCAGTTCACATCACTCCGCAACCAGTTCCTACCACTCCGCAACCAGTTCGTACCACGCCGCAACCAGTTCGCACCACTCTGCAACCAGTTGGCACCACTCCACAACCGGTTTGCACCACTCCGCAACCAGTTCGCACCACTCCGCAACCGGTTTGCACCCCTCCGCAACCAGTTCGCACCACTCGGTGAACGAGTTCGCACCACTTTGCAACCAGTTCACACCATCCCGCAACCAGTTCGCACCACTCTGCAACCAGTTCGCACCACTCCACAACCAGTTTGTACCACTTCACAACCAGTTGGCACATTCTGCAACCAGTTCGCATCACTCCGTGACCAGTTCGCACCACTCCTCAACCATTTTGCATCACTCCGCAACCGGTTCGCACCACTCTGCAACGAGTTTGTACCACTCCGCATCGAGTTTGCACCACTGTGCAACCAGTTCGTACCACTCTGGAACCAGTTCGCACCACTCCGCAACCAGTTCGCACCACTCCACAACCAGTTCCCACCACTCCGCAACCAGTTCCGACACCACGCAACCAGTTCGCACCACTCAGCAACCAGTTAGCACCAATATGCAACCAGTTCGTACCACTCCGCAACTAGTTCGCACCTCTCCACAACCAGTTCGCACCACTCCGCAACCAGTTCGCACCACTCCGCAACCAGTTCGCACCACTCCGCAACCAGTTCGCACCACTCCGCAACCAGTTCGCACCACTCTGCAACCAGTTCGCACCACTTCACAACCAGTTCGCACCACTCCGCATCCAGATCGCAGCAATCCACAACCAGTTTGCACCACTCAGCAACCAGTTCGCACCACTCCGCATCTAGTTCACACCACGCTGCAACCATGTTACACCATGCCACAACCAGTTCGCACCACGCCTCAACCAGTTCACACCACTTCGCAACCAGTTCACACCACTCTGCAACCAGTTCACGCCACTCCGCAACCAGTTCGCACCACTCCACAACCAGTTCGCTCCACTCCGGAACCAGTTTGTACCACTCCGCAACCAGTTTGCACCACTCCGCAATCAGTTTGCACCAATCCGCAACCAGTTCGCACCACTCTGCAACTAGTTCGCACCACGCCGCAACCAGGTCGCACCACACCGCAACCAGTTCGCACCACGCCACAACCAGTTCGCACCTCTCCACGACCAGTTGACACCAATCCACAACCATTGCGCACCACTCCGCAACCAGTTCGCACCACTCCGCAACCAGTTCGCACCATTTTGCAACAAGTTTGCACCACTCCGCAACCAGTTCTTTCCACTCTGCAGCCAGTTCGTACCACGCCGCAACCAGTTCGCACCACTCCGCAACCAGTTCACACCACTCCGCAACCAGTTCGCACCTCTCCGCAACCAGTTCGCACCACTCCGCAACCCGTTCCCACCACTCCGCAACTAGTTTGCACCACTCCGCAACCAGTTTGCACCACTCCGCAACCAGTTCTTACCACTCTGCAGCCAGGTCGTACCACGCCGCAACCAGTTCGCACCACTCCGCAACCAGTTGGCACCACTACGCAACAAGTTCCCACCACTCCCCAACCAGTTCGCACCACTCCGAAACCAGTTTGCACCACTCCGTAACCTCTTGGCACCACTCCACAACCAGTTCGCACCACTCCGCAACCCGATCGCACCACTCCGCAACCCGATCGCACCACTCTGCACCCGATTTGCACTCCACCACAACCAATTTGCACCACTGCACAACCAGTTCGCACCACTCCGCAGCCAGTTCGCACCACTCCGCAACCAGTTCGCACCAGTCCCCAACCAGTTTGCACCACTCCGCAACCAGTGCCCACCAATCCGCAATCAGTTCGCACCACCATGCAACTAGTTCGCACAACTCCGCATCCAGTTCGCACCACTCCTCGACCAGTCCGTACCACACCTCAACCAGTACGCACCTCTCCACAACCTGTTCGCACTACTCCGCAACCTGTTCACACCACTCCGCAACCAGCTCGCACCACTCCGCAACCTGTTCGCACCACTGCGCAACCAGTTTGCACCACTCGGCAACCAGTTTGCACCACTCCGCAACCAGTTCGCATCACTCCGCAACCAGTTCGCACCACTCCGCAACCATTTCTCACCACTCCGCAACCATTTCGCACCACTTTGCAACCAGTTTGCACCACCCCGCAACTGGTTCGCACCAGTCCGCGACCAGTTCGCAGCACTCCGCGACCAGTTCGCACCTCTCCGCGACCAGTTCACACCACTCCGCAACGAGTTCGCATCACTCCGCAACCACTTCGCACCACTCCGCAACCACTTCGCACCACTCCGCAACCACTTCACACCACTCCACAACCAGTTCGCACCACTCCACACCCTATTCGCACCTTCCCACAACCAGTTCGCACCACTCCCCAACCAGTTCGCACCACTCCGCGACCAGTTCCCACCAATCCGCAACCTGTTGGCACCACGCCCCAACCAGTTTGCACCACTCCGTAACCATTCGCACCACTCCACAACCTGTTCGCATCACTCCGCAACCAGTTCGCACCACTCTGCAACCAGTTTGTACCACTCGGCAACCAGTTTGCACCACTCCGCAACCAGTTGGCACCACTTCGCAACCATTTCGCACCACTCCGTGACCAGTTCGCACCACTCCGCAACCAGTTCGCACTACTCCGCAACCAGTTTGCACCACTCCGCAACCAGTTCGCACCACTCCACGACCAGTTCGCACCACTCCGCAACCAGTTCGCACTACTCCGCAACCAGTTTGCACCACTCCGCAACCAGTTCGCACCACTCCACGACCAGTTCGCACCACTCCGCAACCAGTTCGCACTACTCCGCAACCAGTTTGCACCACTCCGCAACCAGTTCGCACCACTCCGCGACCAGTTCCCACCAATCCGCAACCTGTTGGCACCACGCCCCAACCAGTTTGCACCACTCCGTAACCATGCGCACCACTCCACAACCTGTTCGCATCACTCCGCAACCAGTTCGCACCACTCTGCAACCAGTTCGTACCACTCGGCAACCAGTTTGCACCACTCCGCAACTAGTTCGCACCACTCCGCAACCAGTTCGCACCACACCGCAACCAGTTCGCACCACTCCGCAACCCGTTCGCACCACTCCGCAACCAGTTCGCACCACTCCGTAAGCAGTTCGCACCGCTCCGCAACCAGTTCGCACCACTCCGCAACCAGTTCGCACCACTCCGCAACCAGTTCGCACCACTCCGCAACCAGTTCGCACCACTCCGCAACCCGTTCGCACCACTCCGCAACCAGTTCCCACCACACCGCAACCAGTTCGCACCACTCCGCAACCCGTTCGCATCAATCCCCAACCAGTTCGCATCACTCCGCAACCAGTTCCCACCACTTCGCAACCAGTTCGCACCATGCCGCAACCAGTTCCCACCACTCCATAACCACTTTGCACCACTCCACAACCAGTTTACACCACTCCGCAACCAGTGCGCACCACTCCGCAACCAGTTTGCACCACTGTTGGCCCTTTTTTTGCCGCGCTTGTCGTTGTTCTGCGATGTCACTTCACTTCCGCGTCTTCCATGTTGTCCTCCGCACATGTCCTCCTCCCGCACACGATAAGAGTTCATCCCACATTCACCATGACATAATGTCACAATGGATCACTCACAAGTGGTCTTTCCTCACATCACACCACCCCTCTGACATAGCATTTCCGCGGAACTCCATCACCCCCTCCCGAGACACCCCTATTCCGCGGATTTGGCTTCTCCCCAATGCCTCTAACATGGCAATTCCGCGGGTACACACATGGCCCACTTCTGCAACCCCTTTTCCGCGGATCTCGCTTCCCCCTAGTGCCTCTAACATGGCAATTCCGCGGATGCACACATGGCCCCCTTTTGCATCCCCTATTCTGCGGATTTCGCACCCTCTACACCCCCAAAACAGGCCCATTCCGCAGTCCCACCCCTTAGTCACTTTGGCGACACCCCTATTGTGGATTCCATCACTCCTCTCAAGCATACAACATGGCAAATCCGCGGAACCAAGACCGAGACACAGAAATCACGCGGCGGAGGCCCAATATCCTTCCTTCCGTTCTCTTGAGAGTTGTCCAAGGGCCACGCATCCACTTCCGCGGTCACTTGGGCACTCGTCCGCGCTCTTCACTTGCGTCAGGCCAGTCTTGTGAGTGGTTCCGCGGAACACCTTTTGTCATCTTCAGAGTCCTCAGATTCACTTGCGGACTCCATTGTGACAGAGTGCTGAGATGAAGGAGAAAGTGAGGCAAGGTTGTGAGGTAATGAGCTTGATTAACTCATGTCAACTGAACACAAGTCCACAAGCCTGAATCCAACTCAAGTCCACACCACACTGATGCAACTAAGCCCATTATATAGTCCGCTACACCCTTCCCCGCCGCGTCGCGGCCCCTTTGTATTCACACCCACTACCACCACTAATTTATTCCCATCCACGAAACAAGTTCCGCCATTGCTTCCTCCTTGCTTGTCGCACCGCCTCCCACCACTTCTTGGTCTTCGCGCCTTGTTGTTCCTGCCATTCTTGGTCCGGTTGTCTTCCCACGTCTTGTACAACACTTCCGTGCCTTGTGTGACCCCTTCCTTTGTCCGTAACACTTGTGCCTTTTAGTCCGCCCTCACACGTATCTCCTCTAAACACCAAATCCGCGGATGCACATGGAGGCCCCTTTTCCGCACCCCTTGCCCACACAAGTAACTCCAACACCATCAGAAATGTGGCAAATCCACGGGTCCACATTATGGCAACTTTCCGCCTCCTCCGCGGCACTGTATCTCGTCCCTCTGTTGTTACTGGCAAGGCAATTCCGCGGATTAGGCACCCAGCACCATTCCGCGGCACTTCCTCCTCACCATAGCCACAAAACACTCTCCCAAACATGCCCATTGTGCTCCTGACCATCATGGCACTTTCTTACGCCCTTCGCGCCCCCAAAACTTGCTCCGGTAGCATCCCAAACAACCCAGATCCGCGGCTGAACCTTGCACCATGTTTCGAGGCCTTCCGCGGACCCCAAAGTCACCCAAATTCCCCTCCCAAGATGCCTAATCCGCAGACACACCCCCTGCCCTCATTTTGCCTCTTCCGCGGAACCCCAAATATGAAGCCATTGTTACTCAACACCCAATTCCGCGGGTCTACCACCACGCACAATGCCAGCCTTCCCCACACCCATAAACAGCCCCACACAAGCCCAGAAAGATGCCCATTCCGCCCCTCCACCATGAGGATCAACTGTGACTCTATCCTCTTGCCCAAAGAACACCCCTCACTCGCCTCAACTCCATCGCGGAAGTCCATGACTCGGTCTCCCTCGCGGAAGATTAGCGTGCGCGGCATATTTCATGTAAACAACCACTCCGCAACCAGTTCGCACCACTTGGGCAACCAGCTCCCATCACTTCGCAACCAGTTCACACCACTCCGCAACCAGTTCGCACAACTCCGCAACCAGTTCGAACCGATCCGCAACCAATTCGCACCACTTCACAACCAGTTCGCACCACTCTGCAACCAGTTCGCATCACTTCGCAACCAGTTCGCACCACTCCTCAGCCAGTTTGCACCACTCCGCAACCGGTTCGCACCACTGTGCAACGAGTTTGCACCACTCTGCATCCAGTTCGCACCACTCCGCAACCAGTTCGCACCACTCCGCAACCAGTTCGCACCACTCCGCAACCAGTTCGCACCACTCCGCAGCCAGTTCGCACCACTCCGCAACCAGTTCGCACCTCTCCGCAGCCAGTTCGCACCACTCCGCAACCAGTTCGCACCTCTCCGCAGCCAGTTCGCACCACTCCGCAACCAGTTCGCACCTCTCCGCAGCCAGTTCGCACCACTCCGCAACCAGTTCGCACCTCTCCGCAGCCAGTTCGCACCACTCCGCAACCAGTTCGCACCTCTCCGCAGCCAGTTCGCACCACTCCGCAACCAGTTCGCACCTCTCCGCAGCCAGTTCGCACCACTCCGCAACCAGTTCGCACCTCTCCGCAGCCAGTTCGCACCACTCCGCAACCAGTTCGCACCTCTCCGCAGCCAGTTCGCACCACTCCGCAACCAGTTCGCACCTCTCCGCAGCCAGTTCGCACCACTCCGCAACCAGTTCGCACCTCTCCGCAGCCAGTTCGCACCACTCCGCAACCAGTTCGCACCTCTCCGCAGCCAGTTCGCACCACTCCGCAACCAGTTCGCACCTCTCCGCAGCCAGTTCGCACCACTCCGCAACCAGTTCGCACCTCTCCGCAGCCAGTTCGCACCACTCCGCAACCAGTTCGCACCTCTCCGCAGCCAGTTCGCACCACTCCGCAACCAGTTCGCACCTCTCCGCAGCCAGTTCGCACCACTCCGCAACCAGTTCGCACCTCTCCGCAGCCAGTTCGCACCACTCCGCAACCAGTTCGCACCTCTCCGCAGCCAGTTCGCACCACTCCGCAACCAGTTCGCACCTCTCCGCAGCCAGTTCGCACCACTCCGCAACCAGTTCGCACCTCTCCGCAGCCAGTTCGCACCACTCCGCAACCAGTTCGCACCTCTCCGCAGCCAGTTCGCACCACTCCGCAACCAGTTCGCACCTCTCCGCAGCCAGTTCGCACCACTCCGCAACCAGTTCGCACCTCTCCGCAGCCAGTTCGCACCACTCCGCAACCAGTTCGCACCTCTCCGCAGCCAGTTCGCACCACTCCGCAACCAGTTCGCACCTCTCCGCAGCCAGTTCGCACCACTCCGCAACCAGTTCGCACCTCTCCGCAGCCAGTTCGCACCACTCCGCAACCAGTTCGCACCTCTCCGCAGCCAGTTCGCACCACTCCGCAACCAGTTCGCACCTCTCCGCAGCCAGTTCGCACCACTCCGCAACCAGTTCGCACCTCTCCGCAGCCAGTTCGCACCACTCCGCAACCAGTTCGCACCTCTCCGCAGCCAGTTCGCACCACTCCGCAACCAGTTCGCACCTCTCCGCAGCCAGTTCGCACCACTCCGCAACCAGTTCGCACCTCTCCGCAGCCAGTTCGCACCACTCCGCAACCAGTTCGCACCTCTCCGCAGCCAGTTCGCACCACTCCGCAACCAGTTCGCACCTCTCCGCAGCCAGTTCGCACCACTCCGCAACCAGTTCGCACCTCTCCGCAGCCAGTTCGCACCACTCCGCAACCAGTTCGCACCTCTCCGCAGCCAGTTCGCACCACTCCGCAACCAGTTCGCACCTCTCCGCAGCCAGTTCGCACCACTCCGCAACCAGTTCGCACCTCTCCGCAGCCAGTTCGCACCACTCCGCAACCAGTTCGCACCTCTCCGCAGCCAGTTCGCACCACTCCGCAACCAGTTCGCACCTCTCCGCAGCCAGTTCGCACCACTCCGCAACCAGTTCGCACCTCTCCGCAGCCAGTTCGCACCACTCCGCAACCAGTTCGCACCTCTCCGCAGCCAGTTCGCACCACTCCGCAACCAGTTCGCACCTCTCCGCAGCCAGTTCGCACCACTCCGCAACCAGTTCGCACCTCTCCGCAGCCAGTTCGCACCACTCCGCAACCAGTTCGCACCTCTCCGCAGCCAGTTCGCACCACTCCGCAACCAGTTCGCACCTCTCCGCAGCCAGTTCGCACCACTCCGCAACCAGTTCGCACCTCTCCGCAGCCAGTTCGCACCACTCCGCAACCAGTTCGCACCTCTCCGCAGCCAGTTCGCACCACTCCGCAACCAGTTCGCACCTCTCCGCAGCCAGTTCGCACCACTCCGCAACCAGTTCGCACCTCTCCGCAGCCAGTTCGCACCACTCCGCAACCAGTTCGCACCTCTCCGCAGCCAGTTCGCACCACTCCGCAACCAGTTCGCACCTCTCCGCAGCCAGTTCGCACCACTCCGCAACCAGTTCGCACCTCTCCGCAGCCAGTTCGCACCACTCCGCAACCAGTTCGCACCTCTCCGCAGCCAGTTCGCACCACTCCGCAACCAGTTCGCACCTCTCCGCAGCCAGTTCGCACCACTCCGCAACCAGTTCGCACCTCTCCGCAGCCAGTTCGCACCACTCCGCAACCAGTTCGCACCTCTCCGCAGCCAGTTCGCACCACTCCGCAACCAGTTCGCACCTCTCCGCAGCCAGTTCGCACCACTCCGCAACCAGTTCGCACCTCTCCGCAGCCAGTTCGCACCACTCCGCAACCAGTTCGCACCTCTCCGCAGCCAGTTCGCACCACTCCGCAACCAGTTCGCACCTCTCCGCAGCCAGTTCGCACCACTCCGCAACCAGTTCGCACCTCTCCGCAGCCAGTTCGCACCACTCCGCAACCAGTTCGCACCTCTCCGCAGCCAGTTCGCACCACTCCGCAACCAGTTCGCACCTCTCCGCAGCCAGTTCGCACCACTCCGCAACCAGTTCGCACCTCTCCGCAGCCAGTTCGCACCACTCCGCAACCAGTTCGCACCCCTCCGCAACCAGTTCGCACCACTCCACAACCAGTTCGTACCACTCCGCACCCAGTTCAGACCACTCCGCAACCAGTTGGCACCACTCCGCAACCAGTTTGCACCACTCCGCAACTAGTTCACACGACGCCGCAACCAGGTTACACCACGCCGCAACCAGTTCGTACCACGCCACAACCAGTTCGCACCACTCCCAACCAGCTCACACCACACCGCAACCAGTTCGCACCACTCCGCAACCAGTTTGCACCACTCCACAACGAGTTCACACCACTCCGCAACCAGTTTGTACCACTCCGCAACCATATCGCACCACTCCGCAATCCGTTTACACCAATCCGCAACCAGTTCGCACCACTCTGCAACTAGTTCGCACCACGCCTAAACCAGGTCTCACCACACCGCAAGCAGTTCGCACCACGCCACAACTAGTTAGCACAACTCCGCGACCAGTTGAGACCATTCCACAACCATTTCGCACCACTCCGCAACCAGCTCGCACCAGTCCGCAACCGGTTCGGACCATTCCGCAACAAGTTCGCACCACTCCGCAACTAGTTCTTTCCACTGTGCAGCCATGTCGTACCACACCGCAACCAGTTCGCACCACTCCGCAACCAGTTCACACCACGCCGCAACCAGTTGGCGCCACTCTGCAACCAGTTCGCACCAATCCGCAACCAGTTCGCACCGCTCCGCAACCAGTTAGCACCTTTCCGCAACATGTTTGCACCACTCCCCGACCAGTGCGCACCACTCCGCAACCAGTTTGTACCACTCTGCAACCATTTTGCACCACTCCGCAACCAGTTTGCACCACTCCGCAACCAGTTGGCACCGCTCCGCAACAAGTTCCCACCACTCCGTAACCAGTTCGCACCACTCCGCAACCAGTTTGCACCACTCCGCAACCACTTGGCACCACTCCACAGCCAGTTCGCAACACTCCGCAACCAGTTCGCACCACTCCGCAACCAGTTTGCTGCACTCCACAACCAGTTCGCACCACTGCACAACCAGTTTGCACCACTCTGCAGCCAGTTCGCAACACTCCGCAACCAGTTCGCACCACTCCGCAACCAGTTTGCACCACTCCGCAACCAGTTTGCACCACTCCGCAACCACTTGGCACCACTCCGCAGCCAGTTCGCACCACTCCGCAACCAGTTCGCACCGCTCCGCAACCAGTTCGCACCACTCCGCAACCAGTTTGCTGCACTCCACAACCAGTTCGCACCACTGCACAACCAGTTTGCACCACTCTGCAGCCAGTTCGCAACACTCCGCAACCAGTTCGCACCACTACCCAACCAGTTCGGACCACTCCGCAACCACTGCCCACCAATCCGCAATCAGTTCGCACCACCACGCAACTAGTTCGCAGCACTCCGCAACCACTTCGCACCACTCTTCAACCAGTTCGCACCTCTCCACAGCCTGTTCGCACCACTCCGCAACCTGTTCGCCCCACTCCGCAACCAGTTCGCACCTCTCCGCAATCTATTTGCACCACTGATACCCGCAATTCTGCCGCGCTCAGGATCTTATCCGCTGATTGGTTGAACTCTGCGCGGACTCGGTTCTGCGCAACCCGCGGATCCCACACCGCACACTGTTATCACAGATCTACTCAGACATGTAGCGGAGCCACGAGAGCTCAACCCCTAACCGCCGCTAATCCAGCAGACGGGAGGACTGGGCCCAGGCGCACGAACCTCACTGATGAAGGACACTCCGCGGCCCCTGCCTTGCTACACGGGAGCCGTCACCGCGTGACTTCAAGCTCCTCTCTGCGGAACCCTCGTTCCGCGGACGTGTGCAAGCGAAAGCACCGCCGGCAGTTCACCTCACCCAGACTTTCGTTTTCTCGCGCCTGCGGCCCCCACAGCCTGGGGACAACAGTCCTAGGATTGCAGAAGGCACAGAGATAGTGGAACGGTGGGCAATGAGAGCGGTAGAATTTCTTTTAGATGAATCTGGTAAAATACATCAAAGAGCATGCAAGACTGTGTTGCACTTGCGCTACTGCTAGTGAGACCCTTTTCTACTTGGGATTCCGCATGCCGTCAATCTCATTCCTTTCCCATTCTCCTACTTCCTTCTGCTAGGACTCCACTCGGCGCGGCTACGCACCGCGGGTCTTGTCCCTAGCCTATCTTCTGCCAATCCCTTTCTACATCTGCGGCTCGTGCACACGGTTCTTCGTGTTCTTCCTTGAATCTTCGTCCTCTGCGGTGCGTTCTTCCGGTTCTCCTCCTTGATTACCGCTGCCAAACTTTGGACTCTCATTGGCCTAGCTCCTGCCACCCTCCTCCTGACGTCTGATTCCATCAGCGGATGTCTTGCACGTCTGCTACTCCTGCTTCACTCTCACTTTTCCGCGGCTTGGTACATGTTCTCATTCCATCGCGGATTCTCATCCGTGTTCATCCCGCCTGTTCTGCGTCCTCCGCGACAAGCGCTTCAGATAGCTGTAGAGGAGCAGTCATTAGTAGTTTTGTTTCCCAGTTGCTACTTTTCCCGCCTGTCTTCTTCCACCGCCACTGTGATTCCGCGCCACCCCTTGCTCTACCGCAATCTCCTTACGGGAGCCAGCATCCTTGGCGCGTTCTTCAGTGCTGCGCGACCTCCCTTCATCCCCCTTCCGCGAATCCGAGGTCATGATCCCCTCTTTCTGCGGACTTGTGAGTCGCAGCTCCTTAGTTCTGCGGATTCTCCTTCTTCCCAACGGAGGTGAGGTGGATCTCTGCGTGACACTGATGCCCCCAACCCCCCCTTTTTCATGACTCTGTCCCAGAGTCTCGTCATTGCAGCGGCGTGAATTTCCCTTGGGGGCCCGGCCGCTGCCGTTGCTGGCAAGGGCGACAGTATCTCTCCACCTCCCTGCCCTCCCGCTGGTACCTCCCGGAGCATTCCTCATGCACGTACAACTAACATCTGTCGCATTGGGCTCCTGCTGTGATGTCCCCCGCACCAAGTCTTCTTTTGCAGGTGGAGCAGTGTGGGATCCATTCATACGTTCTCCAACTGGTGCAGCGGTACAACATCTGCCCTTCATCATTCCTTCCCACTTCCGTGGCACACTGCGCATGAGCCCATCCCCCGCAGTGCTTACAGTGGCATGCCATCCCTGTGACAATCCCCCCGCATCCGTCTCCGCAGCAATGCAGCCCGGAATTTTATGTCCCCCAATCTTCTTTTCTGGGCTGAGCGAGGCAGCTGAGACAAGTCCACACTCCTTCCATACTCCTCTTGCCGCATCCCTGGAACACATCTTCAGGCACATGCCATATCCCTTCCCAAACTCCGTCATTCCTTCCCGGCAGGCAGCACATGCGGGCTCTCGGGTCTCCGCGATGAAGCTGAGGTAGCAGTCCGTCTCAAGGAGCTCATCGCCCACACATTGGTGGCACTGGCCCTTCCAGGCGGAGCTACCCGTTACCAGGCATTCGCGGTGGGCAGGCCTTGTGCAGACAACACACCTTCCTTCACCCTGCACCGTCTTCAGGCATGTGGGACATGCCGTGGACTGCTGCCCTTCCTCTCCCGGTGCCTCCTCCTCTCCCAACTCTTCCTCTTCCTCCTCCTCATTTACTCGGGGTGCCTTTCGTACACCTCGTCGCCTTTTGATCTCTTCTCTGTACCTTCTGCACACCGCAGCCCCACTTCGTCCTCCGCGTCCTTCCCGAGGCGGCACCATGCAGCTAGTGCAGATTTTGTGGAGGCATCAGCTACAATCTTTCACCACCACTCCCCACCATTGGCCGCATTGGGCACACTTCTTCTCCTCCAGCTCCTTCCGCCTCCTCTCTTCTGCTACGACCCGGCCTTCTGTCTGCCACTGCCTCATCGTGGCCCCGGAAACCGTGCACGGACCTTTCCTTCGCTCAGGGGGTCCTTCCTCTTCTTCCTCTTCCTCCTCTTCTTCCGGGTCCAACCTTCCACGGGGTGGTGCTCCGCCGGCGTCAGGTCCTGCTCCTTCTTCCTCTTCCCGCTTCTTTGCGGCTTCCTTCTCAGCCGCCTCCTTCAGGCAGCATCTATGCCGGTGCATCATCCACCGCCCGGCGGCGATGCGGGAGTTGCACCAACTGCCCCTCACATCCAGGAACCACCCGCTGCGTCCGGAGTGGCTCCACCTCCGGTGGATGATCCACCTATCACTCCCGAGCCTGCGCCTGCTGGACCCAACCCACTGGGACCGACGCACCAACTGCTGATGCACCACCTGCCATGCCACCAGCCATTGCGTGGCGCACTTTGTCCCGAATTTGACATACCGCCACGATGACCTCCACGGGCACGGCAGAGCCAGCTGCTATGCGGAGCTCCTCCAAGCGCATGCGAAGTGACGCCCTCCCGCCGGGTACAGGTGATGAGCAACAACAGGCAGAATCTGCGGGTGGCAGGGTGCCGCCACCACCAGAATCTTTTGAGGAGATGCGGAACCGCCTCCTCGCCTTGGCACCTGGGGGCGACCTAGCACACTGGTAGCAGGAACCACCCGCCAAGACGTACGAGTGGTCCCATTGCGCACGCGCCCAGATCTTGTCTGGTGGTCGCACCATGACAGAAGTCTACCCGGACGCCCATGTCCGCTCCGACGCTAAAGCTATCCTCGACAAGTATGTGTGGCTGCAAGGGCGACTCTGGAGACGTGCAGATGATGCATACCCACTACGCTGGTACACCCCGGTGCCGTTGCGAGATCGGCTCATCATGTAGAAGCATGAGCGCATGCACACATGCTCTGCCACCGTTTACGAGGCTCTGGTCCCACAAGTCTACTGGGTGGGGCTAAAGAAGCAGATTGGTGAGGTCGTGGGAACATGCGGGACTTGTATCTGCCATCATTCTCGCCAACGAATCCACCAGCCCCGCTTTGTGTGCGCCCGTCTCGGTGCACCCATGGAGAAAGTCATCATTGACTTCCATGGCCCCCTCCGTACTACACAATGCAAAAACGTCTACTGGATCCTCGGCATCGACCACATGACCAAGTGGGTCATGGCCCTGGCCGTCCCCAAGGCAGACGCAGCGCATGCCGTAGCGTTTGTAAAAGAAGAAGTCATCTATCGGGGAGGTGGGTGCAAAATCGTACAGTGTGACAATGGCTCGCACTTCGCCGGAATATTTGCGGAGGTGGCGGCTTACTTCAACATCCAGATCGACAATGGGGCACCATACCGGCCACAGGCACAAGGTCAGGTCGAACGGATGCACGGAGCCATCACCCAGACCATCCGCAAGCTGTCAGACGAGAATGCGCCATGGGATGAGCTGCTGGAGGACATCGTTTACGAGTACAACATCACACCTCACTCTTCTACCAGCTTCTCCCCCTACATGATGCGCCACGGCCAGCAACATTGGACCATGGCTACCCTGCCGCTCATGCCTAACGCATCGGTGCCACCGCGGGAAGAGGGTTCAACGGTAGATGACGAAGTAGAATTCATGAAACAACGGGGCGTATGGCTTCAAAGGTGTCTACAAGAGGCTCGCACTCGGGGGTCTGTCCCAGCCCAACGCGGGGTGGATCGGGCAACTGCCGGCCTCATGCTCGATGACTTTCAGGTCGGTGACGTCATGCGGCCAAGACGGGAACTCCGGCCACAACTCTGCCACAACTCTGGCACAACTATGGCACAACTCTGGCACAACTCCGGCAGAGTTGTTGCAGAGTTGTGCCATAGTTGTGCCAGAGTTGTGCCAGAGTTGTGCCAGAGTTGTGCCAGAGTTCAGCCGGAGTTGTGCCAGAGTAGTGCCAGTGTTGTGCCAGAGTTGTGCCAGAGTTGTGCCAGAGTTGTGCCAAAGGTGTGCCAGAGTTGTGCCAGAGTTGTGCCAGAGTTGTGCCAGGGTTGTGCCAGAG
>SZWC01001184.1:193388-203535 GCA_023375785.1 Penium margaritaceum | reverse complement strand
TGTGCCAGAGTTGTGCCAGAGTTGTGCCAGAGTTGTGCCAGAGTTGTGCCAGAGTTGTGCCAGAGTTGTGCCAGAGTTGTGCCAGAGTTGTGCCAGAGTTGTGCCAGAGTTGTACCAGAGTTGTGCCATAGTTGTGCCAGATTTGTGCCAGAGTTTTGCCAGAGTTGTGCCAGAGTTAAGCCAGAGTTGAGCCGGCGCTGTGCCAGAGTAGTGCCAGAGTTGTGCCAGAGATGTGCCAGAGCTGTGCCAGGGTTGTACCAGAGTTGTGCCAGAGTTGTACCAGAGTTGTGCCATAGTTGTGTGAGAGTTGTGCCAGAGTTGTGCCATAATTGTTCCAGAGTTGTTCCAGAGTTGTGCCAGAGTTGTGCCAGATTAGTGCCAGAGCTGTGCCAGAGTTGTGCTAGGGTTGTCCAAGAGATGTGACAGAGTTGTGCCAGAGTTGTGCCGGAGTTGTGCCAGAGTTGTGCCAGAGTTGAGCCAGAGTTGTTCCAGAGTTCTGCCGGATTTGTGCCACAGTTGTGCCAAAGTTGTGCCAGATGTTTGCCACAGTTGTGCCAAAGTTGTGCCAGAGTTATGCCAGAGTTGTGCCAGAGTTGCGCCAGAGTTGTGCCAGGGTTGTGCCAGAGTTGTGCCAGAGTTGTGCCAGCGCTGTGCCAGAATTGTTCCAGAGTTGCTCCAGAGTTATGCTAGAGTTGTGCCAGAGTAGTGCCAGAGTTGTGCCAGAGTTGTGCCAGGGTTGTGCCAGAGATGTGCCAGAGTTGTGCCAAAGTTGTGCAAGAGTTGTGCCATAGTTGTACAAAATTTGTGTTAGAGTTATGCCAGATTTGTGGCAGAGTAGTGCCAGAGTCGTGCCAGAGTTGTGCCAGGTTTGTGCCAGAGTTGTGCCAGAGTTGTACCAGAGTTGTACCATGGTTGTGCAAAAGTTGTACCAGAGTTGTGCAATTTTTATGCCATAGTTGTGCGAGATTTTTGCCAGAGTTGTGCCAGAGTTGTGCTAAATCTGTGCCAGAGTTGTGCCGGAGTTGTGCCATAGTTGTGCCAGAGTTGTTCCCGAGTTGTGCCAGAGTTGTGCCAGATTAGTGCCAGGGTTGTGCCAGAGATGTGCCAGAGTTGTGCCAGAGTTGTGCCAGAGTTATGCCAGAGTTGTGCCAGAGTTGCGCCAGAGTTGTGCCAGAGTTATGCCAGAGTTGTGCCAGAGTTGCGCCAGAGTTGTGCCAGAGTTATGCCAGAGTTGTGCCAGAGTTGCGCCAGAGTTGTGCCAGAGTTATGCCAGAGTTGTGCCAGAGTTGCGCCAGAGTTGTGCCAGAGTTATGCCAGAGTTGTGCCAGAGTTGCGCCAGAGTTGTGCCAGAGTTATGCCAGAGTTGTGCCAGAGTTGTGCCAGAGTCGTGCCAGAGTTGTGCCAGAGTTGTGCCAGAGTTGTGCCAGAGTTGTGCCAGAGTTGTGCCAGAGTTGTGCCAGAATGGTGCCAGAGTTGTGCCAGAGTTGTGCCAGAGTTGTGCCAGAGTTGTTCCAAAGTAGTGCCAGAGCTGTGGCACATCTCTGGCACAACCCTGCAACTATTCTGGCACAACTCTGGCACAACTCGGGAACAACTCTGGCACAACTCTGGCACAACTCCGGCACAACTCTGGCACAGCTTTGGCACAACTCTGGCACAACTTTGGAAAAACTCTGACACAACTCAGGCATCACTATGGCAAAACTCTGGCACAACTCTGGCACAACTCTCGCACAACTCTGGCACAACTCTGGTACAACTCTGGCACAAGTCTCGCACAACCCTGGCACAACTCTGGCACAACTCTGGCACAAATCTGGCACTACTCTGGCACAACTCCGGCTCAAATCTGGTATAACTCTGGCACAACTCTGGCACAACTCTGGCGCAACTCCGGCACAACTCTGGCACAACTCTGGCACGACTCTGGCACAACTCTGGCACAACTCTGGCAGAACACTTGATTAACTCTGGCACAACTCTGGCACAACTCTCGCACAACTCTGGCACAACTCTGGTACAACTCTGGCACAACTCTGGTACAACCCTGGCACAGCTCTGGCACATCTCTGGCACAACTCTGGCACTACTCTGGCACAACTCTGGCACAAATCTGGCACATCTCTGGCACAACCCTGACACTACTCTGGCACAACTCTGGCACAACTCTGGAACAAGTCTGGCACAACTCTGGCACAACTCCGGCACAACTCTGGCACAGCTCTGGCACAAATCTAGCACAACTCTGGCACAACTCTAGTACACCTCTGGCACAACTCTGGCACACCTCTTGCACAACTCTGGAACAACTCAGGCACAACTCTGGCACAACTCTGGCACATCTCTGGCACAACCCTGACACTACTCTGGCACAACTCTGGCACAACTCTGGAACAAGTCTGGCACAACTCTGGCACAACTCCGGCACAACTCTGGCACATCTCTGGCACAACTCTGGCACAACTCTGGCAAGCCTCTGGCACAACGCTGGCATAATTATGGCACAACTCTGGCGCAACTCTGTCACAACTCTCGCACAACTCTGGCACAACTCTGGTACAACTTTGGCACAACTTTGGCACAACCCTGTGCTAGAATAATGCAGATACGAGAACAGCAGTAGCAGAAGCAAGCAGAAGCATCGGGACATGCAGATGTATGTCAGCAGAGTGATGTGAGCGAGAGCGGTTCGAGGAGTTTGTAGCGGGAGCTGATGAGGGCTGAGATGCGAGGTAGCGCAGGTAGACAAGTCGATGTGAGAGATAGTGCTGGTGAGGGGAAATGATGGTTGGCGGAGTGTGAGAGCTGAGCGAAGGAGCGAGAGTGACGGAGCGAAGCGTTGAGAGTTGGCGAAGATAGAAAGTGCGAGGGACGGGCAGAGCGAAGACACGGTGGCGAAGCCGTGGAACCAAGGGGGAACAGGATGAGCAGAACTGTTCTGGTTAACTCGAGGGAATGAACATCCTCGGTATATATCAGCAGAACAGGACAAGGGCATGTACAACGGCTTGATTCCACTAGCCCAACGTGGGTGACAGGTGTCACTTTATTAGGGGATCACTTGACCCGTTTGGCAGAATGGTCGGATGATCAAAGAGTCGTTCGGTCAAGTTGGTTCGGACGGGGTCCTGAACCTTTTACTTATGAGACTCGGATTTCTCCGAGGGATAGGAGAGGTGAGGCTGGTTCTCACTTATTTCCGACATTCCCCCTGAACCAGACTCATCAGGATCTTTTAGTCGCTTTGATCCTCATCGTCCAAGGAGAGAACTGGAGGAACCTCCGGTATTCTTCTTGGAGGAGGAGGTCTTGGAAGTCGATGGGGTCTGGGAGCAGATGCTGGAATATCGGATGGCACCAGTCCTATTGGCCGAGTGACAGGTATTGTGGGGTTGTTGAGTGGTCTTGGCCTTCCTCTTGAGCATTGTAGTCCAATGTCGCTGATGATTCTCCCAATGGAGTACTTGTGCGATTGGATAATGCAGTGGAAGGTTTTGTCTGTGATGATGTAGAGGAGGGCTCGGACCTGATGCGTGACGTAGAAATAGTCTCCCCACTATGTTTGATATACGCGATGCATGAAGGGGCTATCTTGTCGTGGATATTCTCATTCATCGTTCATGAGGGCAAGATAGGAGAATCCTCGTAGAACGATGTTGGCGGTGGTTGACCCAAGGGCATCGAGCCAGACTCCAAAGTTGGTGGTGTCATCCTCATTGAAGTAGAGGAGTGGGAGTCGTTGTGCGAGAATTATGGTGGGCCACCATGCTGCATGGTTTGCGGGTTTTGCTGGTGCAAACATGCTTTTGATTGGTGTGGGAGATAATCTTGATGCGACTGATGGACTGAGGAGGCCGATGGTTGAGTGAATGCTGGGACTGAGTTGTATTTACGACAGGCGCGTTTTGTCATGAGTGCAGGCTGTTGCGTGGTAGGGAGGTTAGACAGATCTTTGAGTGGGACAAATGATGGCGACCAGGATAGAGGAATGATGGATGATGGAGTGGGTGCAGGGGCGAACCGCGTGTGCGAATGGAAGCTTCGGCGAGGGCGCAGGTCATCGCGGAGGGGCGATGCGAACGGGCGGGTCCGTGTGCCGAGCGAATGGTAAATGTGGATGATGGCGGAGGAACGATGGATGATGAAGTGGGCGCAGGGGCGAACCGCGTGCCCTGATGGAAGTTTCGGCGTGGGCGCGGGTCGTCGCGATTCGAGCGATGCGACCGAGCGGATCCTTGTGCCTGGCTGAAGACGATTTGCGGAAGCAGAGGAAGCGATTGATGGATCAGTGGGCGCAGGGGCGAAAACACGTGCGCTGCAAAGTTATGGCGTGGGCGCAGGTCGTCGCAAGAAGGCAATGCGACCGTGCGGATCCTTGTGCTGAGCTGAGAAGGGAAGCTGAAGAAGTGATTGATTGATGAGTGGGCGCAGGGGCGGAACCACGTGCGCTGAAGGAAGTTTTGGCGTGGGCGCATGCCGTCGTAGAAAAAGGCGATGCGGCCGGGTGGATCCTTGTGCCAAGACGGTGTCAACCGGCCTGAGGCAAACGGACTAGAAAACAGGGCCGACACAATAGCACCTGCCGTCCGCTCCTAGCATTTCAGCTAGGAGAAGATATCACCCTCAGGATCACGGTTCCACACTCAGCAGTTCCTAGGCAATCACTTGCTAGAAACTGTGTCCACTTAACATTTGGTCACTTTCACGCGAGGTGCTAGTCAAAGACTAACTCCTGGGGCTTAGACCAACCAGTGTCTTCTTTATACTGTTCCTTAGTTGGAGAACTCTGTGAGGAGCATCTAAGGCCAGATTGTGTAATTAGAATGAGGAATGAGCCTGGTACATATAGTCCTAGGCCTGGCTTCTAAGGTGTGTGGGTAGTGACACTTTTGGGGTGGTCACTCCACACCACTTCACCAGTCCGCCAATTGGCGCATCCACTGACCGCCAAGTGGCGCACTCTCCTCATGCATGGAGAAATGTCTAAGAAACTTCACCGCCTTTGTTTTCTGTGACCCATCTTTGGTTTTTGTGACTCGGCTTTAGTTTATGTGCCCCGGCTTTGGTTACTGTGACCCAGCTTTGGTTACTATGATCCGGCTTCGGTTTCTGTGATCCGACTTTGGTTTCAATGACCCGGCTTTGGTTTTTGTGTCCAGGCTTTGGTTTATGTGAACCGGCTTTGGTTTCTGTGAAACCGGCTTTGGTTTCTGTGACCCGGCTTTGGTTCATGTGACCCGGCTTTGGTGTTTTTGACCCGGCTTTGGTCTCTGTGACCCGGCTTTGGTTTCTGTGACCCGGCTTTGGTTCATGTGACCCGGCTTTGGTGTTTTTGACCCGGCTTTGGTCTCTGTGACCCGGCTTTGGTTCCGGTGACCCGGCTTTGGTTCCTGTGACCCGGCTTTGGTTGCTGTGACCCCGCTTTCGTTTTGTGATCCAGCTTTGGTTTCTGTGACCCGACTGTGGTTTATGTGACCCGGCTTTGGTTTTATGTGACTCGACGTTTGTTTCTGTGACCCGGCTTTGGTTTCTGTGACCCGGCTTTGCTTTATGTGACCCGGCTTTGGTTTCTATGACCCGGCTTTGGTTTGTCTAGTCCGGCTTTGGTTTTTGTGACACAGCTTTGGTTTCTGTTACTCGGCTTTGGTTTCTGTAACTCGTCTTTGGTTTATGTGACCCGGCTTTGGTTTATATGACCCGGCTTTGATTTCTGTAATCCGGCTTTGGTTTTTGTGACCCGGCTTTCGTTTCTGTGACCCTGCTTTGGTTTATGTGACTCGTCTTTGGTTTCTGTGATCCGGCTTTGGACCCTCCGTGATCCTGCTTTGGTTTATGTGACTCGGTTTTGGTTTTTGTGACCCAGCATTGGTTTTTGTGACCCGACATTGGTTTCTTTGACCCGGCTTTGGTTTCCGTGACCCAGCTTTGGTTTCTATGACTGGTCTTTGGTTTCGGTGACCCGGCTTTGGTTTTTGTGACCCGACATTGGTTTTTGTGGCCTGGCTTCGGTTATTGTGACTCGGCTTTGGTTTCTATGACCCTGGTTTGGTTCATGTGACCCGGCTTTGGTTTCTGTGACCCGGCTTTGGTTTTTGTGACCCGGCTTTGATTTATGTGACCCGGCTTTGGTTTATGTGACCCGGCTTTGGCTTATGTGACCCGGCTTTGGTTTCTGTGACCCGGCTTTGGTTTTTGTGACCCGGCTTTGATTTATGTGACCCGGCTTTGGTTTATGTGACCCGGCTTTGGCTTATGTGACCCGGCTTTGGTTTCAATGACCCGGCTTTGAATTATGTGACCGGCTTTGGTTTCGGTGACCCATCCTTGATTCTTGTGACCTAGGTTTGCTTTTTGTGACCTGACTTTGGACCCTCTGTGACGCTTCTTTGGTTTCTGTGACCAGCCTTTGGTTTTTGTGACCCGGCTTTGGTTCCTCTGACCCGGCTTTGGTTTTAGTGACCCGCCTTCGTTTTCGGTGACCCATCTTTGGTTTTTGTGACTCGGCTTTAGTTTATGTGCCCCGGCTTTGGTTACTGTGACCCAGCTTTGGTTACTGTGATCCGGCTTCAACTTCTGTGATCCGGCTTTGGTTTCAATGACCCGGCTTAGGTTTTTGTGTCCAGGCTTTGGTTTATGTGACCCGGCTTTGGTTTGTGTGATCTGGCTCTGGTTTCTGTAATCCGGCATTGGTTTATGTGACCCGGCTTTGGTTTCAGTGAAACCGGCTTTGGTTTCTCTGACCCGGCTTTGGATTATGTGACCCGGCGTTGGTGTTTTTGACCCGGTTTTGGTCTCTGTGACCCGGCTTTGGTTCCGGTGACCCGGCTTTGGTTTCTGTGACCCGGCTTTGGTTGGTGTGACCCCGCTTTCGTTTTTGTGATCCGGCTTTGGTTTGTGTGACCGGACTGTGGTTTATGTGACCCGGCTTTGGTTTTATGTGACTCGACTTTTGTTTCTGTGACCCGGCTTTGGTTTCTGTGACCCGGCTTTGGTTTATGTGACCCGGCATTGGTTTCTATGACCCGACTTTGGTTTTTCTATTCCGGCTTTGGTTTGTGTGACACAGCTTTGGTTTCTGTTACTCGGCTTTGCTTTCTGTACCTCGTCTTTGGTTTATGTGACCCGGCTTTGGTTTATATGACCCGGCTTTGGTTTCTGTAATCTGGCTTTGGTTTTTGTGACCCGGCTTTGGTTTCTGTGACCCTGCTTTGGTTTATGTGACTCGTCTTTGGTTTCTGTGACCTGGCTTTGGACCCTCCGTGATCCTGCTTTGGTTTTTGTGACCCGGTTTTGGTTTCTGTGACCCGGCATTGGTTTTTGTGACCCGACATTGGCTTCTTTGACCCGGTTTTGGTTTCCGTGACCCAGCTTTGGTTTCTATGACTGGTCTTTGGTTTCGGTGACCCGGCTTTGGTTTTTGTGACCCGACGTTGGTTTCTGTGACCTGGCTTTGGTTATTGTGACCTGGCTTTGGTTTCTGTGACCCTGGTTTGGTTCCTGTGACCCGGCTTTGGTTTCTGTGACCCGGCTTTGGTTCTTGTGACCCGGCTTTGATTTATGTGATCCGGCTTTGGTTTCTGTAACCAGGCTTTGATTTCTATTACCCGGTTTTGGTTTCTGTGACCCGGCTTTGGTTTCTTTGACCCGGCTTTGGTTTCTGTGACCCGGCTTTGGTTTCTGCGACCCTGGTTTGGTTCCTGTGACCCGGCTTTGGTTTCTTTGACCCGGCTTTGGTTTCTGTGACCCGGCTTTGGTTTATGTGACCCGGCTTTGGTTTATGTGACCCGGCTTTGGTTTCAATGTCCCGGCTTTGAATTATGTGACCCGGCTTTGGTTTCGGTGACCCATCTTTGATTTATGTGACCTAGCTTTGCTTTTTGTGACTCAGCTTTGGGGTATGTGACCCGGCTTTGGTTACTGTGACCCAGCTTTGCTTACTGTGATCCGGCTTCCGTTTCTGTGTTCTGGCTTTTGTTTCGGTGACCCCGCTTTGGTTTTTTTGGCCAGGCTTTGGTTTCCATGACCCGGCTTTGGTTTGTGTGTCCCGCCTCTGGTTTATGTGATCCGGCTTTGGTTTATGTGACCCCGCTTTATGTTCTGTGACCCGGCTGTGGTTTCAGTAACCCGACTTTGGTTTATGTGACCCTGCTTTGGTTTTTGTGACCCAGCTTTGGTCTCTGTGACCCGGCCTTGGTTTATGTGACCCGATTTTGGTTTATGTGACCCGCCTTTGGTTGCTGTGACCTTGCTTTGGTTTTTGTGATCCGGCTTTGGTTCATGTGACTCGACTGTGGTTTATGTGACCCGGCTTTGGTTCATGTGACCAGGCTTCTGTTTATGTGACCCGGCTTTAGTTTTCGGTGACCCAGCTTTGGATACTGTGACCCTGCTTTGGTTTATGTGACCCGGTTTTTGTTTCTGTAATTTTGTTCTGGTTTCTGTGATCCGGCTTTGGTTTCTGTGATCCGGCTTTGGTTTGTGTGACTCGTCTTTGGTTTCGTTGACCGGCTTTGGACCCTCTGTTACCCGGCTTTGGTTTCTGTGACCCGGCTTTGGTTTTTGTGACCGGTCTTTGGTTTATGTGACCCGGCTTTGGTTTATATGACCCGGATTTGGTTTCTGTGACCCGGCTTTGGTTTCTGTGACCTGGCTTTGGTTGTTGTGACCCGGCTTTGATTTCTGTGATCCGGCTTTGGTTTTTGTGACCTGCCTTTTATTTATACTACCTGGTTTCGGTTTTTGTGACCTGGCTTTGGTTTCTTTGACCCGGCTTTGGTTTCTGTGACCCAGCTTTGGTTTATGTGACTCGTCTTTGGCTTCTGTGACCCGGCTTTGGACCCTTTGTGACCCGGATTTTTTTTCTGTTAACTGGCTTTGGTTTATGTGACCCGGCTTTGGTTTCTATGACCCGGCTTTGGTTTTTTGGGACTTCTCTTCGGTTTCTGTGACCTGACTTTGGACCCTCTGTGACGCTTCTTTGGTTCTGTGACCAGCCATTGGTTTTTGTGACCCGGCTTTGGTTTATGTGACCCGGCTTTGGATTTAGTGACCCGCCTTTGTTTTCGGTGACCCATTTTTGGTTTTTGTGACTCGGCTTTAGTTTATGTGCCCCGGCTTTGGTTACTGTGACCCAGCTTTGGTTACTGTGACCCAGCTTTGGTTACTGTGATCCGGCTTCAACTTCTGTGATCCAGCTTTGGTTTCAATGACCCGGCTTTGGTTTTTGTGTCCAGGCTTTGGTTTATGTGACCCGGCTTTGGTTTGTGTGATCTGGCTCTGGTTTCTGTAATCCGGCATTGGTTTATGTGACCCGGCTTTGGTTTCTGTGAAACCGGCTTTGGTTTCTCTGACCCGGCTTTGGTTTATGTGACCCGGCGTTGGTGTTTTTGACCCGGTTTTGGTCTCTGTGACCCAGCTTTGGTTCCGGTGACCCGGCTTTGGTTTCTGTGACCCGGCTTTGGTTGGTGTGACCCCGCTTTCGTTTTTGTGATCCGGCTTTGGTTTCTGTGACCCGACTGTGGTTTATGTGACCCGGCTTTGGTTTTATGTGACTCGACTTTTGTTTCTGTGACCCGGCTTTGGTTTCTGTGACCCGGCTTTGGTTTATGTGACCCGGCATTGGTTTCTATGACCCGGCTTTGGTTTTTCTATTCCGGCTTTGGTTTTTGTGACACAGCTTTGGTTCCTGTTACTCGGCTTTGGTTTCTGTAACTCGTCTTTGGTTTATGTGACCCGGCTTTGGTTTATATGACCCTGCTTTGGTTTCTGTCATCTGGCTATGGTTTTTGTGACCCGGCTTTGGTTTCTGTGACCCTGCTTTGGTTTATGTGACTCGTCTTTGGTTTCTGTGACCTGGCTTTGGACCCTCCGTGATCCTGCTCTGGTTTATGTGATCCGGTTTTGGTTTATGTGACCCGGCATTGGTTTTTGTGACCCGACATTGGTTTCTTTGACCCGGCTTTGGTTTCCGTGACCCAGCTTTGGTTTCTATGACTGGTCTTTGGTTTCGGTGACCCGGCTTTGGTTTTTGTGACCCGACGTTGGTTTCTGTGACCTGGCTTTGGTTATTGTGACCCGGCTTTGGTTTCTGCGACCCTGGTTTGGTTCCTGTGACCCGGCTTTGGTTTCTTTGACCCGGCTTTGGTTT
>SZWC01001184.1:169021-192719 GCA_023375785.1 Penium margaritaceum | reverse complement strand
GGCTTTGGTTTATGTGACCCGGCTTTGGTTTCTATGACCCGGTTTTGGTTTCCGTGACCCGGCTTTGGTTTCCGTGACCTGGCTTTGGTTTATGTGACCCGGCTTTGGTTTCAATGACCCGGCTTTGAATTATGTGACCCGGCTTTGGTTTCGGTGACCCATCTTTGAGTTCTGTGACCCGGCTTTGCTTTTTGTGACCCGACTGTGGTTTATGTGACCCGGCTTTGGTTTCTGTGACCCGGCTTTGGTTTCTGTGACCCGGCTTTGGTTTTCTGTTACCCGGCTTTGGATATTGTGACCCTGCTTTGGTTTATGTGACCCGGTTTTTGTTTATGTAATTTGGTTCTGGTTTCTGTGATCCGGCTTTGGGTTCTTTGATCCGGCTTTGGTTTTTGTGACTCGTCTTTGGTTTCTCTGACCGGCTTTGGACCCTTTGTTACCCGGCTTTGGTTTATGTGACCCGACCTTTGTTTCTCTGACCCGGCTTTGGTTTCTCTAATCCGGCTTTGGTTTTTGTGACCCGGCCTTGGTTTATGTGACCCGGCTTTGGTTTATGTGACTCGTCTTTGGTTTCTGTGACCTGGCTCTCGACCCTTTGTGACCCAGCTTTGGTTTCTGTGAAGTGGCTTTGGTTTGTGAGACCCGGCTTTGGTTTTTGTGACCCGGCTTTGGTTCCTCTGACCCGGATTTGGTTTATGTGACCCGGCTTTGGTTTTTGTGACCCAGCTTTGGTTTATGTGACCCGGCTTTGGTTTCTGTGACCCGGCTTTGGTTTATGTGACCCGGCTTTTGTTTATGTGACCTGGCTTTGGTTTCTATGACCCGGTGTTGGTTTATGAGATCCGGCTTTGGTTTCCGTGACAGTGCTTTGGCTTATGTGAACCAGCTTTGGTTTCTATGACCCGGCTTTGGTTTCTGTGATCCGGCTTTGGTTTCTGTGACCCGACTTTGGTTTCTTTGAATCGGCTTTGAGTTCCGTGACCCGGCTTTTGTTTGTGTGACCCGGCTTTGGTTTCTGTGACCCGGCTTTGGTTTTAGTGACCGGCCTTTGATTTCGGTGACCCATCTTTGGTTTTTGTGACTCGGCTTTAGTTTATGTGCCCCGGCTTTGGTTACTGTGACCCAGCTTTGGTTACTGTGATCCGGCTTCGGTTTCTGTGATCCGGCTTTGGTTTCTGTGACCCGGATTTGGTTTTTGTGGCCAGGCTTTGGTTCATGTGACCAGGCTTTGGTTTGTGTGACCTGGCTCTGGTTTCTGTAATCCGGCATTGGTTTATGTGACCCGGCTTTGGTTTCTGTGATCCAGCATTGGTTCCTGTGACCCGGCTTTGGTTTCTTTGACCCGGCTTTGGTGTTTGTGACCCGGGTTTGGTCTATGTGACCCGGCATTGGTTCCAGTGACCCGGCTTTGGTTTATGTGACCCGGCTTTGGTTGCTGTGACCCCGCTTTGGTTTTTGTGATCCGGCTTTGGTTTCTGTGACCTGACTGTAGTTTATGTGACCCGGCTTTGGTTTCTGTGACCCAGCTTTGGTTTATGTGACCCGGCTTTGGTTTCTGTGACCCGGCTTTGGTCTCTGTGACCCGGCTTTGGTTCCTGTGACCCGGCTTTGGTTTCTGTGACCCGGCTTTGGTTTCCGTGACCCGGCTTTGGTTTCCGTGACCCGGCTTTGGTTTCCGTGACCCGGCTTTGGTTTCCGTGACCCGGCTTTGGTTTCCGTGACCCGGCTTTGGTTTCCGTGACCCGGCTTTGGTTTCCGTGACCCGGCTTTGGTTTCCGTGACCCGGCTTTGGTTTCCGTGACCCGGCTTTGGTTTCCGTGACCCGGCTTTGGTTTCCGTGACCCGGCTTTGGTTTCCGTGACCCGGCTTTGGTTTCCGTGACCCGGCTTTGGTTTCCGTGACCCGGCTTTGGTTTCCGTGACCCGGCTTTGGTTTCCGTGACCCGGCTTTGGTTTCCGTGACCCGGCTTTGGTTTCCGTGACCCGGCTTTGGTTTCCGTGACCCGGCTTTGGTTTCCGTGACCCGGCTTTGGTTTCCGTGACCCGGCTTTGGTTTCCGTGACCCGGCTTTGGTTTCCGTGACCCGGCTTTGGTTTCCGTGACCCGGCTTTGGTTTCCGTGACCCGGCTTTGGTTTCCGTGACCCGGCTTTGGTTTCCGTGACCTGGCTTTGGTTTTTGTGACCCGGCTTTGGTTTATGTGACCCGGCTTTGGTTTCTGTGACGAGGCTTTGATTTCTATGACCCGATTTTTCTTTATGTGACCCGGTTTTGGTTTATGTGAACCGGCTTTGGTTTCTGTGACCCGGCTTTGGTCTCTGTGACCCAGCTCTGGTTTCTGTGACCCGGCTTTGATTTTTATTTCCCGGCATTGGTTTTGTGGCTCGGCTTTGGTTTGTTGTGACCCGGCTTTGGTTTCTGGGACCCGGCTTTGGTTTATGTGACCCGGATTTGGTTACTGGGACCCGGCTTTGGTTTCAGTTACCCCACGTTGGTTTCTCTGACATTGATTTGGTTTTCTGTGACACGGCTTTGGTTCTGTGACCTGGCTTTGGTTGCTGTGACCCGGCTTATGTTTCTGTGATCCGGCTTTGGATTCCGAGACCTGGCTTTGGTTTCTGTGACCCAGCTTTGGTTTATATGACCGGGCTTTGGTTTCTGTGCTCCGGCTTTGGTTTTTTGGGCCCGGCGTTGGTTTTTGTGACCCAAGTTTGGTTTCAGTGACCCGGCTTTGGTTTCTGTGGCCCGGCTTTGGTTTCTATGACCCGGCTTTGGTTTTATGACCCGGCTCTGGTTTTTGTGACCCGGCTTTGGTTTTTGGGACCCGGCTTTGATTTCTGTGACCCGGCTTTGGTTTGTATGACCCGGCTTTGGTTTGTGTGACCCCGCTTTGGTTTCTATGACCCGGCTTTGGTTTCTGTGACCCGGCTTTGGTTTATGTGACCCGGCTTTGGTTTCTGGGACCCGGCTTTGGTTTCTGTGACCCGGCTTTGGTTTATGTGACCCGGCTTTGGTTTCTGGGACCCGGCTTTGGTTTCTGTGACCCGGCTTTGGTTTCTATGACCATGCTTTGGTTTTTTTGTTGCGGCTTTGGTTTGTTGACCCGGCTTTGGTTTATGTGACCCGGCTTTGGTTGTTGTGACCCGGCTTTTGTTTCTCTGACCTGGCTTTGGTTTCTGTGACCCGTGTTTGGTTTGTGTGACCCGGCTTTGCTCTTTGTAACGCCTCTTTGTTCGCTGTGACTCGGCTTTTGTTTCCATGACCCAGCTTTGGTTTTTGTGACCCGGATTTGCTTGCTGTGACCCGGCTTTGGTTTATGTGAACCGGCTTTGGTTTCGGTGACCCATCTTTGATTTCTGTGACCCGGGTTTGCTTTCTGTGACTCGGCTCTGGGTTATGTGACCCGGCTTTGGTTACTGTGACCCAACTTTGCTTACTGTGATCCGGCTTCGGTTTCTGTGATCTGGCTTTGGTTTCGGTGACCCGGCTTTGGTTCTTGTGGCCAGGCTTTGGTTTCCGTGACCTGGCTTTGGTTTGTGTGACCCGGCTCTGGTATCTGTGATCCGCCTTTGGTTTATGTGACCCCGCTTTGGGTTCTGTGACCCGGTTGTGGTTTCAGTGACCCGACTTTGGTTTCTGTGACCCTGCTTTGGTGTCCGTGACCCGGCTTCGGTCTCTGTGACCCGGCTTTGGTTCTTATGACCCGACTTTGGTTTCTGTGACCCGGCTTTGGTTGCTGTGACCCCGCTTGGTTTTTCTGATCCGGCTTTGGTTTATGTTACCCGACTGTGGTTTATGTCACCCGGCTTTGGTTTCTGTGACCTGGCTTTGGTTTCTGTGACCCAGCTTTGGTTTTCTATGACCCGGCTTTGGTTTATGTGACCCGGCTTTGGTTTATGTGACCCGGTTTTGGTTTCTGTAATTTGGTTTTGGTTTATGTGATCCGGCTTTGGTTTCTGTGATCCGGCTTTGGTTTGTGTGACTCGTCTTCGGTTTCTCAGAACCGGCTTTGGACCCTATGTTACCCGGCTTTGGTTTCTGTGACCCGGCTTTGGTTTATCTGAACCGGCTTTGGTTTCTTTAATCTGGCTTTGGTTGTTGTGACCCGGCTTTGGTTTCTGTGACCTGGCTTTGGTTTATGTGACCAGTCTTTGGTTTTTGTGACCCGGCTTTGGACCCTTTGTGACTTGGCTTTGGTTTCTGTGAACCTGCTTTGGTTTCTGTGACCCGGCTTTGGTTTCCATGACCTGGCTTTGGTTTATAAGACTCGTCTTTGGTTTATGTGACCCGGCTTTGGACCCTCTGTGACGCTGCTTTGGTTTATGTGACCCGCCTTTCGTTTCTGTGACCCGGCTTTGGTTTCTGTGACCCGGCTTTGGTTTATGTGACCCGGCTTTGGACCCTCTGTGACGCTGCTTTGGTTTATGTGACCCGCCTTTCGTTTCTGTGACCCGGCTTTGGTTTCCGTGACCTGGCTTTGGTTTTTGTGACCCGACTTTGGTTTATGTGACCTGGCTTTGGTTTCTGTAACCCGGTTTTGGTTTATGTGACCCGGCTTTGGTTTCCGTGACCTGGCTTTGGTTTTTGTGACCCGGCTTTGGTTTTTGTGACCCGGCTTTGGTTTCTGTGACCAGGCTTTGATTTCTGTGACCCGGCTTTTATTTACGTGACCTCGCTTTGGTTTCTGTGACCCGGCTTCGGTTTCTGTGACCCGGCTTTGGTTTCTTAGAATCGGCTTTGAGTTTTGTGACCTGGCTTTTGTTTGTGTGACATGGCTTTGGTTTCTGTGACTCGGCTCTGGGTTTTGTGACCCGGCTTTGGTTTATGTGACCCGGCTTTGGTTTTAGTGACCCGCCTTTGATTTCGTTGACCCATCTTTGGTTTTTGTGACTCGGCTTTAGTTTATGTACCCCGGCTTTGGTTACTATCACCCAGCTTTGTTTACTGTGATCCGGCTTCGGTTTCTGTGATCCGGCTTCGGTTTCTGTGACCCGGCTTTGGTTTCAATGACCCGGCTTTGGTTTATGTGGCCAGGCCTTGGTTTTTGTGACCCGGCTTTGGTGTTTGTGACCCGGCTTTGGTCTCTGTGAACCGGCTTTGGTTCCGGTGACCCGGCTTTGGTTTTTGTGACCCGGCTTTGGTTGCTGTGACCCCGCTTTCGTTTTTATGATCTGGCTTTGGTTTCTGTGACCCGACTGTGGTTTATGTGACCCGGCTTTGGTTTATGTGACTCGGCTTTGGTGTCTGTGACCCGGCTTTGGTTTCTGTGTCCCGGCTTTGGTTTATGTGACCCGGCTTTGGTTTCTATGACCCGGCTTTGGTTTCTGTAATCCGGCTTTCGTTTTTGTGACACAGCTTTGGTTTCTGTGACTCGGTTTTGGTTTCTGTGACTCGTCTTTGGTTTCTGTGACCCGGCTTTGGACCCTCTGTCACCCGGCTTTGGTGTATGTGACCCGGCTTTGGTTTCTGTGACCCGGCTTTGTTTTCTGTAATCCGGCTTTGGTTTTTGTGACCCGGCTTTGGTTTATGTGACCCGGCTTTGGTGTATGTGACCCGGCTTTGGTTTCTGTGACCCGGCTTTGTTTTCTGTAATCCGGCTTTGGTTTTTGTGACCCGGCTTTGGTTTATGTGACCCGACTTTGATTAATGTGACTCGTCTTTGGTTTATGTGACCGTCTTTGGACCCTCCGTGACCCGCCTTTCGTTCCTGGGAACAAGCTTTGGTCTCTGTGACCCAGCTTTGGTTTCTGTGACCCGGCTTTGGCTTTTGCGAGTCGTCTTTGGTTTCTGTGACCCAGCTTTGGACCCTCCGTGATCCTACTTTGGTTTATGTGACCCGGTTTTGGTTTACGTGACCCGGCATTGGTTTCTTTGACCCGGCTCTGGTTTCCGTGACCCAGATTTGGTTTCTATGACCGGTCTTTGGTTTCTGTGACCCGGCTTTGGTTTTTGTGACGCGACGTTGGTTTCTGTGACCTGGCTTTGGTTACTGTGACCCGGCTTTGGTTTCTGTGACCCAGGTTTGGTTCTGTGACCCGGCTTTTGTTTTTGTGACCCGGCTTTGGTTTTTGTGACCAGGCTTTTGTTTATGTGACCCGGCTTTGGTTTCTATGACCCGGTTTTGGTTTCTGTGACCCGGCTTTGGTTTCCGTGACCTGGCTTTGGTTGTTGTGACCCGGCTTTGATTTCTGTGATCCGGCTTTGGTTTCTGTGACCAAGCTTTGATTTCTATTACCCGGTTTTGGTTTTTGTGACCCGGCTTTGGTTTCTTTGACCCGGCTTTGGTTTCTGTGACCCGGCTTTGGTTTCTGTGACCCGGCTTTGGTTTATGTAACCCGGCTTTCGTTTCAATGACCCGGCTTTGAATTATGTGACCCGGCTTTGGTTTCGGTGACCCATCTTTGATTTCTGTGACCCGGCTTTGCTTTTTGTGACTCGGCTTTGGGTTATGTGACCCGGCTTTGGTTACTGTGACCCAGCTTTGCTTACTGTGATCCAACTTCGGTTTCTGTGTTCTGGCTTTTGTTTTGGTTTTTGTGGCCAGGCTTTGGTTTCCATGACCCGGCTTTGGTTTGTGTGACCCAGCTCTGGTTTATGTGATCCGGCTTTGGTTTATGTGGCCCCGCTTTATGTTCTGTGACCCGGCTGTGGTTTCAGTGACCCGACTTTGGTTTCTCTGACCCTGCTTTGGTGTTTGTGACCCAGCTTTGGTCTGTGTGACCCGGCCTCGTTCCTATGATCCGACTTTGGTTTCTGTGACCCAGCTTTGGTTGCTGTGACCCCGCTTTGGTTTTTGTGATCCGGCTTTGGTTAATGTGACCCGACTCTGGTTTATGTGACCCGGCTTTGGGTTCTGTGACCTGGCTTTGGTTTTTTGTTACTCGGCTTTGGATACTGTGACCTTGCTTTGCTTTATGTGACCCGGTTTTCGTTTTTGTAATGTGGTTCTGGTTTCTGTGATACGGCTTTGGTTTTTATGATCCGGCTTTGGTTTTTGTGACTCGTTTTTGGTTTATGTAACCGGCTTTGAACCCTCTGTTACCCGGCTTTGGTTTATGTGACCCGGCCTTTGTTTCTCTGACCCGGCTTTGGTTTCTCTAATCCGGCTGTGGTTTTTGTGACCCGGCTTTGGTTTATGTCATTTGGCATTGGTTTATGTGACTTGTCTTTGGTTTCTGTGACCCGGCTTTGGACCCTTAGTGACCTGGCTTTGGTTTCTGTGAAGTGGCTTTGGTTACTGTGACCCTGCTTTGGTTTCTATGAACCGGCTTTGGTTTCTGTGACTCGTCTTTGATTTCTGTGACCCGGCTTTGGACCCTCTGTGACACTGCTTTTGTTTCTGTGACCCGCCTTTGGTTTCTGTGACCCGGCTTTCGTTTCTGTGACCCGGCGTTGGTTTCTGTGACCCGGCTTTGGTTCCTGTGACCCGACTTTGGTTTCTGTGGCCTTTCTTTGGTTTCTGTGACCCGGCTTTGGTTTTTGTGACTCGGCTTTGGTTCCTGTGACCCGGCTTTGGTTTCTGTGACCCGGCTTTCGTTTCTGTGACCCGGCGTTGGTTTCTGTGACCCGGCTTTGGTTCCTGTGACCCGACTTTGGTTTCTGTGGCCTTTCTTTGGTTTCTGTGACCCGGCTTTGGTTTTTGTGACTCGGCTTTGGTTCCTGTGACCCGGCTTTGGTTTATGTGACCCGGCTTTGGTTTATGTGACCCGGCTTTTGTTTATGTGACCTGGCTTTGGTTTCTATGACCCGGCGTTGGTGTATGAGATCCGGCTTTGGTTTCCGTGACCTGGCTTTGCTTTATGTGACCCGGCTCTGGTCTTTGTGGCCCGGCTTTGGATTCTGTGACCCGGCTTTGGTTTTAGTGACCCACCTTTGATTTCGGTGACCCATATTTGGTTTTTGTGACTCGGCTTTAGTTTTTGTGCCCCGGCTTTTGTTACCGTGACCTAGCTTTGGTAACTGTGATCCGGCTTCGGTTTCTGTGATCCGGCTTTGGTTTCTGTGACCCGGCTTGGTTTTCGTGGCCAGGCTTTGGTTTATGTGACCCGGCTTTGGTTTGTGTGACCAAGCTCTGGTTTCTGTAATCCGGCATTGGTTTATGTGACCCGGCTTTGGTTTCTGTGATCCAGCTTTGGTTTCTGTGACCCGGCTTTGGTTTCTGCGACCCACCTTTGGTGTTTGTGACCCGAGTTTGGTCTATGTGACCCGGCTTTGGTTCCGGCGACACGGCTTTGGTTTCTGTGACCCGGCTTTGGTTGTTGTGACCCCGCTTTGGTTTTTGTGATCCGGCTTTGGTTTCTGTGACTCGACAGTAGTTTATCTGACCCGGGTTTGATTTCTCTGACCCGGCTTTGGTTTCTGTGACCCGGCTTTGGTTTCTGTGACCCGGCTTTGGTTTCTGTGACCCGGCTTTGGTTCCTTTGACCCGACTGCGGTTTTCGTGACCCGGCTTTGGTCGCTGTGACCCCGCTTTGGTTTTTGTGATCCGGCTTTGGTTTATGCGACTCGACTGTGGTTTATGTGACCCGCCTTTGGTTTCTGTGACCCGGCTTTGGTTTTTGTGACTCGGCTTTGGCTTTCTGTGACCCGGCTTTGGTTTGTGTGACCTGGCTTTGGTTTATGTGACCTGGGTTTGGTTTCTGTAATTTGATTTTGGATTATGTGATCCGGCTTTGGTTTCTGTGATCCGGCTTTGGTTATTATGACTCGTCTTTGGGTTATGTGAACCGGCTTTGGACCCTTTGTTACCCGGCTTTGGTTTCTGTGACCCGGCTTTGGTTTCTCTGACCCGGTTTTGGTTTCTAAGACCCGGCTTTGGTTTCTCAAATCCGGCTTTGGTTTTTATGACCCGGATTTGGTTTATGTGACCCGGCTTTGGTTTATGTGACTCGTCTTTGGTTTCCATGACCCGGCTTTGGTCCCTTTGTGACCCGGCTTTGGTTTCTGTGAACTGGCTTTGGTTTATGTGACCCGGCTTTTCTTTCTATGACCCCGCTTTGGTTTCTGTGACTCGTCTTTGGTTTCTGTGACCCGACTTTGGACCCTCTGTGACGCTGCTTTGGTTTCTGTGACCCGTGTTTGATCTCTGTGACCCGGCTTTGGTTTATGTGACAGGACGTTGGTTTCTGTGACCCGGCTTTGGTTAATGTGACCCGGCTTTGGTTTCGTTGGCCCGTCTTTGGTTTTTGTGACCCGGCTTTGGTTGTTGTGACCGAGCTTTGGTTCCTGTGACCCGGCTTTGGTTTCTGTGACCCGGCTTTTGTTTTTGCGACCCAGCTTTGGTTTCTGTGACCCGGCTTTGGTTTCTGTGACCCGGCTTTGGTTTATGTGACCAGGCTTTGATTTCTATGACCCGGCTTTTCTTCATGTGACCCGGCTTTGGTTTATGTGGACCGGCTTTGGTTTCTGTGACCCGGCTTTGGTTTCTGTGCCCTGGCTTCGGTTTCTTTGACCCGGCTTTGGTTTCTTTGAATCGGCTTTGAGTTCTGTGACCCGGCTTTTGTTTGTGTGACCCGGCTCGATTCAGTGACCCGGCTCTGGGTTTTGTGACCCGGCTTTGGTTTCTGTGACCCGGCTTTGGTTTTAGTGACCCGCCTTTGATTTCGGTGACCAATCTTTGGTTTTTGTGACTCGGCTTTAGTTTATGTGCCCCGGCTTTGGTTACTGTGATGCAGCTTATGTTACTGTGATCCGGCTTCAGTTTCTGTGATCCGGCTTTGGTTTATGTGACCCGGCTTTGGTTTTTGTGGCCATGCTTTGGCTTATGTGACCCGACTTTGGTTTGTGTGACCTGGCTCTGGTTTCTGTAATCCGGCATTGGTTTATATGACCTGGCTTTGGTTTCTGTGACCCGGCTTTGGTTTGTGTGACCCGGCTTTGGTTGCTGTTACCCCGCTTTTGTTTTTGTGATCTGGCTTTGGTTTCTGTGACTCAACTCTGGTTTATGTGACCTGGCTTTAATTTCTATGACTCCGCTTTGGTTTCTGTGACCGGGCTTTGGTTTCTGTGACCCGGCTTTGGTTTATGTGACACGGCTTTGGTTTCTATGACCCAGCTTTGGTTTATGTAATCCGGCTTTGGTTTTTGTCACAGAGCTTTGGTTAATGTGACTCGGCTTTGGTTTATGTGACTCGTCTTTGGTTTATGTGACCCGGCTTTGGACCCTCTGTCACCCGGCTTTGGTTTATGTGACCCGGCTTTGGTTTCCGTGACCCGGCTTTGGTTTTTGTCCCGGCTTTGGTTTTTTTGACCCGGCTTTGGTTTATGTGACCCGGCTTTGGTTTCCGTGACCCGGCTTTGGTTTTTGTCCCGGCTTTGGTTTTTTTGACCCGGCTTTGGTTTATGTGACCCGGCTTTGGTTTATGTGAGTCGTCTTCGGTTTCTGTGATCCGGCTTTGGACCCTCCGTGACCCGGCTTTCCTTTCAGTGAACAAGCTTTGCTTTCTGTGACCCGGCTTTGATTTCTGTGACCCGGCTTTGGTTTTTGTGACATGTCTTTGGTTTCTGTGACCCGGCTTTGGACCCTCCGTGATCTTGCTTTGGTTTCTGTGACCCGGTTTTGGTTTCTGCGACCCGGCTCTGGTTTTTGTGACCCGACATTGGTTTCTTTGACCCGGCTTTGGTTTTTGTGACCCAGCTTTGGTTTCTATGACCGGTCTTTGGTTTCGGTGACCCGGCTTTCATTTTTGTGACCCGACGTTTGCTTCTGTGACCTGGCTTTGGTTATTGTGACCCGGCTTTGGTTTTTGTGACCCAGCTTTGGTTTCTGTGATCCGGTTTTGGTTTTTGTGACCCGGCTTTTGTTTATGTGACCCGGCTTTGGTTATTGTGACCCGGCTTTGGTTTTTGTGACCCAGCTTTGGTTTCTGTGATCCGGTTTTGGTTTTTGTGACCCGGCTTTTGTTTATGTGACCCGGCTTCAGTTTCTATGACCCGGTTTTGGTTTCTGTGACCAGGCTTTGGTTTCCGCGGCCTGGCTTTGGTTGTTGTGACCCGGCTTTGGTTTCTGTGATCCGGCTTTGGTTTCTGTGACCAGGCTTTTATTTCTATTACCCTGTTTTGGTTTTTGTGACCCGGCTGTCGTTTCTCTGACCCGGCTTTGGTTTCTGTGACTCGGCTTTGGTTTCTCTAACCCGGCTTTGGTTTCTGTGACCTGGCTTTGGTTTCTTTGAATCGGCTTTGATTTGTGTGACCCGGCTTTTGTTTGTGTGGCCCGGCTTTGGTTTATATGAGACGGCTCTGGTTTCTGTGACCCGGCTTTGGTTTCTGTGACCCGGCTTTGGTTTCTCTGACCGAGATTTGGTTTATGTGACAAGGCTTTGGTATCTGTAGACCGGCTTTGGTTTATGTGACCCGGCTTTGGCTTCCGTGACTTGGCTTTGGTTTATGTGACCCATCTTTGGTTTCTAAGACCCGGCTTTTTAGTTTCTATGACCCGGCTTTGGTTTCAGTGATCCGACTTTGGATTGCGTGACCCGGCTTTGGTTTCTCTGACTTGGCTTTGGTTTCTGTGACCCGGTTTTAGTTTCTCTGACCCAGCTCTGGTTTATATGACCCAGTTTTGGTTTCTGTGACCCGGCTTTGGTTTCCGTGACAGGGCTTTGGTTGATGTGACCCCACTTTGGTTTCTGTGACCCAGCTTTGGTTTATGTGACCCGGCTTTGGTTTCTGTGACCCGGCTTTGGTTTCTGTGACCCGGGTTTGGTTTCTGTGACCCGGCTTTGGTGTATGTGACCAGGCTTTGGTCTCTGTGACCCGGCTTTGGTTTCCGTGACAGGGCTTTGGTTGATGTGACCCCGCTTTGGTTTCTGTGACCCAGCTTTGGTTTATGTGACCCGGCTTTGGTTTCTGTGACCCGGCTTTGGTTTCTGTGACCCGGGTTTGGTTTCCGTGACCCGGCTTTGGTGTATGTGACCAGGCTTTGGTCTCTGTGACCCGGCTTTGGTTCCGATGACCCGGATTTGGTTTATGTGACCCGGCCTTGGTTGCTGTGACTTCGTTTTGGTGTTTGTGATCCGGCTTTGGTTTCTGTGACCCGACTGTGGTTTATGCGACCCGGCTTTGGTTTCTATGACCCGGCTTTGGTCTCTGTAATCCGGCTTTGGTTTTTGTGACACAGCTTTGGTTTTTGTGACTCGGCTTTGGTTTTTGTGACTCGTCTTTGGTTTTTGTGACCCGGGTTTGAACCCTCTGTCACCTGGCTTTGGTTTCTATGACCCGGCTTTGGTTTCTATGACCCGGCTTTGGTTTCTGTAATCAGGCTTTGGTGTTTGTGACCCGGCTTTGGTTCCTGTTACCCGGCTTTGGACACTCTGTGACCCGGCTTTTGGTCCTATGAACAAGCTTTGGTTTCTGTGACTCGGCTTTGGTTTTTGTGACCCTGCTTTGGTTTATGTGACTCGTCTTTGGTTTTCGTGACCTGGTTTTGGTTTCTGTGACTCGTCTTTGGTTTATGTGATCTGGCTTTGGACCCTCTGCGATCCTGCTTTGGTTTCTGTGACCCGGTTTTGGTTACTTTGACCCGGCTTTGGTTTCTGTGACCCGGCAGTGGTTTCTGTGACCCGGCATTGGTTTCTGTGACCCGGCTTTGGTTTCTATGACCCGTCTTTGGTTTCTCTGACCCGGCTTTGGTTTATGTGACCCGGCTTTTGTTTGTGTGACCCGGCTTTTGTTTATGTGACTTGGCTTTGGTTTCTATCACCTGTTTTTGGTTTCTGTGATCCGGCTTTGGTTTCCGTGACCTGGCTTTGGTTTTTGTTACCCGGCTTTGGTTTCTGTGATCTGGCTTTGGTGTCTGAGACCAGGCTTTGACTTCTATTACCCGGTTTTGGTTTCTGTGACCCGGCTTTGGTTTCTGTGACCCGGCTCTGGTTTCTGTGACCTGGCTTTGGTTTCTGTGACCTGGCTTTGGTTTCTGTGACCTGGCTTTGGTTTCTTTGAATGGGCTCTGATTTATGTGACCAGGCTTATGTTTGTGTGACCCGGCTTTGGTTTCTGTGACCCGGCTCTGGTTTCTGTGACCCGGCTTTGGTTTCTGTGACCCGGCTTTGGTTTCTGTGACCCGGCTTTGGTTTATGTGACCCGGTTTTGGTGTTAGTGGATCGGCTTTGACTTGTGTGACCCGGCTTTGGCTTCTGTGACTTGGCTTTGGTTTCTGTGACCCAGCTTTGGTTTGTAAGACCCGGCTTTTAGTTTATATGACTCGGGTTTGGTTTTTGTGACCCGGCTTTGGTTCAGTGATCCGGCTTTGGATTACGTGACCCGGCTTTGGTTTATTTGACTTGGCTTTGGTTTCTCTGACCCGGCTTTAGTTTATCAGACCCGGCTCTGGTTTCTATGATCCGGTTTTGGTTCCTGTAACCCGACTTTGGTTTCTGTGACAGGGCTTTGGTTTAAGTGACATGGCTTTGGTTCCTGTGACCCACCTTTGGTTTCTGTGACCCGGCTTTGGTTTCTATGTCTCGGTTTCGGTTTTGTGACCCGGCTTTGGTTCTGGGACCCGGCTTTGGTTTCTGTGACCTGGCTTTGGTTTCTGTGACCCGGCTTTGGTTTGTGTGACCCCGTTTTGGTTTCTATGACATGGCTTTGGTTCGTGTGACCCGGCTTTGGTTCTGTGACCTGGCTTTGGTTGCTGTGACCCGGCTTATGTTTCTGCGATCCGGCTTTGGATTCCGCGACCCGGCTTTGGTTTCTGTGACCGGGCTTTGGTTTCTATGACCGAGCTTTGGTTTGTGTGCTCCGGCTTTGGTTCGTTGACCCGGCTTTGGTTTCTGTGACCCGGCTTTGGTTTTTGTGACTCGGCTTTGGTTTCTCTGACCCGACTTTGGTTTTTTGTGACCCGGCTTTGGTTTCTGTTATCCGGCTTTGGTTTCTATGACCTGGCTTTGGTTTCTGTGACTCGGCTTTGGTTTCTCTGACCCGACTTTGGTTTTTTGTGACCCGGCTTTGGTTTCTGTTATCCGGCTTTGGTTTCTATGACCTGGCTTTGGTTTCTGTGACACGGCTCTGGTTTCCGTGACTTGGCTTTGGTTTATGTGACATGGCTTTGGTTTCTGTGACCCGGCTTTGGTTTCTGTGACCCGGCTTTGGTTTTTGTGTCCCAGCTTTGGTTAATGTGACCCGACTTTGGCTTGTGTGACCCTGCTTTTCTTTATGTGACCCGGCTTTGTTTTCCGTGACTTGACTTTTGTTTCCATGATCCAACCTTGGTTTCTGTGACCCGGCTTTGGTTGCTGTGACCCGGCGTTGGTTTCTGTGACCTGGCTTTGGTTTAAATGACCCGGCTTTGATTTATGTGACCCGGCTTTGGTTGTTGTGACCCGGCTTTGATTTCTGTGACACGGCTTTGGTTTTTGTGACTCTGCTTTGGTTTCTGTCACCCGGCTTTGGTCGCTGTCACCCAGTATTGGTTACGTGATCCGGCTTCCGTTTTTGTGATCCGGCTCTGGTTTCTGTGACCCGGCTTTGGTTGTTGTGGCCAGGCTTTTGTTTCTGTGACTCGGCTTTGCTTTGTGTGACCCGGCTCTGGTTTCTGTGACCCCGCTTTGGTTTATATGACCCGGCTTTGGATTCTGTGACCCGGCTTTGGTTTCTGTGACCCTGCTTTGGTTTCTGTGACCCGGGTTTGGTGTTTGTGACCCGGCTTTGGTCTCTGTGACCCTTCTTTGGTTTCTCTGACCCGGCTTTGGTTTCTGTGACCCGGCTTTGGTTTCTGCAATCCCGCTTTGGTTTTTGTGATCTGGCTTTGGGTTCTGTGACCCGACTGTGGTTTCTGTGACCCGGCTTTGGTTTATGTGACCCGCTTTTGGTTTTTGTGACCCGGCTTTGGTTTCTGTGACCCAGATTTGGTTTCTGTGACCGGTTTTGGTTTCTGTGACCCGGCTTTGGTTTCTGTAATCCGGCGTTGGTTTCTGTGACCTGGCTTTGGTTTATGTGACCTGGCTTTGGTTTATGTGATTCGGCTTTGGTTTCTGTAATCCGGGTTTGGGTGTTGTGACCCGGCATTGGTTTCTATGACCCGGCTTTGGTTTATGTGACTCGTCTTTGGTCTCTGTGACCCGGCTTTGGACCCTCTGTGACCCGCCTTCTGTCTATGAGAACTGGCTTTGGTTTCTGTGACCCGGCTTCGTTTTATGTGACCCGGCTTTGGTTTTTGTGACTCGTATTTGGTTTCTTTGACCCAGCTTTGGACCCTTTGTGACCCGGCTTTGCTTTATGTGACCCGGCTTTGGTTTTTGTGACCCAGCTATGGTTTCTGTGACCCGGCTTTGGTTTCTGTGACCCGGCTTTGGCTTATGTGACCTAGCTTTGGTTTCTGTGACCCGTCTTTGGTTGCTGTGACCCGGCTTTGGTTTTTGTGACCCGGCGTTTGTTTCCGTGACCCGGCTTTGGTTCCTGTGACCCGGCTTCGGTTTATGTGACCCGGCTTTGGTTTCTGTGACCCGGCTTTGGTTTCTATGACCAAGCGTTGGTTTTGTGCCCCGGCTCTGGTTTCTGTGACCCAGATTTGGTTTTTAAGACTCGGCTTTGGTTTTTGTGACCCGGCTTTGGTTTCTGTGATCGGCTCTGGTTTCCGTGACCCTGTGTTGGGTTGTTTGACATGGCTTTGGTTTCTTTGACCCGGCTTTGGTTATGTGACCTGGCTTTGGTTGTTGTGACCTGGCTTATGTTTATGTGATCCGGCTTTGGATTATGTGACCCAGCTTTGGTTTCTGTGACCCGGCTTTGGTTTATATGACCAGGCGTTGGTTTATGTGCTCCGGCTTTTGATCTTTGACCCGGCTTTGGTTTCTTTGACCTGGCTTTAGTTTCTGTGACCCGGCTTTTGTTTCTCTGGCCTGGCTTTGGTTTCTGTGACCCGTCTTTGGTTTGTGTGACCCGGCTTTGCTCTCTGTGACCCGGCTTTGTTTTCTGTGACTCGGCTTTTGTTTCTGTGACCCAGCTTTGGTTTCTGTGTCCTGGCTGTGGTTGCTGTGACCCGGCTTTGGCTATTGTGACCCGGGTTTGGATTCAATGACCCGGCTTTGGTGTATGTGACCTGGCTTTCGTTTATGTGACCCGGCTTTGGTTTTATGTAATCCGGCTTTGGTTGTTGTGACCCGGCTTTGGTTTCTGTGACTCGGCTTTAGTTTCTGTGACTCGTCTTTGGTTTCTGTGACCTGGCTTTGGATCCTCTCTGACCCGCGTGTGGTTTCTGTGTTTTGGCTTTGGTTTCTGTGACCCAGCTATGTTTTATGTGTCCCAGCTTTGGTTTTTGTGACTCGTTTTTGTTTATGTGACCCAGCTTTGGACCCTCTGTGACCCGGCTTTGGTTTATGTGACCCTGCATTGGTTTCTACTACACGGCTTTGGTTTCTATGACCCGGGTTTGGTTTCTCTGACACGGCGTTGGTTAACGTGACCCGGCTTTGGTTTCTGTGACCCGTCTTTGGTTTTTGTGACCCGGCTTTGGTTTTTGTGGCCCGGCACTGGTTTATGTGACCCGGCTTTGGTTTTTGTGATCTAGCTTTGGTTTCTATGACTCGTCTTTGGTTTCTGTGACCCGGCTTTGGTTTCTATGCCCCGGCTTTGGTTTTGTGACCTGGCTCTGATTTTTGTGACCCGGCTTTGGTTTCTGGGACCCGGCTTTTGTTTTTGTGACCCGGCTTTGGTTTCTGTGACCCGGCTTTGATTTCCGTGACTCCGCTTTGGTTTCTATGACCTGGCTTTGGTTTCTGTGACCCGGCTTTGATTCTGTGACCTGGCATTGGTTGTTGTGACCCGGCTTATGTTTCTGTGATCCGGCTTTGGATTATGTGACCCGGCTTTAGTTTCTGTGACCCGGCCTTGGTTTCTATGACCAGGCTTTGGTTTCTGTGCTCCGGCATTGGTTCGTTGAGCCGGCTTTGGTTTCTTTGACCCGCCTTTGGTTTCTGTGACCAGGCTTTTGTTTCTCTGACATGGCTTTGGTTTTTGTGACCAGTCTTTGGTTTGTGTGACCCGGCTTTGCTCTCTATGACCCGGCTTTGTTTTCTGTGACTCGGCTTTTGTTTTTGTGACCCGGCTTTGGTTTCTGTCCGGCTTTGGGTTCTGTGACCCGACTGTGGTTTCTGTGACCCGCATTTGGTCTCTGTGACCCGACGTTGGTGACTGGGACCGGCTTTGGTCTATGTGACCCGGCTTTGGTTCCTGTGACCCGGCTTTGGTTTCTGTGACCCGGCTTTGGTTGCTGTGACCCCGCTTTCATTTTTGTGATCCGGCTTTGGTTTATGCTACCCGACTCTGGTTTATGTGACTCGGCTTTGGTTTCTGTGACCCGGCTTTGGTTTCTGTGACCCGGCTTTGGTTTCTGTGACCCGGCTTGGGTTTCTGTCACCGGGCTTTGGTTTCTGTGATCCGGCTTTGGTTTCTATAATCCGGTTTTGGTTTGTGTGATCCAGCGTTGGTTTATGTGATCCGGCTTTGGTTTTTGTGACTCGTCTTTGGTTTCGGTTACTCGGCTGTGGACCCTATGTCACCCGGCTTTGCTTTCTGTGACCCGGCTTTTTTTGCTGTGATCAGCTTTGGTTTCTCTAACCCGGCTTTGGTTTTTGTGACCCATCTTTGGTTTCAGTGACCCGGATTTTGTTTCTATGACACGACTTTGGTTTCTATGACCCGGCTTTGGACCCTCTGTGACCCGGCTTTGGTTTATATGAACTGGCTTTGGTTTATGTGACCCAGCTTTGGTGTCTATGACCCGACATTGGTTCCTGTGACTCGTCTTTGGTTTCTCTGACCCGGCTTTGGACCCTCGGTGACGCTGCTTTGGTTTCTGTGACCCGGCTTTGGTTTTTGTGACCTGGATTTTTTTTTCTATGACTTGGCTTTTGTTTATGTGACCCGGCTTTAATTCTTGTGACCCGGCTTTGGTTTATATTGTCAACCGGCCTGAGGCGAACGGACTAGAAAACAGGGCCGACACAATAGCACTTGCCGTCCGCTCCTAGCATTTCAGCTAGGAGAAGATATCACCCTCAGGATCACGGTTCCACACTGAGCAGTTCATAGACAATCACTTGCTAGCAACTGTGTCCACTTAACACTTGGTCACTTTCGCGCGAGGTGCTAGTCAAAGACTAAATCCTGGGGCTTAGACCAACCAGTGTCTTCTTTATACTGTTCCTTAGTTGGACAACTCTGTGAGGAGCATCTAAGGCCAGATTGTGTAATTAGAATGAGGAATGAGCCTGGTACATATAGTCCTAGGCCTGGCTTATAAGGTGTGTGGGTAGTGGCACTTTTTGGGTGGTCACTCCACACCACCTCACCAGTCCGCCAAATGGCGCATCCACTGACCGCCAAGTGGCGCACTCTCCTCATGCATGGAGAAATGTTTAAGAAACTTCCCCTATGCTAGAAAGGTAAAAAACCTTCTGCGCACATCAAGACTCGATCGTAGGACTTGTTGTTTCCAAGTCCAAGATGCTATCCGTTGTGCTACACTTCTGGTGTCTCACTTGGACTTGCACCACGAACAAGGTTTGGGGGACTTACTCCAAGGGAGCAGTGCATGCCCAACCTGTCCGTCAAGCCATAGCAGTGGCCATGGGGCATAGAAGAACAACAATCTCTCCCTTGCACCTTAGGCCACCTTCTGTGGTAGTTTTCTTCGGCACGAGCCTGTAGCTCTATGTTGTGTTTGTGCACGTCAACTTTCTTGGTCTTTAGTTCTCATCCCTTGCATCCACCATGCCGACTCCTCGAGCACCTGCAACATGCAAGTCGCTGTCTAGCGGCTTTGTCAGGAATTCCGCAAGCATTTTCTTGGTTGCGACGTGCTCTAGTTCCACGACACCCTTGGCGACAAGGTCACGTGAGTAGTGGTACCGAATATCAATGTGCTTTGTACGCCGGGAGATCATGTCGTCCTCTGCCATAGCGATGGCACTTTGGTTATCGATGCGCATGACCGTTGCTTCCTCTTGTGGTGCCTTTATCTCACCAAGCAAAAATCAAAGCCATTGCGTTTCCTTGCACACTTCAAAGAGTGCAATGTACTCCGCCTCAGCAGTAGAAAGCGAGACGCATTCTTGCTTCCTACTTTTCCACGAGACCGCACCACCGTTGAGAAGATAGACAAACCCTGAGGTGGACTTCCTGTCATCAATCCGTCCTCCCCAGTCCGCGTCACTATAGCATGTCATTTGCAGCAAGTCTGATCCTTCAAGACCTCCAAACCGAAGTCCGACGTGCCGAGTCTTTTTGAGTTAGCAAAAAAATCGCTTCATATCTTGCCAATGTTCTGGCCCATGGTTGGCCACAAACCTGCTCACCTGACCCACCGCATAAGCAATGTCAGGTCACGTTCCCACCATCGCGTACACGAGGCTCCCAACAGCGGACTGGTACGGAATGGTTTGCATCTCCTGCCGGTCTGCCTCGTTGCTTCGTGACATGGAGGAGGAGAGCTTGCAGTCGGATGGCATGGGGGTGCTGACGGGTTTGCAGTCCTCCATGTTATAACGCTTCAATACGTCCATGATGTACTTGGTCTGGTTGAGCTCGATGGTGCCAGCTTTGCGGTTGCGGTGAACAGCAATCCCGAGGTAGTACTCGAGAGGTCCCATGTCCTTCATCTAAAACCTGCTGGCCAGATTTTTCTTGAGGTCCGTAAGGGCCTCCTGCGAGGAAGAACACATGATGAGATCGTCCACGTACAATGCCACGAGCAGCAAGCCACGTTTGTCCTCCCGCACATAGACGCTGGGGTCAGTCATGCAATGTGCAAAGGAGATCTCAGCCATGAAGCTGTCCATCTCCTTGTACCAGATCCGCGGGGCCTGCTTCAGCACGTACAACGCCTTCACCAGCTTGCACACCTTACCCTCGGGTGCTTTGACACCTTCCGGCACCTCCATTAGCACCTCCTTGTCGAGCTTCCCATAAAGGAAAGCTGTCTTCACATCCATTTGGTGGATCTCAAGGTCTTTCGCGGCAGCGACGGCAAGCAGGGACCTGATTGAGGCAAACGTGACAATCGGTGTGAAGGTCTCATCGTACTCAGACCTTGTGCGCTCTGAGAATTCTTTTGCCATGACCCTTGCCTTGTACTTGTCGATGCTATCATCTTGCTTCCGCTTCAACCTGAGCACCCACTTTGAGCCCACCACGTGAGCGTTAGCGGGTCTGTCCACCAGCACCCATGTGCCATTTTCTTCGATGGACGCGAGCTCGCTCTCCATCGCCTCCTTCCACTTGGCCGCATCGGGCCTTGCCAGCGCCTCAGCCACAGTGAGCGGCTCTCCCTGAGCTAAACAAGACCAGCTCGGTCCAGTCCAGCTCCCGATGTCAGCGTCGTACTTTGCAGTTTGTTTTCTTTTTCGTGTGCCGCGACGTTGCATTGCTGGTGGATCTGTGCAATGCTGTTGCTCCTGTGCTGCAGGCTGCTCTGTAGTTAAGTTTTCTTCTTTTGAAGAGCCACTGGCCTCCGAGCTGTTTTCAGAGTCCTCGGACGTCTCGGACTCTGTATCGGAGCTCGCCGCTGCGTCAGCCTGCGCAGCCGCTCTTCCTCCCACACCACTATTCTTCACGGCCTGCTGTACTGGCTCCACTTGCCAGTTTTCGGGAGCTTGATCTCCTGACTCCAGCAGCACCAACCACTCTCCCTATTTTGGAGCTTGCATGGGATCAAGCATCTCTTCCTTGCCTGGTTTCCTTTCGTCAAAGGTTACGTCTCGGCTGGTGATGAATCTTCTTCTTGCCAGGTCCCACAGGCGGTAGGTCTTGTGGGCCGTCTCATAGCCCACCATAACGGACTTTCGCGCTCTTGCATCCAGATTGCCGGCACCCTCGCCCGCCTGGACCTTTGCCCATGCGGTGCAGCCGAATACTTTCAGGTGTGATGCGTCCGGCTTCTTCCCTGACCAAACTTTGTATGGCGTCATCTGTTGCTTTCCCTTCTTCTTTCCGCGTCTGCCCAGAGCAGCCGCAGGAGTCAGGTTGACGAGATAGCATGCCGTTCTTGCCGCTTCCGCCCAGAACCGCGGTGGAAGCTTTGCATCAAAGAGCATGCTATGCACCATGCCGAGGATGGTCTGATTCATCCGTTCCGCAACACCATTGCTCTGCGGCGTGTAAGGCGTTGTGCGCTGGTGGCTGATCCCATGTTGCCTCAACCAGCCCTTGCATGCCTCGTACTCTGCACCGTTGTCGCTTCGCATTGCTTTGACTTTCTTTCCGGTCTGCCGCTCCACTATGGCGACAAACTCCTGCAACTTTTCTCTGACCTCTCCCTTTGCTTTGAGGAAGAAGATCCACACCTTGCGGCTGTGGTCATCTATGAAGGTCAGAAAATACTTGCTATCACCATTTGACACTGTGCGAAAGGGTCCGCACACGTGAGTGTGAATGAGGTCAAGGGCTGATTCTGCGCGGCGACCATTGCGCTCAAAGCGCGTTCGCTTGGTCTTGCCTTGGAGGCAAGGTTCACACAGGCTGCCACATCCAACCGCATCCTTCTTGCAACCATTCATGCCACGGACCAGCTGTTGTTGCTGGATGACTTGGAGCGTGTTGTTTGCCACATGCCCAAAGCGTCTATGCCACAGATCAGCGTCTTCGTCTTTTGCGGCAGAGTATGCTTTTTCAGTATTTGTTGGTGTGCTCTCTTGCGTGGATGTCGGGACCAATGCCTTTGCTACAACCGCATGGCCCTCCTTTTCCAAGCTCTTTGCTGCCGTTGTCTGCAATACGTAGAGTCCATCAACCCGTGGAATCTGTGCCACGAGATCTTTGTTGGCGTAGAGGACCTTGATGTCTTCGTTCCTTGCGATGACTGCCTTCTTCTGCATGAACACCACCGTCATGTCATTGTCTGTTATTTTTGACACGGACACAAGGTTTGCCGCAAAGGAGGGCATATAGACCTAGTCACATAGCCGTAGATCCTTCTCTGCACCATTGAGGCTGATGCTCACCAGCTTGTCGCCCACGCCCTTTGCGTTCACGACGCTACCGTTTGCGCATCTGAACCGCTGATCGGTGGGGCCGATGGAGACAAATCCAGCCTGGTCGTTGCTAGAGTGATGATTGGTGCCGGAGTCAAGCCCAAAAGCTCCTGGCCTGAGCAGCGCCGCTCTTTTTTCTGGAGGCGTGCTCTGTGCCATCATGTTGGTAGCTTCGTTGCCACCCTTTTTGTTACCTTTGTTCCCACTGCTTCCGCTGTCTTCCTTCTTTGGCGACCTGCACTCTCTTTCCCAGTGCCCAGGTTTGCCGCAGTTGTGGCAGTCACCCTGTCGATTGGGAGCCTTGCCGCCATTGTTGCCTCCGCCACCACCGCTTCCGCTGCTGCCTTTCTGACCAAACCTGACCCTTTTCTCCCGCGGCCACCGTAGCGTGCGGCATAGGCTGAGAAATTAGCCTCACTTCCGTTGCGGCGCATGGCCTCGTTTCGCACGTACTCGGACACTGCCGTGTACGTCAGGTCGTCCTCCTTCCAGCCGCCCATGACGGTGATCATCGGGCTCCAGCTCTCCGGTAGCGCCATGAGGAGAATCATGGCTTGCATGTTCTCGTCAAGGTCCCAGTTCATCTGGCGAGCCTCGCCAAGGAGTCCTTCAAACTCCTGTAGGAAATCGGGGATTGATTCGCCCTCATTCACCCGCATGCTGATCAGCCGTTGTAGGATGAATAATCTGTTTGCAAGGGAGGTTGATTGGTGCACGCGCTTGAGCTTGTTGTAAGCTTTGGAAGCCAGCGTGTACCCGACAATGATGGGAACATACTTCTTAGCAATCGCGTTGCTGAGGAATGACATGGCAATATCATTTCGATCCATCCATGCCTCATGCTCGGATGTGCCTTCCGCGGGATCCTGCTCTTCTCCCTTCAGTAGTTTGATGAAGCCGCGCACTTTCATCGCCAGCTCAAACTGCCATCTCCAAAGGGGGAAGTCAATCCCCTCAAAAATGGGGATTCCTCCCAAGGGTCCAAGACCTTGCGGCAGTTACATAGCACTCACTTTTGCTTCAGTGGTCTGCCCTGTGGTAGCCACTGTTGAGTTTGGGGTCCGCCCTGCGGCAGTCCCCACTCCTCCTGATGGGTCAACCATTTTTGTTGCCCTTGTCTGCTTCCCACGTCTCTGCTGCGTTGAGGCCGATGTAGGCTGATGTTAGCTGATGTCTGCTACCGATTTTAGGATGTAGATCCGTTGCTTACCCCTTCAGCCGTTGTTCACCTGCAGACAGAGAAGATATCTACACCAACACACCCAGGGTCTTGCCACCAAGGGCAGAGCTTGTCCTGGTTGGGACACAAGGGTCGTGCCTCCAAGGGTAGAGCTTTTCCTTGGTCCCTGTGTGCTGAGTGCAGACGAAGCCGTTGAAGTTGATGAAGCTGATGGACCTGATGGAGCTGATGGAGCCGGCCTGCGCACCTGGAGAGAGCGTACCAGAGTTGAGCGAAGCGTGCCTTACAACTGGTCAGTGTGGGCCCATAACCCTTTGTCAACCGGCCTGAGGCAAACGGACTAGAAGACAGGGCCGACACAATAGCACCTGCCTTCCGCTCCTAGCATTTCAGCTAGGAGAAGATATCACCCTGAGGATCACGGTTCCACACTGAGCAGTTCCTAGACAATCACTTGCTAGCAACTGTGTCCACTTAACACTTGGTCACTTTCGCGCGAGGTGCTAGTCAAAGACTAACTCCTGGGGCTTAGACCAACCAGTGTCTTCTTTATACT
>SZWC01001184.1:127881-162041 GCA_023375785.1 Penium margaritaceum | reverse complement strand
TGTGACCGGCTTTGGTTTCTCTGACCCGGCTTTGGTTGCTGTGACCCGGCTTTGGTTTCTGTAACCCGGCTTTGGTTTCTGTGACCCGGCTTTGGTTCCTGTGACCCGGCTTTGGTTTATGTGACTCGGCTTTGGTTTCTGTGACCCTGATTTGGTTTCCGTGACCCGGCTTTGGATTCTGTGACCTGGCTTTAGTTTCTCTGACCCGGCTCTGGTTTCTATGACCCGGTTTTGGTTTCTGTGACCCGGATTTGCTTTCTGAGGCCCGGCTTTGGTTCTCTGACCCGGCTTTGGTTTCTATTACCCCGCTTTGGTTTTGTGACCCGGCTTTGGTTCTTGTGACATGGCTTTGGTTTCTAGGACCCGGCTTTGGTTTATGTGACCCGGCTTTGGTTGTTGTGACCCGGCTTTGGTTTATGTGACCACGCTTTGGTTTCCCTGACCTGGCTTTGGTTTCTGTGACCCGGAATTGGTTCACGTGACCCGGCGTTGGTGTCTGTGGACCGGCTCTGGTGTCTGTGACTCGGCTTTGGTTTCTGTGACTTGGCTTTGGTTACTATAACCCAGATTCGGTTTATAAGACCCGGCTTTTAGTTAATTTGACCCGGCTTTGGTTTCTGTGACCTGGCTTTGGTTTCAGTGACCCGGCTTTGGATTCTGTGACCCGGCTTTGGTTTCTCTGACCTGGCTTTGGTTTCTATGACTCGGCTTTCGGTTATGTGACGTGGCTTTGGTTTGCTGTGACCCAGCTCATGATTCTGTGACTCGGCTTTGGTTTTTGTGACTTGGCTTTGGTTTATGTAAAATGGCTTTGGTTTCTGTGACATTCTTATGGTTTCTGTGATCCGGTTTTGGTTTCTGTCACCTGGCTTTGGTTTATATGACCCGGCTTTGGCTTATGTGACCCGGGTTTGGGTTTTGTGACCGGCTCTGGTTTCTCTGACCCGGTATTTGTTTTTGTAATCCGGCTTTGGTTTATATGACCCGGCTTTGGTGTCTGTGACTCGGCTTTGGTTTCTGTGACCCAGCTTTGGTTTCTGTGACCCGGCTTTTCTTTCTGTGACCTGGCTTTGCTTTCTGTGACCCAGCTTTGGTTTCTGTGACCCGGCTTTGGTTTCTGTGACCCGACTTTGGTTTCTGTGACTCGGCTTTGGTTTCTGTGACCCTGATTTGGTTTCCGTGACCCGGCTTTGGATTCTGTGACCTGGCTTTACTTTCTCTGACCCGGCTCTGGTTTCCATGACCCGGTTTCGGTTTCTGTGACCCGGCTTTGGTTTATGTGGCAGGGCTTTGGTTTATGTGACCCGGCTTCGGTTTATGTGACCCAGCTTTGGTTTCTGTGACCCGGCTTTGGTCCTGTGACCCGGCCTTGGCTTCTATGTCCCGGCTTTTGGTTTGTGACCCGGATTTAGTTTTTGTGACCCGGCTTTGGTTTCTGGGACCCGGCTTTGGTTTCAGTGACCTGGCGTTGGTTTCTATGACCCGGCTTTGGGTTTTGTGACCCCGCATTGGTTTCTGTGACATGGATTTGGTTGCTGTGTCCCGGCTTTGGTTAAGTGACCTGGTTTTGGTTGCTGTGACCCGGCATATGTTTCTGTGATCCGGCTTTGGATTCCGTGACCCGGCTCTGGTTTCTGTGACCCGGCTCTGGTTTCTATGACCGGGCTTTGGTTTATGTGCTCCGGCTTTGGATCGTTGAACCGGCTTTAGTTTCTGTGACCCGGTTTTGGTTTCTGTGATTCGGCTTTGGTTTCTGTGACCTGGCCTTGGTTCGTGTGACCTGGCTTTGGTCTCTGTGATCCGGCTTTGATTTCTATGACCCGGCTTTGGGTTTTGTGACCCGGCATTTGTTTCCGTGACTTGGCTTTGGTTTATGTGGCCCGGCTTTGGTTTGTGTGACCCGGCTTTGGTTTCTGTGACCCGGCTTTCGTTTCTGTGACCCGGCTTTGGTTTCCGTGACCCGGCTTTGGTTTGTGTGACCCGGCTTTGTTTTCTGTGACCCGGCTTTGATTTCCGTGACTCGACTTTTGTTTATGTGACCCGGCTTTGGTTTATGTGATCCTGCTTTGGTTGCTGTGACTCGGTGTTGGTTTCTGGGATCCGGCATTGGTTTCAATGACCCGGCTTTAGTTTCTGTGACCCTGCTTTGGTTTCTGTGACCGGCTTTGATTTATGTGACCCGGCTTTGGTTTTTGTGACTCTGCTTTGGTATCTGAGACCCAGCTTTGGTTACTGTGATCCGGCTTCGGTTTGCGTTCCGGCTTTGGTTTCTGTGACCCGGCTTTGGTTGTTGTGGCCAGGCTTTGGGTTATGTGACCCGGCTTTAGTTTGTGTGACCCGGCTCTGGTTTTTGTGATCCGGCTATGGTTTATGTGACCCGGATTTGTTTTCTGTGACCCGGCTTTGGTTTCTGTGACCTGGCTTTGGTTTTTGTGACCCGGCTTTGATTTCTGTGACCCGGCTTTGGTGTCTGTGACCCGGCTTTGGTCTATGTTACCCGGCATTGGTTTCTGTGACCTGGCTTTGGTTTCTGTGACCCGGCTTTGGTTGCTTTGACCCCGCTTTGGTTTTTGTGATCCGGCTTTGGTTTCTGTGACCCGGCTTTGGTGTCTGTGACCCGGCTTTGGTTTATGTGGCCCGGCTATGGTTTCTGTGACCCGGCTTTGGTTTCGGTGACCCGGCTTTGGTTTCTGTGACCCGCCTTTGGTTTCTGTGACCCGGCTTTGGATTCTATGACCCGGCTTTGGTTTCTGTGACTCGCCTTTGGTTTTTGTGACCCGGCTTTGATTTCTGTGACCCGGCTTTGGTTTTTGTGACCCAGCTTTGGTTTTTGTGACCCGGCTTTGGTTTCTGTGACCCGGCTTTGGTTTATGTGACCCGGCTTTTATTTATGTGACCTGGCTTTGGTTGCCATGACCCCGTTATAGTTTCTGTGACCCAGCTTTGGTTATCGTGACCTGGCTTTGTTTTCTGTGACCCGGTTTTGGTTTCTATGACCCGGCTTTGGTTTATGTGACCAGGCTTTGATTTCTGTGACCCGGCTTTTATTTGTGTGACCCGGCTTTGGTATATGTGAACCGGCTTTGGTTTCTGTGACCCAGCTTTTGTTTGTGTGAATCGGCTTTGGTTTATGTGACCCGGCTCTGGTTTTTGTGACCTAGTTTCAGCTTCTGTGACCGGGCTTTGGTTTCAGTGACCCGCCTCTGATTTCTGTGACCCATCTTTGGTGTTTGTGACTCGGCTTCGGTTTATGTGCCCCGGCTTTGGTTACTGTGACCCGGCTTCGGTTTCTGTGATCTGCCTTTGGTTTCTGTGATCCAGCATTGGTTTAGGTGACCCGGCTTTGGTTTATGTGACCCGGCTTTGGTTTCTGTGATCCGGCTTTGGTTTATGTGATCCGGCTTTGGTGTTTGTGACCTGGCTTTGGTTTCGGTGACCCGGCCTTGGTTTATGGGAGCTGGCTTTGGTTGCTATGACCCCGCTTTGGTTTTTGTGATCCTGCTTTGGTTTCTATGACCCGACTATAGTTTATGTTACCCAGCTTTGGTTGATGTGACTCGGCTTTGGTTTATGTGACCCGGCTTTGGTTTCTGTGACCCGGCTTTGGTTTATGTGACCCGGCTTTGGTTTCTGTAATCCGGCAGTGGTTCTTGTGACCCGGCTTTGGTTTTTGTAATCCGGCTTTGGTTTTTGTGACACAGCTTTAATTTCTGTGACTCGGCTTTGGTTTTTGTGACTTGTCTTTGGTTTCTGTAACCCAGCTTTGTTTTATGTGACCCGGCTTTGGTTTCTATAATCCGGCACTGGTTCTTGTGACCCAGCTTTGGTTTTTGTGACCCGGCTTTGGTTTATGTGACTCGTCTTTGGTTTCTGTGACCCAAGATTCGTTTCTGTTAACAAGCTTTGGTTTCTGTGACCCAGCTGTGGCTTCTGTGACCCGGCTTTGGTTTATGTGACTAATCTCTAGTTTCTGTGACCCGGTTTTGGTTTCTGTGAAGCGTCTTTGGTTTCAGTGACCCGGCTTTGCACTCTCCGTGATCTTACTTTGGTTTCTGTGACCAGGTTTTGGTTGATGTGATCCGGCTTTTGTTTCTGTGACCCGGCATTGGTTTCTGTGACCCGGCTTTGGTTTCGGTGACCCGGCTTTGGTTTCTATGACCCGTCTTTGGTTTCTGTGACCCGGCTTTTGTTTTTGTGACTCGACGTTGGTTTTTGTGACCTGGCTTTGGTTATTGTGGCCCCGCTTTGGTTTCTGAGACCCAGCTTTGGTTTTTGTGACCCGGCTTTGGTTTCTCTGACCCAGCTTTGGTTTCTGTGACACGACATTTGTTTATGTGACCCGGATTTGGTTGCTATGACCCGGATTTGGTTTATGTGACCCGGCTTTCGTTTCCGTGACCTCGCTTTGGTTTTTGTGACCTGGCTTTGGTTTATGTGATCCGGCTTTGGTTTATGTGACCAGGTTTTGATTTCTATTACCCGGTTATGGTTTCCGTGATCCGGCTTTGGTTTATGTGACCCGGCTTTGGTTTTTGTGACCCGTCTTTGGTTTCTGTGACCCTGCCTTGGTTTTTGTGACCCAGCTTTGGTTTCTTTGAATCGGCTTTGATTTATGTGACCAGGCTTTTGTTTGTGTCGCCCTGCTCTGGTTTATGTGACCCGGATTTGGTTTATGTGACCCGGCTTTGGTTTCTGTGACCCGGCTTCGGTTTCTGTGACCCAGCTTTGGTTTATGTGACCCGGCTTTGGTGTCCGTGGACCGGCTTTGGTTTATGTGACCCGGCTTTGGCTTCCGTGACGGCTTTGGTTTCTGTGACCCAGCTTTTGTTTGTAAGACCTAGTTTTTAGTTTCTATGACGTAGCTTTGGTTTCGGTGACCCGGCTTTGGTTTCAGTGACCCAGCTTTGGATTACCTGACCCGGCTTTGGTTTCTTTGGGTTGGCTTTGGTTTCTATGACCCGGCTTTAGTTTCTCTGATCCGGCTATGGTTTCTATGACCCAGTTTTGGTTTCTGTGACAGGGCTTTGGTTTATGTGACCCAGATTTGGGTTCTGTGACCCGGCTTTGGTTTATGTGACCCGGCTTTGGTTTCTATGTCCCGGCTTTTGTTTTGTGACCCGGCTTTGGTATTTGTTGACCCGGCTTTGGTTTCTGGGACCTGGCTTTGGTTTGTGTGACCCGGCTTTGGTTTGTATGACCCGGCTTTGGTTTCTGTGACCCCACTTTGGTTTATGTGACATGGATAAGGTTTTCTGTGACCCGGCTTTGGTTATGTGACCTGGCTTTGGTTGCTGTAACCCGGCTTATGTTTCTGTGATCCGGCTTTGGATTCCGAGACCCGGCTTTGGTTTCTGTGACCCGGCTTTGGTTTATGCGACCGGCCTTTGGTTTCTGTGCTCCGGCTTTGGTTTTTGTGACTCGGTGTTGGTTTTTGTGACTCGGCTTTGGTTTCAGTGACCCGGCTTTGGTTCCTGTGACCCGGCTTTGGTTTATGTGACCCGGCTTTGGATTCTATGACCCGGCTTTGGTTTTGTGTGACCCGGCTTTGGTTTCTGTGACCCGGCTTTGGTTCCTGTGACCCGGCTTTGGTTTATGTGACCCGGCTTTGGATTCTATGACCCGGCTTTGGTTCTGTGACCTGGCTTTGGTTGTTGTGACCCGGCTTATGTTTATGTGATCCGGTTTTGGATTCTGTGACCCGGCTTTGGTTTCTGTGACCCGGCTTTGGTTTCTACAACCAGGCTTTGGTTTCTTTGCTCCGGCTTTGGTTCGTTGACCTGGCTTTGGTTTATGTGACCCGGCTTTGGTTTCTGTGACCCGGCTTTTGTTTCTCTAACCTGGCTTTGGTTTCTGTGACCCGTGTTTGGTTGGTGTGACCCGGCTTTGCTCTCTGTAACGCGGCTTTGTTTGTTGTGACTCGGCTTTTGTTTCTGTGACCCGGCTTTGGTTTTTGTGACCCCGATCTGGTTGCTGTGTCCCGGCTTCGGTTTATGTGACCCGGTTTTGGTTTCAATGAGTGGTTTTGGTTTATGTGACCCGGCATTGGTTTCGGTGACCCATCTTTGAACTTGTGACCCGGCTTTGCTTTTTGTGACTCGGCTTTGGGTTATGTGACCCGACTTTGGTTACTGTAACTTAGCTTTGCTTTCTGTGATCCGGCTTCGGTTTCTGTGATCTGGCTTTGGTTTCGGTGCCCCGGCTTTGGCTTTTGTGGCCAGGCTTTGGTTTTCGTGACCCGGCTTTGGTTTGTGTGAACCGGCTCTGGTTTCTGTGATCCGCCTTTGGTTTATGTGACCCCGCTTTGGGTTGTGCGACCCGGCTGTGATTTCAGTGACCCGACTTTGGTTTTTGTGACCCTGCTTTGGTGTCTGTGACCGGGCTTTGGTGTCTGTGACCCGGCTTTGGTTCCTGTGACCCGACTTTGGTTTCTGTGACCCGGCTTTGGTTGCTGTGACCCCGCTTTGGTCTTTGTGATCCGGCTTTGGTTTATGTGACCCGACTGTGGTTAATGTGACCCGGCTCTGGTTTCTGTGACCCGGCTTTGGTTTCTGTGACTCGGCTTTGGTTTTTTGTGACCCGGCTTTGGATTCTGTGACCCGGCGTTGGTTTCTTTGACCCAGTTTTGGTTTCTGTAATTTGGTTTTCGTTTATGTTATCCGGCTTTGGTTTATGTGATCCGGCTTTGGTTCTTGTGACTTGTCTTTGGTTTCTGTGAACCGACTTTGGACCCTCTGTTACCCGGCTTTGGTTTCTCTGACCCGGCCTTGGTTTATGTGACCCGGCTTTGGTTTATGTGACCCGACTTTGGTTTTTGTGACTCCTTTTTGGTTTTTGTGACCCGGCTTTGGACCCTTTGTGACCCGGCTTTGGTTTATGTGAATTGGTTTTGGTTTCTGTGATCCCGCTTTGGTTTCTATGACCCTGTTTTTGTTTCTGTGACTTGTCTTTGGTTTATGTGACCCGGCTTTGGACCCTCTGTGACGCTGCTTTGGTTTCTGTCACCCGCCTTTGGTTTCTGTGACCCGGCTTTGACTTCTGTAACCCGGCGTTGGTTTATGTAACCCGGCTTAGGTTTCTGTGACCCGGCTTTGGTTCATGTGACCCGGCTTTGGTTTCTGTGACCCGCTTTTGGTTTTTGTGACCCAGCTTGGGTTTATGTGACCCGGCTTTGGTTTATGTGACCCGGCCTTGGTTCATGTGACCCGGCTTTTGTTTATGTGACCTGGCTTTGGTCTCTATGACCCGGTTTTGGTTTACGTGGCCCGGCGTTGGTTTCCGTGACCTGGCTTTGGTTTATGTGAACCGGCTTTGGTTTCTGTGACCCGGCTTTAGTTTCTGTGACCCGGCTTCGGTTTCTGTGACCCGGCTTTGGTTTCTTTGAATCGGCTTTCAGTTATGTGACCCGGCTTTTGTTTGTGTGACCAGGCTTTGGTTTCTGTGACCCGGCTCTGGTTTTTGTGACCCGGCTTTGGTTTCTGTGACCCGGCTTTGGTTTGAGTGACCCGCCTTTGATTTGGTGACCCGTCTTTGGTTTTTTTGACTCGGCTTTAGTTTATGTGCCCCGGGTTTGGTTACTTTGACCCAGTTTTGGTTACTGTGATCCGGCTCCGGTTTCTGTGATCGGGCTTTGGTTTCTGTGACCCGGCTTTGGTTTTTGTGGCCAGGCTTTGGTTTATGTGACCCTGCTTTGGTTTGTGTGACCTGGCTCTTGTTTCTGTAATCCGGCATTGGTGTATGTGACCCGCCTTTGGATTCTGTGACCCGGCTTTGGTTTCTGTGACCCGGCATTGGTTTCTATTACCAGGCTTTGGTTTCTTTGCTCCGGTTTTGGTTCGTTGACCCAGCTTTGGTTCATATGACCCGGCTTTAATTTATGTGACCCGGCTTTTTTTCTCTGACCTGGCTTTGATTTCTGTGACCCGTGTTTGGTTTGTGTGACCCGGCTTTGCTCTCTGTAACGCGGCTTTGTTTTCTGTCACTCGGCTTTTGTTTCTGTGATCCGGCTTTGGTTTTTGTGACCCGGATTTGGTTGCTGCGACCCGGCTTTGGTTTATGTGACCCGGTTTTAGTTTCAATGACCCGGCTTTGGTTTATGTGACCCGGCTTTGGTTTCGGTGACCCATCTTTGATTCTGTGACCCGGCTTTGCTTTTTGTGACTCGGCTTTGGGTTATGTTACCCGGCTTTGGTTACTGTAACCCAGCTTTGCTTACTGGGATCTGGCTTCAGTTTCTGTGATCTGGCTTTGGTTTCGGTGACCCGGCTTTGGTTTTTGTCGCCACGCTTTGGTTTCCGTGACCCGGCTTTGGTTTGTATGACCCGGCTCTGGTTTATGTGATCCGGCTTTGGTTTATGTGACCCCGCTTTGGATTGTGTGACCCGGCTGTGGTTTCAATGACCCGACTTTGGTTTCTGTGACCCTGCTTTGGTATCTGTGACCGGGCTTTGGTCTTTGTGACCCGTCTTTGGTTCCTGTGACCCGAGTTTGGTTTCTGTGACCCGACTTTGGTTGCTGTGACCCCGCTTTGGTTTTTGTGATCTGGCTTTGGTTTATGTGACCCGACTGTGGTTTATGTGACCCGGCTCTGGTTTGTGTGACCCGGCTTTGGTATCTGTGACCCGGCTTTGGTTTTCTGTGACCCGGCTTTGGATTCTGTGACCCAGCTTTGGTTTCTGTGACCCGGTTTTGGTTTATGTAATTTGGTTCTGGTTTCTGTGATCTGGCATTGGTTTCTGTGATCCGGCTTTGGTTTTTGTGACTCGTCCTTTGTTTATGTGAACCGACTTTGGACCCTCTGTTATCCGGCTTTGGTTTCTGTGGCCCGGCTTTGGTTTCTCTAACCCGGCTTTGGTTTCTCTAATCTGGCTTTGGTTTTTGTGACCCGGTTTTGGTTTCTGTGACCCGGCTTTGGTTCATGTGACTCGTCTTTGGTTTATGTAGCCCGGCTTTGGACCCTTTGTGACCCGGCTTTGGTTTCTGTGAACTGGTTTTTATTTCTGTGACCCGGCTTTGGTTTCTATGACCCCGCTTTGGTTTCTGTGACTCGTCTTTGGTTTCTGTGACCCGAATTTGGACCCTCTGTGACGCTGCTTTGGTTTTTGTGACCCACCTTTGGTTTCTGTGACCCGGCTTTGGTTTCTGTGACCCAGCGTTGGTTGCTGTGTCCCGGATTTGGTTCTTGTGACCCGGCTCCGGTATTGTGGCCCGTCTTTGGTTTCTGTGACTCGGCTTTGGTTTTTGTGACCCGGCTTTGGTTCATGTGACCCGGCTTTGGTTTCTGTGACTCGGCTTTGGTTTTTGTGACCCGGCTTTGGTTCATGTGACCCGGCTTTGGTTTCTCTGACCCGCTTTTGGTTTTTGTGACCCAGCTTTGGTTCCTGTGACCCGGCTTTGGTTTTTGTGACCCGGCTTTGGTTCATGTAACCCGGCTTTTGTTTATGTGACCTGGCTTTGGTTTCTATGACCCGGTTTTGGTTTATGTGACCCGGCTTTGGTTTCCGTGACCAGGCTTTGATTTATGTGACCCGGCTTTGATTTATGTGACCTGGCTCTGGGTTATGTGAACCGGCTTTGGTTTCTGTGACCCGGCTTTGGGTTATGTGACCCGGCTTCGGTTTCTGTGACCCGGCTTTGGTTTCTTTTAATCGGCTTTAAGTTCTGTGACCCGGCTTTTTTTTGTGTGACCCGGCTTTGGTTTTTATGACCCGGCTGTGGTTTTTGTGACCCGGCTTTGGTTTCTGTGACCCGGCTTTGGTTTTAGTGACCCGCCTTTGATTTCGGTGACCCGTCTTTGGTGTTTGTGACTCCGCTTTAGGTTATGTGCCCCGGGTTTGGTTACTGTGACCCAGCTTTGGTTACTGTGATCCGGCTTCGGTTTCTGTGATCCGGCTTTGGTTTCTGTGACCTGGCTGTGGTTTTTGTGGCCAGGCTTTGGTTTATGTGACCCGGCTTTGGTTTGAGTGACATGGCTCTGGTTTCTGTAACCCGGCACTGGTTTATGTGACCCGGCTTTGGTTTCTGTGACCCTGCTTTGGTTTCTGTGACCCGGCATTGGTTTCTGTGACCCGGATTTGGTGTTTGTGACCCGGCTTTGGTTTCTGTGACCTGGCTTTAGTTTCTGTGACCCGGCATTGGTTTCTGTGACCCGGCTCTGGTTTCTGTGACCCGGCTTTGGTTCTGTGACCTGGCTTTGGTTTCTGTGACCCCGCTTTGGTTTCTGTGACCTGGCTTTAGTTTCTGTGACCCGGCATTGGTTTCTGTGACCCGGCTCTGGTTTCTGTGACCCGGCTTTGGTTCTGTGACCTGGCTTTGGTTTCTGTGACCCCGCTTTGGTTTCTGTGACCTGGCTTTAGTTTCTGTGACCCGGCATTGGTTTCTGTGACCCGGCTCTGGTTTCTGTGACCCGGCTTTGGTTCTGTGACCTGGCTTTGGTTTCTGTGACCCCGCTTTGGTTTCTGTGACCTGGCTTTAGTTTCTGTGACCCGGCATTGGTTTCTGTGACCCGGCTCTGGTTTCTGTGACCCGGCTTTGGTTCTGTGACCTGGCTTTGGTTTCTGTGACCCCGCTTTGGTTTCTGTGACCTGGCTTTAGTTTCTGTGACCCGGCATTGGTTTCTGTGACCCGGCTCTGGTTTCTGTGACCCGGCTTTGGTTCTGTGACCTGGCTTTGGTTTCTGTGACCCCGCTTTGGTTTCTGTGACCTGGCTTTAGTTTCTGTGACCCGGCATTGGTTTCTGTGACCCGGCTCTGGTTTCTGTGACCCGGCTTTGGTTCTGTGACCTGGCTTTGGTTTCTGTGACCCCGCTTTGGTTTCTGTGACCTGGCTTTAGTTTCTGTGACCCGGCATTGGTTTCTGTGACCCGGCTCTGGTTTCTGTGACCCGGCTTTGGTTCTGTGACCTGGCTTTGGTTTCTGTGACCCCGCTTTGGTTTCTGTGACCTGGCTTTAGTTTCTGTGACCCGGCATTGGTTTCTGTGACCCGGCTCTGGTTTCTGTGACCCGGCTTTGGTTCTGTGACCTGGCTTTGGTTTCTGTGACCCCGCTTTGGTTTCTGTGACCTGGCTTTAGTTTCTGTGACCCGGCATTGGTTTCTGTGACCCGGCTCTGGTTTCTGTGACCCGGCTTTGGTTCTGTGACCTGGCTTTGGTTTCTGTGACCCCGCTTTGGTTTCTGTGACCTGGCTTTAGTTTCTGTGACCCGGCATTGGTTTCTGTGACCCGGCTCTGGTTTCTGTGACCCGGCTTTGGTTCTGTGACCTGGCTTTGGTTTCTGTGACCCCGCTTTGGTTTCTGTGACCTGGCTTTAGTTTCTGTGACCCGGCATTGGTTTCTGTGACCCGGCTCTGGTTTCTGTGACCCGGCTTTGGTTCTGTGACCTGGCTTTGGTTTCTGTGACCCCGCTTTGGTTTCTGTGACCTGGCTTTAGTTTCTGTGACCCGGCATTGGTTTCTGTGACCCGGCTTTGGTGTCTGTGACCCGGCTTTGGTCTCTGTGACCCGGCTTTGGTTTCTGTGAGCCCGCTTTGGTTTCTGTGATCCGGCTTTGGTTTCTGTGACCTGGCTGTGGTTTTTGTGGCCAGGCTTTGGCTTATGTGACCCGGCTTTGGTTTGAGTGACATGGCTCTGGTTTCTGTAACCCGCCACTGGTTTATGTGACCCGGCTTTGGTTTCCGTGACCCGGCTTTCGTTTCTATGACCCGGCTTTGGTTTCGGTGACCCGGCTTTGGATTATGTGACCCGGCTTTGGTTTCTATAACCAGGCGTTGGTTTCTTTGCTCCGGCTTTGGTTCGTTGACCCGGCATTTGCTTATGTGACCCCACTTTGGTTTCTGTGACCCGGCTTTTGTTTCTCTGACCTGGCTTTGGTTTCTGTGACCCGTGTCTGGTTTGTGTGACCCGGCTTTGCTCTTTGTGACGCGGCTTTGTTTTCTGTGACAGGGCTTTCGTCTATGTGACCCGGCTTTGGTTTTTGTGTCCCGGATTTGGTTGCTGTGACCTGGCTTTGGTTTATGTGACCCGGTTTTGGTTTCAATGACCCGGCTTTGGTTTATGTGACCCGGCTTTGGTTTCGGTGACCCATATTTGATTCTGTGACCCGGCTTTGATTTTTGTGCCTCGGCTTTGGGTTATGTAACCCGACTTTGGTTACTGTAACCCAGCTTTGCTTACTGTGATCCGGCTTTGGTCTCTGTGATCTGGCTTTGGTTTCTGTGACCCGGCTTTGGTTTTTTTGGCCAGGCTTTGGTTTCCGTGACCCGTTTTTGGTTTGTGTGAACCGGCTCTGGTTTCTGTGATCCGGCTTTGGTTTATGTGACCCCACTTTTGGTTGTGTGATCCGGCTATGGTTTCTGTGACCCGACTTTGGTTTCTTTGACCATGCTTTGGTGTCTGTGAACGGGCTTTGGTCTATGTGACCCGGCCTTGGTTCCTCTGACCCGACTTTGGTTTCTGTGCCCCGGCTTTGGTTGCTGTGACCCCGCTTTGGTTTTTGTGACCCGGCTTTGTTTTATGTGACCCGACTGTGGTTAATGTGACCTGGCTCTGTTTTATGTGACCCGGCTTTGGTTTCTGTGACCCGGCTTTGGTTTCATGTGACCCGGCTTTGGATTATGTGACCCGGCTTTGGTTTATGTGACCCGGCTGTGGTTAATGTGACCTGGCTCTGTTTTATGTGACCCGGCTTTGGTTTCTGTGACCCGGCTTTGGTTTCATGTGACCCGGCTTTGGATTATGTGACCCGGCTTTGGTTTATGTGACCCAATTTTGGTTTCAGTAATTTGGTTTTGGTTTCTGAGATCCGGCTTTGGTTTCTGTGATCCGGCTTCGGTTTTTGTGACTCGTCTTTGGTTTATGTGAACCGACTTTGGACCCTCTGTTACCCGGCTTTGGTTTCTGTGACCCGGCTTTGGTTTCTCTGACCCGGCTTTGGTTTCTCTAATCCGGCTTTGGTTTTTGTGACCCAGCTTTGGTTTCTGTGACCTGGCTTTGGTTTATGTGACTCGTCTTTGGATTATGTGACCCGGCTTTGGACCCTTTGTGACCCGGCTTTGGGTTCTGTGAACTGGTTTTGGTTTCTGTGACCCGGCTTTGGTTTCTATGACCCCACTTTGGTTTCTGTGACTCGTCTTTGGTTTCTATGACCCGGCTTTGGACCCTCTGTAACGCTGATTTGGCTTCTGTGACCCGCCTTTGGTTTCTGTGACCCGGCTTTGGTTTCTGTGACCCGGCGTTGGTTTCCGTGTCCCGGTTTTGGTTCATGTGACCCGGCTCCGGTTTCTGTGGCCCGTCTCTGGTTTTCTGTGACCCGGCTTTGGTTTTTGTGACCCGGCTTTGGTTCATGTGACCTGGCTTTGGTTTATGTGACCCGCTTTTGGTTTTTGTGACCCAGCTTTGGTTTCTGTGACCCGGCTTTGGTTCATGTGACCCGGCTTTTGTTTATGTGACCTGGCTTTTGTTTCTATGACCCGGTTTTGGTTTATGTGACCCGGCTTTGGTTTGCGTGACCTGGCTTTGGCTTTTGTGACCCGGCTTTGGTTTCTCTGACCAGGCTTTGATTTATGTGATCCGGCTTTGATTTATGTGACCCGGCTTTGGTTTATGTGAACCGGCTTTGGTTTCTGTGACCCGGCATTGGTTTATGTGACCCGGCTTCGGTTTCTGTGACCCGGCTTTTGTTTCTTTTAATCTGCGTTAAGTTCTGTGACCCGGCTTTTGTTTGTGTGACCCGGCTTTGGTTTCTGTGACTCGTCTTTGGTTTGTCTGACCCGGCTTTGGACCCTCTGTGACGCTGCTTTGGTTTCTCTGACCCGCCTTTGGTTTCTGTGACCCGACTTTGGTTTCTGTGACCCGACGTTGGTTTTTGTGTCCCGGTTTTGGTTCATGTGACCCGGCTCTGGTTTCTGTGGTCCGTCTTTGGTTTCTGTGACCCGGCTTTGGTTTTTGTGATCCGGCTTTGATTCATGTGACCCGGCTTTGGTTTATGTGACCCGCTTTTGGTTTTTGTGACCCAACTTTGGTTTCTGTGACCCGCCTTTGGTTTCTGTGACCCGGCTTTGGTTCATGTGACCCGGCTTTTGTTCATGTGACCTGGCTTTTGTTTCTATGACCCGGTTTTGGTTTATGTGACCCGGCTTTGGTTTCCGTGACCTGGCTTTGGGTTTTGTGACCCGGCTTTGGTTTCTGTGACCAGGCTTTGATTTATGAGATCCGGCTTTGATTGACGTGACCCGGCTTTGGTTTATGTGAACCGGCTTTGGTTTCTGTGACCCGGCTTTGGTTTATGTGACCCGGCTTCGGTTTCTGTGACCCGGCTTTGGTTTCGTTTAATGTGCTTTAAGTTCCGTGACCCGGCTTTAATTTTTGTGACCCGGCTTTGATTTCTGTGACCCGGCTCTGGTTTTTGTGACCCGGCTTTGGTTTCTGTGACCCGGCTTTGCTTTTAGTGACCCGCCTTTGATTTCGGTGACCCGTCTTTGGTGTTTGTGACTCGGCTTTAGGTTATGTGCCCCAGGTTTGGTTACTATGACCCAGCTTTGGTTACTGTGATCCGGCTTCGGTTTCTGTGATCCGGCTATGGTTTCTGTGACCCGGCTTTGGATTTTGTGGCCAAGTCTTGGTTTATGTGACCCGGCTTTGGTTTGAGTGACCTGGCTCTGGTTTCTGTAATCCGGCACTGGTTCATGTGACCCGGATTTGGTTTCTGTGACCTGGCTTTGGTTTCTGAGACCCGGCTTTGGTTTCTGTGACCCGGGTTTGGTTTCTGTGACCCGGCTTTGGTGTTTGTGACCCGGCTTTGGTTTCTGTGACCCGGCTTTGGTTACTGTGAGCCGGCTTTGGTCTCTGTGACCCGGCTTTGGTTCCTGTGACCCAACTTTGGTTTATGTGACCCGGCTTTGGTTGCGGTGACCCCGCTTTGGTTTTTGTGATCCGGCCTTGGTTTATGTCACCCGACTGTGGTTTATGTGACCGGCTTTGGTTTCTGTGACCCGGCTTTGGTTCCTGTGACCCAACTTTGGTTTATGTGACCCGGCTTTGGTTGCGGTGACCCCGCTTTGGTTTTTGTGATCCGGCCTTGGTTTATGTCACCCGACTGTGGTTTATGTGACCGGCTTTGGTTTCTGTGACCCGGCTTTAGTTTCTATGACCCAGCTTTGGTTTTCTGTGACCCGGCTTTGGTTTTGGTGACCCGGCCTTGGTTTCTGTGACCCAGCTTTGGTTTCTGTAATCCGTTACTGGTTTTTGTGATCTGGGTTTGGTTTTTGTGACCCGGTTTTGGTTTATGTGACTCGTCTTTGGTTTCTGTGACCGGCTTTCGTTTCTATGAACAAGCTTTGGTTTCTGTGACCCGGCTTTGTTTTCTGTGACCCGGCTTTGGATTCTGTGACTCATCTCTAGTTTCTGTGACCCGGTTTTGGTTTCTGTGAAGCATCTTAGGTTTGTGTGACCCGGCTTTGAACACTCCGTGATCTTACTTTGGTTTCTGTGACCCGGTTTTGGTTTATGTGATCCGTCTTTGGTTTCTATGACCCGGCATTGATTTCTGTGACCCGGCTTTGGTTTCCGTGACCCGGCTTTGGTTTCTATGACCCGTCTTTGGTTTTTGTGACCCGGCTTTGGTTTTTTGTGACTCGACGCTGGTTTCTGTGACCTGGCTTTGGTTATTGTGACCCGGCTTTGGTCTCTGTGGCCTAGCTTTGGTTTCTGTGAACCGGCTTTGGTTTATGTGACTGTTATACCCCTTTTCCCCTTCGGCCGGAATCGGGTCTGACAGCATGCGAGGATCAACTCCGTATGCAATTCGCTCCTTCCCGAGCTATCCCCGCGTGTGGGTAATCCGGATCGGTTCTATGCCGAACCGCCTAACCCCTCAAGGGCGCGCGACGGATCATTCAACCGGCAAGCATTGACCATGTTTTGCACTCCACTTCGCCTAAGATAATCACTATTGAGCCATTTTTGCACTTTACTCTTCACGATCAATCATTCACTGGATGATGTGATCTCTAGATTATCAAGGCATTCACAAGTATATCTCTCAGCAGATTACGACGGTCAATCATTCACCGTACCATGTGATATCAACGTCCAACTATACGAAGGAGGGAACTTGGAGAATTAGGATATGCGCATTCAACCGAGCAAAGATGTAATCAAACTATGATTGAATCAAGCATGCAAACCTATAGCAGAGTACTCCTAATTCCATCCAAGTCCTACACGTCACCCAGCAAAATACGCAAACCGTAAACGTTCTCAGCCAACGGATGAACCGCCGGCGGTTGTCCCCGCAAGATGACAGTGCGGTTCGCCTCACGCTGCGAGCCAGACACCCGCGGGTCGGCACGACGAAACACCAAGGGACCGTGCGGACGACGACCCGCACGAGGGTTGGCGCGCACCGGGCCCTCCTCCTGCAAGCGATCGAGCTCCTGTTGGTAGCGTCGGTAGGCTTGATACGCCTCGGCGCGTTCTTCTGCGACCTCGGCAGCGCGACGTCCGACGTCACGCGCGACCTCCCTCCAGCTCTCCACGCGTCGGGGCTCGTCGTCACGGGGCACCCTTTGTAGCCACGGCTGCCATAACTGTTCCACGGCTCCACCGGCAGGATGATGCGAATATTGCATCACCCCTAGGACCGTGCGCACTGCCAACCGATGAGGGGTGTTGTAGCAACTGCAGATGGCGTAGAACACCACCGGAGACTCCCGCGAGGCTCTCCCTGGACGAGGAGCCTGGTACTCCAGGGGGAACTCAGGGCCAGGCCATGAAGGCTCCGTGACGTGCTCCTCGGGTAGTCGTCTTCCCACCCAAGGACGACACACACACACACACACACTATTCTAGCTTCTCTACTCTAGCTTGTCGCGAGACGGGACGCAGGTCCCGCTCGACGGTCTGGTTCGACCGAGGGGCAGCAATCTCTCGGTCTTGCCGATGGCTTCACGACCGACTCCGCTCCCTGCACCCGCGTCAAGCGATAACTCAGCAGCGCAGCTCGCCGATGGCGAATGCTGTCTCGCGAGTCAGGAGCAGGGACGTTCGATTGCCAGGGCGTCGTCGGCTTTGGCAAGGCGCACTTGGTCGTGCGTTCTCATCAGCAGTCTTTCCTTTCTCACCTTCCTCCTCTTATTCCCACCTCGCACCGCTTTCCCACTGTTCCATCCTGGCCGCTGGCACCCATCTGCGGTTTGCACATCAAAAGCGCCTCAGATAAGGCGCCTCGACCACCGCTCCTCTTCTGGAGGCTCGGACGCAACTCCGCTACCATCAAGCCAGCTCCGGGCCACCTTCCTTTCCTCACGGCAGGTTTGGTTGGATAAGGTTGTCCGTTGCAATGCCCGTCCTCGCGCTCCGTCGCTTCCCAGATTTGAACTGCCGTCCCGGTGATTTTCCTTTTCCTCGGTCGAGCATTTGTTGGATGATCCGTCAACCCTCCCGTCCCCTCGCTCCCTTTGATCCCGGGCCCCCCGCCCCCCAGCTCCTCCTCCCCTGTCTTCCGGCGGATGAACAAAACTCCATTAACACTGTTATACCCTACCCCCGCAAAATAAGCTGGACGTCCCCGTCCATCCGTCCTTCGTTCATCCCGCCACTTCTCTTCGCTCAATCATCCGCCGTGTGGCAAGTGTTCATGTGTCCCTTTCCGCGTGGATTCCCTCTCTTCTTTCTCCGGGGACGAATATTCCTCCTCCGCCCATCTTGTCTTCTCCATTCCTTCCAGCTCGCGGTGGAGCCCTTCTTGCCGCATCTCCTCGTTTTGCGCCCTGGGGCTCTGCCGCGGAGTTGGCCAACGTTCACCCCCCCAATCCCTCTCTCTCTTTCTTCTCGCAGGCGCCGTGCCACTTCCCTCTGCTCTGCCTGCACCCTTCTCCTTGCCTCGTCGCTCTCTTCGCAGGGTACGCACAGCGGGCTGTGGAGCCCCGTTTCTGCGTTGCTGTAGCGACGGGCGCATGGGAGGTGCACCCGCTGATGGCAGCTGATGCAGTGCCACCTACGGATACGCACTGGGCCCTTGCACGTGGCACATGGTTGGCTCCGCGACCTCGTACATCGGAGACACTGGTACAGCGAGACGCGGCCTCCATGGCGCATCTTTCTCTCCCCCACCTTTTTGACGCATTCACTGTGTGCGAAGCACGCACACTTTTCACACCATGGGGTCACTCCACTCAGTTCTCTGAGACAGCTGGGGCAGTCCCCCTCTGCTGTGCCAGTGCGTGTTCGCGTCCAACAGCTGCTACAATTGTCGCGCCCCTCCTCATTGGTTTTTATGCAGGCAGCATGTGCTGCCCTTTTGCAATAGTCACACTTCCCATGAGGCGCCTCCAACATTATTCTGCAGCCGCAGCATATGATTCCCGTCACGGCATCTTGTTCCTGCCGGAGCATGATCCTTACCTCCGTGGGGATTCCCTGCCTAACCTTCTGGCAGGCCAAGCACAACCACCCCTTTCCTGCATCCCTCATCCCGCATTCCCGGTGCGTGTGCCGCATGCAACGCCCGCATTGCCTGGCAGGCAGGTAGACCCTCCTTTCGCACCACGGACAACTGCCCGTGCGCGATTTCTACTCTTCTCCGTGTTCTTCTCCCACACCGATGCCTCTCTTCGTCTTTTCTCCCACTTTTGCGCCCTCAGTCCATGCTCCCTCTCGTCCCGCCACTGCTCCGTCATCCCTGCTCACTCCCTCTTGCCCCGTTCCTGCTTCGATGTTGGGACGTTGCTGCCCCTCACTCCTCCACTACCGCGTCGATGACCCCGCGTCTGCGCTACGTGGGGCTTGTGTTATTCCTTCGTCCATCCCGGTTGCCTCCCTTCGCCCTCTCTGGTGTGCCTCCCGCATCCCTCCAGACATTGGCCCCCTTTTCAGCGAGAATTGCTGGGGTTCTCTCCCTGCTCCCTGTTCTCTTGGCCGCCTCCCCGGAGTGACAGAGTGTTCCCCTTGACGCGCCGGCGCATGATCGGCCAGAGCTCCGGGCTGTCCCATTGTCCTGGGGTGTCCAGGCGTTCTGGCCCCTCCGACTCCCTTTCCGCGTTCATGCAGGCGTCCCCTTGGCCCTTCTGATCGGTCTGGACGTCGGGCAGGTTGATCATCGACCGGAGCTGGTGGAGGAGGAGGTGGCAAACGTGATCCCTGCGAAGTTGAGGGTCGTGGTACTGCTGGTGGCGGTGGGTCCCTCAGGAGACACCACTGAGGCGTCATTGCCAATGCCTCGTTCACCATTGCCAGCACCTTTCCTCTCACCTCAAGAACATTCCTGTTCCTCAGCGCCCTCATGGCCAAGACTGCCTTCCGAGCCGCCGCTCCCTCTTGCCCAGGCAATGCCACCGCATTGCGGTAAAGCTGCTCCACAGGGTGGGAATCTGCATATGAGGGTGGCCCCCTCCGCCCCTCTGTTTTTTGGCCTTCCTCCATCCGCTGCCTCTGATCCCGTGCCCTGGCCTCAAGGAGTCGCAGCTTCGCCACACACTGCTCGCAGTGTTGCCCCACCCCTGGCAGCATCTGTCCACATGGCCGATGGAGGGGCTGATGGCACCCCTCACACCACTCGGTGGCGCCAAGATTGTCACATTCTGCACAGCGTAAGTGCCACTCTGCTTCCGCTGGCCGCCGGCCCTCCTTTAATCGTTCTTCTCTCTCCTTCTGCATCCTTTCTTTCAGCTGCGAAGCACAGGCCGGGCAAACATGTACTGCTTTCTGCTGCATCAGTTCCCTTTCCCCGCAGAGGTGGTGGAGAGCCACCGTGCAGTTGAAGCAGCGCTTCTTTTGCGTCCTCACTGGCCGCTTGCAATTCCCACACTCCTCCACTTCTTCCACTCCTGGTGCGCTTGGACCAGCCGCTTGTCCACCCTCCCTGCCGACTTCCTGCTCTTCCTCCACCAGCCTCCGGATGCAGCTTTTGCAATGTTGTCCCAACCCCGGAATTTCCACTCCACACTTGGGGTGGAGCGGTGCTTTGCATTCGTAGCACCAGCTCGCCTCCGTGCGGTCGTGTGGCTCCCGGCAAACCTCACACCTCTCGATCCACCGTTTTGGAGCTGGCCTGCTCTTCCTCTTGTCCTCTTTGTCCGCTTCTTGGTGCACGAGGGGTGCACACCTCTTGCATCCGACCACCTTTCGACGGATCCGTATCTTTGGATCCTGGCAGGCTGCATGCACTGGGTGTCTGCACACAAAGCAGCGGAACAGCGTGGTGGCATCCATGGGTTCCTCACAGTTACCGCATGGTTCCTTCTCATCCTGCGGCACACTGGATCTTCTGGCTCCAACACCTGAGCAGGTCTTTTCCTCTTCCCTCTCCTTCCGCATCTCCTCCTCACTGTCGATTCCCATGTCCTCCTTCAGGCGAGCAGCGCAGTCCTCACACATCTTGATGTCGTATAGGATGTCGAGGTCAAAGTCACAGCAGGCGAAATGGAGGCTGTCCTTGCATCCCTCACACACCATCTCTCCCTTCTCAACGATTGGATGCTTGCATGTTGCACAGAGTTTGGAGACCGCATGCTCCTCCTCCTCTTCGTCGTCCTGATCCTCCGTTTCGATGCTCACCTCAAGCTCTTCCTCTCGACTCCCTTCCCTTTCTTGTGTTCGTGTTGGCCCCATTACTGCCCCCCACCAGGAGCTGGTCGGCCATAGAGGCCTATCATCAGGGGGAAGTGGCTCCCAAGTTGGAGGAGGGGCATGGAGCAGGCTGCATTGTCCTTCCTGCACTGGTGGAGGATCTTCCTCTCTTTCCCGTTTCCCCGCCTCCCTATGGTGTTTCCTTTCTCCCCTACGGCTTCCCCAGGACCCCTTTAGCTTCTTCTCTCCTCGCTCTTCCAGTTGCTCCTCCGTCACTGCTGCTGCTGACAATCGCATTTCGGGCGCCGCGCTGGGTGCCGCTGCTGCCGAGGGCAACACCTCCCGTGCCTGCTGCGCTTCTGCTGCTGCTGCTGGTGGTGCTGGCGCCGCGGGCGCCGCACCGGGTGCAGCTGCTACTGAGGGCAGCACCCCCTGTGCCCGCTGCGCCTCTGCTGATGCTGCTGGTGGTGCTGGCGCCTCGGGCGCCACACCGGGTGCAGCTGCTGCTGGGGGCAGTACCTCCTGTGCCCGCTGCGCCTCTGCTGTTGCTGCTGGTGGTGCTGACGCCTCGGGCGCCACACCGGGTGCAGCTGCTGCTGGGGGCAGCACCTCCTGTGCCCACTGCGCCTCTGCTGCTGCTGCTGGTGGTACTGGCGCCTCGGGCGCCACACCGGGTGTAGCTGCTGCTGGGGGCAGCACCTCCTGTGCCCGCTGTGCCTCTACTGCTGCTGCTGGTGGTGCTGGCGCTGCGGGCGCCGCACCGGGTGCAGCTACTGCTGAGGGCAGCACCCCCTGTGCCCGCTGCGCCTCTTGCTGAGGCCTCCCAGGGCGCATGCTCGAGGGTGTCGCGGCGGGTGCGGGTCGGTGATCCACCGTACTTGGTGTGGTCGTAGCGCGTGGCCGCTGTGCCCGCCCTTGCCACATCCCTGCTGGCGCCGCCTCAGTGATCTTGGGTTGCCGAGTAGGGAGCTTGTCCGTCTCAGCTTAAGGTCTCTTCCTAGTGGTGCGCTCCGTCTCAGCCGTTGTTACTCCTTGTTCTTGTTGCTCCTGTTGTTCCTCTTGTTGCTTCATCTGTTGCTACTGCTGTTGCTGCTGTACCGCGCTTGCCCTAGCTGCCTGCTTCTGCACCTCCCTCTCTAGATGTGCCGGGGAAGGCACCATAATACCCGACAAAACAAGCCGGGTCCCTCCAGCAAAAGCCTCGGGCGTGTCATTGACAGGAGCGGCTGTGGTGGTGATGGGTGGGGGAGGGCGGTGTGGGCGCGGTGAAGACGGACGTTGGCCGGCGAATGTTGCTGCCACTTCCTTGATGTCATCGTCGGTGTTGATGCGGGGTGGGTGTCGGCCGGCCGCAAGAGCCTGCTAACGGACCGGTATTTTCTCAAGCCGCTCGCGGCGCACCATGATATCAGAGGTATGACGGCCCTCAAGCCATACGTAGACGCCATCCACCGCCCATATTTGGTAACACTGGTCGAGGAGTGTGACCTCGTTGTGCCGTGCCTTACCCACCTCATCGCGCTTCGGCCGCACACCGTCACCCACCTGGAAATCCTCAAGCATGAGGCCGGCGTTAGCCCGATCCACTCCACGCTGTGCGGTGACAGATCCTCTTGTGCAAGCTTCCTGGAGACAGCGCTGTAGCCACGCTCCCCGTTGTCGCATAAATTCCACCTCATCAGCAACCGTGGCACCCTCATCTCGTGGCGGCATCGGCGCGTCCGGCATCAGTGGCAGGGTAGCCATGGTCCAGTGTTGCTGACCGTGGCGCAGCATGTAGGGAGAGAAGCTGGTGGACGAATGGGGCGTGATGTTGTATTCATTCACAACGTCCTCCAGCCGCTCGTCCCACGGTGCGTTGTCATCCGAGAGCTTTCGGATGGTCTGTGTGATGGCCCCATGCATGCGCTTGACTTGACCCTGCGCCTGCGGTCGATATGGGGCCCCATGTTCGATTTGTATGTTGAAGTATGCGGCGATGTCGGCAAATGTGCCTGCAAAGTGTGAACCATTGTCGCACTTGATGAGTCTGCATCCTCCTCCCCGGTAGATCACCTCCTCTTTCAGGAATGCTGCAACATGCGCTGCATCGTTCTTGGGCACTGCTCGGGCCATGACCCACTTGGTCATGTGGTCAATAGCTAGGATCCAGTAGACGTTCTTTCGTTGGGTTGTTCGGAGGGGACCATGGAAGTCAATGACGACTGTTTCCATGGGTGCACCGAGACGGGCGCACACAAAGCGGGGTTGGTAGATTCGCTGGCGAGGATGATGGCAGATGCAGGTGCTGCACGTCGCAACGACCTCCCCGATTTGCTTCTTCAGGCCCACCCAGTATACCTGTGGGACGAGGGACTCGTAGACAAAGGCGGAGCGTACGTGGAAGCGCTTGTGCTCCTGCATGACGAGGTTTGCTCGCAGCAGAACTGGGGTACACCATCGCAGGTTGTACGCCTCGTCTTCCTGCCGCCAGAGACGTCCATGTAACCACACGTACTTGTCCATAGTGGCCTTGGCGTCAGAGCGCACATGGGCATCGGGGAAGACTTCCATCATTGTGCGGCAACCCGAGAGGACTTGTGCGCGTGCCCAATCGGACCACTCATACGTTTTGAGTGGTGGCTCCTCCTGCCAGTGCTTGAGGTCACCCTCAGGCGCCAGGGCGAGGAGGCGACGCCGCATCTCATCGAACGACTCCGGTGGTGGAGGGGTTAGTCCCCCAGCCGACTCAGCCTGCTGCTGTTCTTCGCCCTCCACTGCTGGGGTGGCATCAGCGCGCCTCCGCTTGGACGAACTATGCGTGGTGGTTGGGTCCGCTGTGCCCATAGACGTCGTGGCGACTGGGCGCCGCGTGCGGCTAGAGGTGCGCCGCGTGGGAGGTTGGGTGGCTGCGGACGTCGCGCCAACTGACGGCCCTTGTATCTCATCTGGGGCAGCGCCTTCCTGCACGGTGGCTGAGGAAGGAGGTGGATGATCCACCGGACGGGGCGCCTCAGCCGGCACCGCTGGTGGTCCCTGCAAGGGAGGGGAGGCTGGTGCATTCTCTGCCATGGTGCGGGGCGGCGGCAGATTATCCACATGCGGCACTCCTGGCAGAGGTGCAGACGTCGGTGGGGTAGAAGCTGGACGGGGAGGAGAGGGCGGCTTCGGGAGCGGGCCGAAGACCGGGCGCGCGAGCAGCGCCTCACTGTGAAAGGGGTGGGAAGGGAGAGTAGAGGAGGGAGAAGCCAGCAGGTCATCTGCCAAGAAAAGGGTTTCCGCAGTGCCTGCCGCCGGTGCGGCCAAGTGTGCAGGGAATGAAGAATGCTCAGGGGAGATGGCACCCGCAGCGTGAGGGAGTTCGTGCGTCAGGGGCGGAGACTAAGTGATGAGGGGACACGCTGCGTGGAGAAACTGACGAGCGTGTAGCCGTGCCGCGTCATCAACGCCGGGCTCAGAGGCCGGGGTTGTGAACCCTGCCGCTGTTGGTCAAGCCATCTCACAAATATCTGGAATGCCATGCCCTGACGGGGCTCCACGAGGCGTACTGGGAAGAGGATGGCCAGTTGCGCATGGTTTCGTCGGTCGGCCTCCAGGTGGTGGTATGAAGCTTGTATGACGAGTCCGCGGCGAGCAAACGGGTAGAGATTGGCAGTCAGGAACCCCCGCTGGCAGTTCTGTACTGCCCAATCCAAAAAGCAACGGAACGCTCGCGCCCCACGATCCAGAGAAAAGTCGAGAGGGTAAAGGAAGCGGAGGAAGTCGTGATGGTGCGCATGAAAGCTCCGTGCCAGAAATGGGAGAAGGTTGGGCTCGGTGCGTTCCATGTGGTCGGGGGTCATCGTCCACTGCAGAAAGCAGCGGAAGGCTGCTGGCCCAGCTGAAGTGGAGAAGTCCAACGGATATAAATGCCGCAGCTCTTCGAGGTGTTCCTCCCACTCCTCTCCCAGCCTGCTCACAGCGCTGGTAATGAACGCGCTGGCGACATCGCGAAGCAGTTGCTGTCGAAGATGTCGTTCACGCTCGTTGATCAGCTGCCGTGCCTGGTCCACCAGCGTGCAGAGTTTGCGGTACTGCCGGGAGACCTCTTCCCTGAGGGCGAGGACCCTCGCCCGTTGATGCGACATATCCAATAGTCGCGCACACGTTGCTGCCCACTCCTCTTCACAATCGGTCCGGAGCTCCTGCACACCTGCCAGCCGCTCGTCAAGCTGCTGCAGCCCCGGAGTCAATCGAGTCACTTATGCACGTGTCGCTCGGAGAGTGCGTCCCAGCTCTGCACGTTGGTCGATGAGGCGTTGTCCGTCCGCCGCGGGTGGCTCATCACCGCGGCCTACGGCGTCGTTCCATGCCTCTTGCAGGCGGTGCACTTCCTGCAGCTGCGCTTGGATTCTTGGTGCTTGGGCTTCTTGCTCTTGAATTCGCCTCTGCCTGTCAGCGCGGATAGATTCCCAGGCGGCGAGGACCGTTCTTGCTTGAGCAAGGTTGGCGGCGCAACAACACACATCATCGGCGTTCGTCCGCACCCAAGTCATATGTCGTCCCCAAAGTCTCTCCACTTGCCCAGCCCATGCGCGATTGTGAGTGATGTGACGTGCCAATGTTTGCCACAAGGCGTTGCTGCCATGTGGTTCCGGCGCATCTGGGGATGGTGGAGGAGTCGGGCAGGGGTTATCCTCGTACAAGGCACCAAGAAGATGTTCTGCTTCCGCCATCGTGAGGGAAGCGGCGAGTGCGCGGGCTTCGAGTGCTGGAACAGTGGCTGCGTGCACTGTGCGGGTAGCGAGTTCGGCCTCGTACCGGGCCCAAGCGGTGTGGATCGTGTCCATCGGCAAACGGGTCGTGGTAGACCGTTGTCGTGCTTCCGGAAGAGCGTGAGACGTATGTTCCTGATTGTCGGAGACTCTGTTTGTTGGCGTCAGTGAGCGTCGCGTGCGTTAATGAAATGATCCGCGTGGTCGGGAAGTTGAGGACCTCCGTCGGCTGCCCCGAGGTGGCGGCCAAACAATCCGGGGCGGCTCGGCGTGATGGGCGTGCCGCCGGGACCGTCGGAGGGCGATAGGCATGTCGGGCCCGGAATCAGGTTGAGGTGTCGAGAGACCGCCGCGAGTCTCAGCCATGCGTGAGGAGGCGCGTTCTATCATAACCTAGATGATATCGTGCGTAGCTCCTGCCGTTGGTAGGGCATGCGTGTGTGGTCTGTCTGGTGCATGATCCTCCGGGGAGGCGCTACTGTCCGTGGAGGATCCTGGCGCGTCGGCGGCGATCCTCGCAAAGCGTGCTCCGGTGGATAGTGTGTCCGCATGTGTCGTGCGGCCAGTAGAGGAGGGCTGTCCCGTCAGCATGCGGCCGCCGCGCTGAGGTGGCACCTCCGTCACCTCGAATTGAAGCGAGACGTATGACGATGCCCCGTCGTCATCGTGGAGCGTCATGGATTTTCCCCCGAGCAAAATAATCACGTCGCATGGTGTTAGCCAATCGTTGGCGAGGAGGACATCATACGTGGAGGTCTCGCACACCTGGATTGGAATGCTACGGTGGATGTTTCCCACCTGAATGGGAAATAAATCAATTTGGCCCTCGGATTGGGTGATTTCCCCTCCCGCGGTACCGAAGCAGAGATCTACCGGTCGGATGAGGTTCGACCAATTAAATCGCCGGACGATGCGCATGGCCACCGTAGTGTGCGTTGCGCCCGTATCGACGATGGCGATGAACTTCACGCCAGCGATCCAGACCGCGCATGAGACCACCGTGCATACAAACTCCGGGAGTGGTTGGCGGCAGAGGGTAATTGGGCGCCATGCCAAAGCCCCTGCCTGAACGTCGGCATGGACGGCGCGCCGGGCGTCAGCGGCGTGTTCTCGCATCATGCGATGTCCGGGCGATTCGATCCAACAGTCCACCCGCTAGCCAGATGGGACCAACACAGCGTTGATTTCCGCGAAGAAGGTATCCAACTGTGTGATTTGCCCTGGAAAGTGTGTAAGGACTTCCATCCAGGGTAGGGCGAGGTGGGTCTGGTCAAAAAATTGGCGGATAGCATCCGCCGCTACTGAACGGACCGCCTCTGTGGATGGCGGCGACGCGGCCGTTGGATTGCACATCGTGGGTGTAGGAGTGGAGTCGCGTTGCCTTTGGCGAAGCCAATCGCCATAGTCCTTGTGTGTCCATCCGGGCGCATCCTTGAAGAGGTCGGTTTTGCGTCGTACATTGAGGTGAGCCATGTGGTCATCGTCATGAGGAAAACCGTCAAGCAGGTATGCCCAGCGATACTCTTCTGCGGTGAGACCCCGTGCTTGACCCTGAATCAGGATAGCCTGATCAAAGGGGGGCTCGGGTGGGGGCGGGCCTCCGCCATGCGATGGTGTCTCCAGAGAGCCGCGGTCCTTCCACCCTTCTCGTGGGAGTCGGCTAAGAGCGTCTGCGTTGCGATTTGCGAATGCTGGCTGATATTTGATAGTGAGGTCGTATCCTTCGAGAAGGAGGGCCCATTTGCGTAGGATCCCTTCATGGTGCTGGGTGGTGAGCAACCACTGGAGGGCCTGATGGTCCGCGAGAATGGTGAAGTGTTTCCCATTCTTGACGTAATCTCGGTAGAACTGGATGGCCCATAGTACCGCCAGACATTCGCCTTTCACCGGCGGGTACTTGGCTTCAGCATCATTGAGCGCACGGCTGCCATAGCAGACGACCCGCATCTTGCCATCATCTCCTCGTTGAGATAAGATGGCCCCTATGCCCTCCAGTGAGAAGTCTGTCGTGATGACGAACGGGAGGTTGAAATCTGGGAACTCCAGCATTGGGGCCGTGATGAGGCGATGCTTTATCTCGGCCCAAGCAAGCTGGCATGCCTCAGTCCATTCGAATGGCTCGCCTTGATGGGTAAGGCGTAGCAATGGACGAACAATCTTTGCATGGTCACGAACAAATTTTCGGTAGAAGCTGACAAACCCGAGGAAGATCTTGACCTGCGATGAGGTAACCGGTCGTTTCCAGTCGCGGACGGCTGCAATCTTGACTGGGTCGGTGGAAATTCCCTGTGCATTGATGATGAATCCGAGGAATTCCATACTGTCCGCTCCGATGACACACTTGGCAGCCTTCAGACGGAGGTTTGCGGCGCGTAGGGCGGAGAAGACAGCGTCAAGTGAGGCCATTAGTTCTTGAAAGCTGAACGCCGCGACCATGACATCATCCACGTAGCAGCATGCGTTCGGTACGTCACGCAACACCTGGTCCATCACTCGTTGGAACGTAGCACTAGCGTTACGCAGCCCAAATGGCATGCGTGTGAGAGCATACAGCCCATCTGGAGTGATGAAGGCTGTTTTCAGCATAGAGTTGCGATCCATGGGGATTGTATGAAAGGCCGACTTGACATCGAGCTTGGCGAACCAACTCTTTCCACGTTGGCGTTCTTGGATATCAATGATGAGTGGCATGGGGTATGCATCTTCAATCGTGACTTTGTTGAGGTTGCGGAAGTCGACACAGAACCGTTTCGTACCGTCTGGCTTCCCCACAATCACCAGATTGGAGCGCCACGGGCTTTCCACTTCGACAATCACATCCTGTGCTTTTAGTTCTCACAGGCCCTCGTTGATGACGTCCTTCTGATCTTGCAATAAACATCGAGCTTTCTGCTTATGTGGCGGCGCGTCTCTTGTGTTAATAACATGGACTGTATCAACTGCTCCGATCTCGGCCGATTTGCCTGCGAACACTTCTTCATGGTATTCAAGGAGCTCCCTGACTTCTTGCTTCTGGAGTTCTGTCTACCGCTCGTGAAGCATGTGGTTCCAGCGTTGGGAAGGTGGAACCGTTGGTGGGGGTGGTTTTTCATCTCCCACGAGACCGGCGCCAAGGTCAGGGTCGGGGTCCCAAAAGTCATAGACCTGCAGGTTGAAATTTCGGGAGCCACTGGGCTCTATGGTGAGGGCTCTGGATGAACGGGGTGGAGGCTCGTCATCGAGGCGTAGCCATCCGACGTCTGTCATGGGCTCATCATCCAAGCTGTCCGAGTCATCATCGACACAGAGGGCAATGTCATCGTCACATACAAGCATCTTTCCCTTGCTCTTCGCTTTGACACGGGCGTCTGGAATCACCGCTCGTGCAGATGCTACGGAGGCCGTTGCTGGCTCACCGGGGCGCTCCGGGGCCAGGGAAGACGCAGTGATCAGTACCCGTCTGTCCTCTTCAGGGCAGCCGTTTGTCATTGGAGGTAACAGCTGTCGAGGAGATCTGCGTGAAGCTTTGGGCAGTGGCCCCACAAGAATCTACGGTCGGTCATCCACCGGGGCAGCTTGTGCCCGAGTGGGGCACGACTGTTGGGGTGAGGGTGTATGATGCGCCGTCCCTGCTCCCTCCGCCGGGCGCAACATGGTGGGAGGAACATCGTGTTTGGGGGACGGGAGGGTAGTGCCCCTGGCTGCTTGGTCCTCGGCATGAGCCTCTGCCAAGGAAAAGGGATGTCCGAACCGCGTCGGCATCGATGTCCTGGGCCCCACAATTAATGCTGCACAGGTACTGTAGCCGGATGATGTCAGCTGCATGACTGCATCTGCGTAAAAGAGGCCTGCTTGTCTTGGAATCAGGTAATCAGTGCCAAGTAGGACATCATAAGTGTGAGCCACTGTAACCTGTACCTGCACGACCTCGTGGATGAGGCCTACCTGCAATGGCAGGTCATCAACGATGCCATGTCCGGTGTCCATACCGCCGGACGCATTCGTAAACACTTTGGTCGTTGGTTGCACCTTGTGGTGCCAACCAACCGCTTGCAGGGCCTGAAGGGTCACTGTGGTATGGGTCGCGCCGAGGTCAATGATCGCAAGAAAATTTGTGCCGCAGATCCACAGAAATCAGCTGGCCACTTCATGGTGGGGTTCTTGTGTGCGTGGTGGCGTGAGGGGCATTGGCCGCCATCTCCACGTGTTAGGCGCAGCCCCGATCGCTAGCCTGCTGAGTCGATCATGCGGGACTTGGGTGCAGGTGAGGCGAATACCGGCTGGTCGAAGCTTCTCGGCGTACTCCTGAAGAACTGCTGGAAATTCAGGCAAGTGGGTAGGGTGTTGCTGGAGATACTCCCCGAGCGACACCTCCTGAAAGGGGCGGTGAAAGGTTGTCAAGGTGCCAGCCGTGGGTTGGTCTTGTGCCGAGGGCGCGAAGGCCACCCTGTGGCGACGTGGGGGTGTAGGACCCCTTGAGGTAGAGGATCGCGTGCGTGGTGCGGATGGGAGCTTTGACGATACCGCAGCAATCTGGCTTGGGAGGCGGATCGAGCGCGCCTCGACACATGTTTGCAGGTCTGCCTCGACCCGTTCCTGCTGCTCCTTGTACTTACGCATGCGTTCATACATTTCTGCGGCCGACCATCCTTCCACACCTTGTGCTTGGGCTACTGTGACCAGTTCTTGTTCTGCTGCTGTCGGAGGAGTCTCCGTGGTCTGTTCATCAGAACGGGGCAATCCTAGCTTTACATTTCGCGCAGGAGCATCGGAAGTAGATGGTTGAGTAGCAGGCGGCACCGCCCCTGCATCCCGTTGTTGAGCGTATGCCTGCCATTGTGCTAGTCCATTACCTCCCTGACCGGGGGTGCTAGGGGCAACGTTGGGGCCGACAGCCTGCCGTGAACCGGCTCCGGGTCCAGCTTGTCCTCGTCCCGGATATTGTCCTCTTCTTGGAGGTATGCCAGGCACGGGGGCAGGGTTGGGACATTCCTGTTTCCGGTGGCTGAAGTCTCCACATCGATAGCAACTCCCCGGTGGGAAGTTATGGGGGTTCATTGGATTGGGAGCGGAGGCTCCTGCTGACATGCGAATGGTGGACGCCACATGTTCCTTCGGGGCCGTCTGTTCGCGTGCTGCTCGTCGCTTGAGTTCCCGTTGTTGATGCTCAGCTTCCTCTTTCAAGGCGTCCAGAGTGCTGAACTTGCGCAGGTCCAACGTATTGGCGATCGCTGGGGCAAGGGAGTCACGGTAATACTCCTTAATCATGCGTAGAGGAATATCTACACACCGTGTGGAAATCTTGGTGAACTTGTCGTTGTGTAGTTTGATGTTTTCCCCAGTCTTCATACGGATGGTACGAATCTGGAGTTCTGCTTCCTCTAGACTCATGAGATCGAACCGCTTGGTCATCCTTTTTGCAAGGTCATCAAAGTCAACAAATGGGCGCTCCCTGTTTTCTGTAGTGAACCACTCCAGGGCTTTCCCTTGCAGCGCCAGGTGTACCGCCGGGACAATGTAGTCAGGAGATAACAGTCCATAGTCGAGGCAAGTGCCCAACTTGGATAGCCACATGGCCGGGTCCTCCTCTGGTTCACCTCTGAAGACGTCGAGCTTTGGAAGAGTATAGGAAGCCTTCGCCGCTGGATTCACTGTCAGTTCCTGCGTGGGCGCCATCTGCACCTGCGCCCGCGGCGGGGCCCCCAGGTGGGATCGATGCGCTTGCATCAGGCCAACTGCCCGAGTGCCAGCCGATGAAGCGAGTCCTCCTCCCCTTGGTCGAGCACGTCCTACGTCGGTTCCTCCCAGTCCAGAACTGCCCACGTAATGTCTTGCTGAGCTTGCTTGTATTCGCACGCTATACTGCTTGCTTCCTTGAGCTACTGATCCCCGGCCTGGTCCGAGTGTGCCACCCGTCGCGCGAGGTCTCTGCTGAAGTCTTCCTGCTGAGGGCGCGGCCACCTTCCGGCTGACCTGGTGCTGGGATGATTGCAGCTTTGCAGGGATAAGTGGGGCGGCATGCTTAGTTGAGTGGCCATCTGTTGAACCATGTGCCTCCGTTGTGGCCCGTGCTTGTCTAGTAGGTCCTGCCATGGAAGAGGCAGTAACACCACGTGGGGCTGGGATCGCACGGCGACGCGGCTCCCCCAAGGCGGTGGGTGTCTTAGTCGGCTGCTGCTGATGTTGGTGATGTCACCCCTGCAGGGCTGCAGTCTGCACAACGTCCGGTCGTCATGATGTGATGACAGAAGGTCCTTCCCATCTGGTCTCTTGTGCCTGACGCGGCATGGATTCCAGATTCCTCCCCGTACGGAGTGAGGACACACCACTGTCCGAGGCGGGACGGCGAGGATTGGCCATCAAACGAGATGGGGATTCCCGAGGACGGAAAGTGACGGGTTGATACAGAGCATGTACGGCCTACAGTGAAGGATGATCCAAGGAAACGTCATCTTCCTCGTCTTAATCGTTTTGGACATCGTCCAAATCCACAAACTCCCTGGCACGAGTCACAGAGGGTGCGGGTGAAGATGCTCTTGGAGTAGAGAACTCAAGGCGCCTCGGTGCATCTTGCGCGGTCGTCATGTCGACTGCCCGATAGGTGGTCCTCCCATCGGGTGTTGACACTTCGTGAAGCAGCACAGGCCCTTCATCCTCCGCAGGTTCTTCCTCGTCGTTGGACACGTAGTCCTCCACATCCATGGTGTCGTGCTGCTCGTCCTCTTCATCTGTTTTCGCATCCAATGGGTTGCCATGGGTCGTGTTGCTCAACCGTGTTTGCCGCATTGCCTTCCACTCACGAAGTTCTTCGAGACATCGTAGATAGAACTGTTCTTCTTCATCTGGATCCATCTCGTTGTCATCGTTCTTCAATTGTGGGGACCTGTCATCCACCGGATCCCACTCGAACTGGGGATCCAGCCCCGGAGGATCCTCTGGGCTCTCCTCGTAGCGATGCGAGATGTCTGTTTGTCTCATCTTGTGCACCTTCGGGTGAAGGCTCCCCGGCACACGTCCCTGTGACGTCAAGAGAATGGCACCGGGGAATGATCCACCGGTGCTAGTGCAGAGCCGGTGCGCCTCGTACGTCGTCGGGAGAAAAGACTGCCGTGGGTAGAGAGATCCGCGATGCGAAATGACGAGGCGCGCTCGACACTTTCCGCTCTACGGTCGATGATCCGTCGGCCGCGTTAGTGGGAAGTCACGCTCCGGTAAGTAGACTGGTCTGAAGGTACCTGCCACACTCGTCACAGAGAACAAGTGATGTCCACGCTCACCGCACCATTAACACTGTTATACCCTTTTTCGCCTTCGGCCGGAATCGGGTCTGACAGCATGCGAGGATCAACTCCGTATGCAATTCGCTCCTTCCCGAGCTATCCCCGCGTGTGGGTAATCCGGATCCGTTCTATGCCAAACCGCCTAACCCCTCAAGGGCGCGCGACGGATCATTCACCCGGCAAGCATTGACCATGTTTTGCACTCCACTTCGCCTAAGATAATCACTACTGAGCCATTTTAGCACTTTACTCTTGATGGTCAATCATTCACCGGATGATGTGATCTCTAGACTATCAAGGCATTCACAAGTATATCTCTCAGCAGATTACGACGGTCAATCATTCACCGTACCATGTGATATCAACGTCCAACTATACGAAGGAGGGAACTTGGAGAATTAGGATATGCGCATTCAACCGAGCAAAGATGCAATCAAACTATGATTCAATCAAGCATGCAAACCTACAGCATAGTACTCCTAATTCCATCCAAGTCCTACACGTCACCCAGCAAAATATGCAAACCGTAAATGTTCTCAGCCAACGGATGAACCGCCGGCGGTTGTCCCTACAAGATGACAGTGCGGTTTGCCTCGCGCTGCGAGCCAGACACCCGCGGGTCGGCACGACGAAACACCAAGGGACCGTGCGGACGACGACCCGCACGAGGGTTGGCGCGCACCGGGCCCTCCTCCTGCAAGCGATCGAGCTCTTGTTGGTAGCGTCGGTAGGCTTGATACGCCTCGGCGCGTTCTTCTGCGACCTCGGCAGCGCAACGTCTGACGTCATGCGCGACCTCCCTCCAGCTCTCCACGCGTCGGGGCTCGTCGTCACGGGGCACCCTCTGTAGCCACGGCTGCCAGAACTGTTCCACGGCTCCACCGGCAAGATGATGCGAGTATTGCATCACCCCTAGGACTGTGCGCAGTCCCAACCGATGAGGGGTGTTGCAGCAGCTACAGATGGCGTAGAACACCACCGGAGACTCCCACGGGGCTCTCCCTGGACGAGGAGCCTGGTACTCCAGGGGGAACTCAGGGCCAGGCCATGACGGCTCCGTGACGTGCTCCTCGGGTAGTGCTCTTCCCATCCGAGGACGACACACACACACACACACACACACACACACTAGTCTAGATTCTCTACTCTAGCTTGTCGCGAGACGGGACGCAGGTCCCGCTTGACGGTCTGGTTCGACCGAGGGGCAGCAATCTCTCGGTCTTGCCGATGGCTTCACGACCGACTCCGCTCCCTGCACCCGCGTCAAGCGAGAACTCAGCAGTGCAGCTCGCCGATGGCAGATGCCGTCTCGCGAGTCAGGAGCAGGGACGTTCGATTGCCAGGGCGTCGTCGGCTTTGGCAAGGCGCACTTGGTCGTGCGTTCTCATCAGCAGTCGTTCCTTTCTCACCTTCCTCCTTTTATTCCCACCCTCGCACCGCTTTCCCACTGTTCCATCCTGTCCGCTGGCACCCATCTGCGGTTCGCACATCAAAAGCGCCTCAGATAAGGTGCCTCGACCACCGCTCCTCTTCTGGAGGCTCGGACGCGACTCCGCTACCATCAAGCCAGCTCCGGGCCGCCTTCCTTTCCTCACGGCAGGTTTGGTTGGAT
>SZWC01001184.1:108967-119247 GCA_023375785.1 Penium margaritaceum | reverse complement strand
CTTTGGTTTCTGTGACCTGGCTTTGGTTTCTGTGACCCGGAATTGCTTTCTGTGACCCGGCTTTGGTTCCTGTGACCGGACTTTGGTTTATGAGGCTCGTCTTTGGTTTCTGTGACCCGGCTTTGGTTTTTGTGACCCGGCTTTGGTTCCTATGACCCGGGTTTGGTTTCTGTGACCTGGCTTTGGTTTTTGTGACCCAGTTTTGGTTTCAGTGACCCTGCTTTGGGTTCTGTGACCCGGCTTTGGTTTAGGTGACACAGCTTTTGCTTATGTGACCTGGCGTTGGTTTCTATGACCCGGTTTTGGTGTATGTGACCCGGCTTTGGTTTCCGTGACCTGGCTTTGGCTTTTGTGACCCAGCTTTCGTTTCTATGACCCGGCTTTGGTTTCAATGACCATGCTTTGATTTATGAGACCCGGCTTTAATTTATGTGACCTGGATTTGGTTTATGTGAACCGGCTTTGGTTTCAGTGACCCGGCTTTGGTTTATGTGACCCGGCTACGGTTTCTATGACCCGGCTTTGGTTTCTTTGAATCGGCTTTGAGTTATGTGACCCGGCTTCTGTTTGTGTGACCCGGCTTTGGTTTCTGTGACCCGGCTCTGGTTTTTGTGACCCGACTTTAGTTTCTGTGACCCGGCTTTGGTTTTAGTGACCCGCCTTTGATTCCGGTGACCCATCTTTGGTTTTTGTGACTCGGCTTTAGTTTATGTGCCCCGGCTTTGGTTACTCTGACCCATCTTTGGTTACTGCGATCCAACTTTGGTTTCTTTGATCCGGCTTTGGTTTCTGTGACCCGTCTTTGATTTTTGTGGCCAGGCTTTGGTTTATGTGACCCGGCTTTGGTTTGTGTGAACTGGCTCTGGTTCCTGTATTCCGGTATTGGTTTATGTGACCCGGCTTTGGTTTCCGTGACCTGGCTTTGGTTCCTGTGACCCGGCTTTGGTTTGTGTGACCCGGCTTTGGTGTTTGTGACCCGGCTTTGGTCTCTGTGACCCGGCTTTAGTTCCGGTGACCCGGCTTTGGTTTCTATGACCCTGCGTTGGTTGCTGTGACCCCGCTTTGGTTTTTTTATCCGGCTTTGGTTTTTGTGACCCGACTGTGGTTTTTGTGACCCGGCTTGGTTTCTGTGACTCGGCTTTGGTTTCTGTGACCCGGCTTTGGTTTATGTGACCGGGATTTTGTATATGTGACCCGACTTTGGTTTCTATGACCCGGGTTTGGTTTCTGTAATCCGCATTTGGTTCTTGTGACATAGCTTTGGTTTATGTGACTCAGCTTTGGCTTTTGTGACTTGTATTTGGTTCCTGTGACCCGGCTTTGGACCCTCTGTCACTCGGCTTTGGTTTCTGGGACCTCGCTTTGGTTTCTGTGACCTGGCTTTGGTTTGTGTAATCCGGATTTGGTTTTTGTGACCCGGCTTTGGTTTTTGTGACCCGGCTTTGGTTTATGCGAGTCGTCTTTGGTTTCTGTGACCCGGCTTTAGAACCTCTGTGACCCGGCTTTCGTTTCTGTAAACAAGCTTTGGTTTCAATGACCCGGATTTGGTTTATGTGACTTGTCTTTAGTTCCTGTGATCCGACTTTGGTTTCTGCGACTCGTCTTTGGTTTCTGTGACCCGGCTTTGGATCCTCAGTGATCCTGCTTTGGTTTTTGTGACCTGGTTTTTGTTTATGTGATACGGCTTTGGTTTTTGTGACCCGACATTGGTTTCTTTGGCCCGGCTTTGGTTTCCGTGACCCAGCTTTGGTTTCTATGACCGGTATTTGGTTTCTGTAACCCGGCTTTGGTTTTGGTGACCCGACGTTGGTTTCTGTGACCTGGCTTTGGTTATTGTGACCCGGCTTTGGTTTCTGTGACCCAGCTTTGGTTTCTGTGACCCGGCGTTGGTTTCTGTGACCCGGCGTTGGTTTTTGTGACCAGGCTTTTATTTATGTGACCCGGCTTTGGTTTCTATGACCCGGTTTTGGTTTATGTGACCCGGCTTTGGTTTCCGTGACCTGGCTTTGGTTGTTGTGACCCGGCTTTGGTTTATGTGACCCGGCTTTGGTTTCTGTTACCAGGCTTTGATTTCTATTACCCGGTTTTGGTATCTGTGACCCGGCTTTGGTTTCTGTGCCCCGGCTTTGGTTTCTGTGACCCGGATTTGGTTTCTGTGACCTGGCTTTGGTTTTTTTGAATCGGGTTTGATTTCTGTGACCCGGGTTTGGTGTCCGTGGACCGGCTTTGGTTTCCGTGACCCAGCTTTGGTTTCTAAGACCCGGCTTTTAGTTTCTATGATCCGGCTTTGGTTTATGTAACCCGGCTTTGGTTTCAGTGATCCGACTTTGGATTACGTGATCTGGCTTTGGTTTCTCTGACTTGGCTTTGGTTTCTCTGACCCGGCTTTAGTTTCTCTGACCCGGCTCTGGTTTCTATGACCCGGTTTTGGTTTCTGTGACCCGGCTTTGGTTTTTGTGACAAGGCTTTGGTTGGTGTGACCCAGCTTTGGTTTCTGTGACCCAGCTTTGGTTTCTATGACCCGGCTTTGGTTTCTATGACCCGGCTTTGGTTTCTATGTCCCGGCTTTGATTTTGTGACCCGGCTTTGGCTTTTTTGACCTGGCTTTGGTTTATGGGACCCGGCTTTGGTTTCAATGACCCGGCTTTGGTTTCTGTGACCCGGCTTTGGTTTATGTGACCCGGCTTTAGTTTCTGTGACCCAGCTTTGGTTTCTCTGACCCGGCTTTAGTTTCTCTGACCCGGCTCTGGTTTCTATGACCCGGCTTTGGTTTTTGTGACCCGGCTTTGGTGTTTGTGACCCGGCTTTGGTCTCTGTGACCCGGCTTTGGTTCCGGTGACCCGGCTTTGGTTTATGTGACCCGGCTTTGGTTGCTGTGACCCAACTTTGGTGTTTGTGTTCCTGCTTTGGTTTATGTGACCCGACTGTGGTTTAAGTGACCCGGCTTTTGTTTCTATGACCCGGCTTTGGTTTCTGTAATCCGGCTTTGGTTTTTGTGACACAGCTTTGGTTTCTTTGACTCGGCTTTGGTTTTTCTGACTCTTTTTTGTCTTCTGTGACCCGGTTTTGGACCCTCTGTCACCCGGCTTTGGTTTCTGTGATCCGGCTTTGGTTTCTGTGACCCGGCTTTGGTTTCGGTAATCCGGCTTTCAATTTTGTGAACAAGCTTTGGTTTATGTGACCCGACTTTGGTTTATGTGGCCCGGCTTTGGTTTCTGTGACCCAGCTTTGGTTTCTATGACCCGTCCTTCATTTATGTGTCCCGGCTTTGGTTTTTCTCACCCGCTGTTGGTTCTGTGACCTGGCGTTGGTTGTTGTGACCCGGCTTTGGTTTTAGTGACCCAGCTTTGGTTTCTGTAACCCAGCTTTGGTTTATGTGACCCGCCTTTGGTTTATGTGACCTGGCTTTTGTTTATGTGACCCGGCTTTGGTTTCTATGACCTGTTTTTGGTTTTTGTGATCCGGCTTTGGTTTCCGTAACCTAGCTTTGGTTTTATATGGCCCGGCTTTGGTTTCTGTGACCGGGCTTTGGTTTATGTGACCAGGCTTTGATTTCTATTACCCCGGTTCTGGTCTCGGTGACCCGGCTTTGGTTTCTGTGAGTCGGCTTCGGTTTCAGTGACCCGTCTTTGGTTTCTGTGACCCGGCCTTGGTTTCTGTGACCCGGCTTTAGTTTCTTTGAACCGGCTTTGATTTCTCCGACCCGGCTTTTGTTTGTGTGACCCGGCTTTGGTTTCTGTGACCCGGCTCTGGTTTCTGTGACCCGGCATTGGTTTCTGTGACCCGGCTTTGGTTTCTGTGACCCATCTTTGGTTTATGTGACCGCCTTTGGTGTCAGTGGACTAGCTTTGGTTTCTGTGACCCAGCTTTGGTTTGTAAGACCCGGCTTTTAGTTTATATGACCCGGCTTTGGTTTCTCTGCCTTGGCTTTGGTTTCTGTGACCCGGTATAGTTTCTCTGACCCGGCTCTGGTTTCTATGACCCAGTTTTGGTTTATGTGACCCGACTTTGGTTTCTGTGACATGGCTTTGGTTTAAGTGACCTGGCTTTGGTTCTTGTGACCCACCTTTGGTTTCCGTGACCCGGCTTTGGTTTCTATGAACCGGCTTTGGTTTTGTGACCCGGCTTTGATTTTTGTGACCCGGCTTTGGTTTCTGGGACCCAGCTTTGGTTTCTGTAACCCGGCTTTGGTTTCTATGAACCGGCTTTGGTTTTGTGACCCGGCTTTGATTTTTGTGACCCGGCTTTGGTTTCTGGGACCCAGCTTTGGTTTCTGTAACCCGGCTTTGGTTTCTGTGACCCGGCTTTGGTTTCAGTGACCCCACTTTGGTTTCAGGGACATGGATTTCGTTTCTGTGACCGGCTTTGGTTCTGTGACCTGGCTTTGGTTGCTGTGACCCGGCTTACGTTTATGTGATCCGGCTCTGGATTCCGAGACCCGGCTTTGGTTTTTGTGACCCGGCTTCTGGTTTCTATGACCGGGTTTTGGTTGCTGTGCTCCCGCTTTGGTTCATTGACCCGGCTTAGGTTTATGTGACCCGGCTTTGGTTTTTGTGATTCGGCTTTGGTTTCTTTGACCCGTCTTTGGTTTTTGTGACCCGGCTTTGGTTTCTGTGATCCGGCTTTGGTTTTTATGACCCGGCTTTGGTTTCTGTGACCCGGCTTTGGTTTTTGTGATTCGGCTTTGGTTTCTTTGACCCGTCTTTGGTTTTTGTGACCCGGCTTTGGTTTCTGTGATCCGGCTTTGGTTTTTATGACCCGGCTTTGGTTTCTGTGACCCGGCTTTGGTTTCCGTGACTTCGCTTTGGTTTATGTGACCCGGCTTTTGTTTCTGTGAGCCGGCTTTGGTTTTTGTGACCCTGTTTTGCTTTCTGTAACCCGGTTTTGTTTTCCGTGACTCGACTTTTGTTTCTATGACCCAGCTTTGGTTTCTGTGACCCGGCCTCAGTTGCTGTGACCCGGCGTTGATTTCTGTGACCCTGCTTTGGTTTCAATGACCCGGCTTTGGTTTCTGTGACCCGGCTTTGGTTTTTGTGACCCGGCTTTGATTTATGTCACCCGGCTTTGGTTTTTGTGACTCTGCTGTGGTTTGTGTGACCCGGCTTTGGTCGCTGTGACCCAGCGTTGGTTCGGTGATATGGCTTCGGTTTCTGTGATCCGGATTTGGTTTCTGAGACCCGGCTTTGGTTGTTGTGGCCAGGCTTTTGTTTCTGTGACTCGGCTTTGGTTTCTCTGACCTGGCTCTCGTTTCTGTGAATCGGCTTTGGTTTATGTTACCCGGCTTTGGTTCCTGTTTTCCGGCTTTGGTTTATGTGACACGGCTTTGGTTTCTGTGACCCGGGTTTGGTGTTTGTGACCCGGCCTTGGTCTCTATGATCTGGCTTTGGTTTCTGTGACCCGGCTTTGGTTTCTGTCACCCGGCTTTGGTTGCTGTGACCCCGCTTTGGTTTTTGTGATCCAGCTCTGGTTTCTGTGACCCGACTGTGGTTTATGTGACCTAGCTTTGGTTTATGTGACCCGCCTTTGGTTTCTGTGACCCGGCTTTGGTTTCTGTGACCCGGCTTTGGTTTCTGTGACCCGCCTTTGGTTTCCGTGACCCGGCTTTGGTTTCTGTAATCCGGTGTTGGTTTCTGTGACCTGGCTTTGGTTTTTGTGACCTAGCTTTGGTTTCTGTGACCTGGCTTTAGTTTCTCTAATCCGGCTTTGGGTTTGGTGACCTGGCATTGGTTTATATGACCCGGCTTTGGTTTCTGTGACTCGTCTTTTGTCTCTGTGACCTGGCTTTGGACTCCCTGTGACCTGGCTTTGGTTTCTGAGAACTGGCTATGGTTTATGTGACCCGGCTTTGGTTACTATGACCCGGCTTTGGCTTATGTGACCCGGCTTTGGTTTCTGTGACCCGTCTTTGGTTTCTGTGACCCGTCTTTGGTTTTTGTGACCCGGCGTTGGTTTCTGTGACCCGGCTTTGGTTTATGTGACCCAGCTTTGGTTTTTGTGACCCGGCTTTGGTTTCTGTGACCCAGCGTTGGTGTTCTGACCCGCCTCTGGTTTTTGTGACCCGGCTTTGGCCTCTGGGACCCCGCTTTGGTTTCTGTGATCCGGCTTTGGTTTCTGTGATCGGCTTTGGTTTCCGTGACCCCGCTTTGGTTTCTATGACCTTGCTTTGGTTTCTGTTACCCGGCTTTGGTTCTATGACCTGGCTTTGGATGTTGTGACCCGGCTTATGTTTCTGTGACCGGTTTTGGATTCTGTAACCCAGCTTTGGTTTTTGTGACCAGGCTTTGGTTTCTGTGACCCTGCTTTCGTTTCTCTGGCCTGGCTTTGGTTTCTGTGACCCGTCTTTGGTTTGTGTGACCCGGCTTTGCTCTTTGTGACCTGGCTTTGTTTTCTGTGACTCGGCTTTTGTTTATGTGACCCGGCTTTGGTCTGTGTGACCTGGGTTCGGTTGCTGTGACACGGCTTTGGTTTCTGTGACCCGGCTTTGGTTTCAATGACCCGGGTTTGGTTTATGTGACCTGGTTTTGGTTTTTGTGACCCGGCTTTGGGTGTTGTAATCCGGCTTTGGTTTTTGTGACCCGGCTTTGGTTGGTGTGACCCGGCTTTGGTTTCTGTGACTCGTTTTTGGTTTCTGTGACCCGGCTTTGGACCCTCTGTGACCGGGCTTTGGTTTATGTGAACTGGCTTTGGTTTCTGTGACCCGGCTTTGGTTTCTATGACCCGGGTTTGGTTTATGTGACCTGGCTTTGGTTTTTGTGACCCGGCTTTGGGTGTTGTAATCCGGCTTTGGTTTTTGTGACCCGGCTTTGGTTGGTGTGACCCGGCTTTGGTTTCTGTGACTCGTTTTTGGTTTCTGTGACCCGGCTTTGGACCCTCTGTGACCGGGCTTTGGTTTATGTGAACTTGCTTTGGTTTCTGTGACCCGGCTTTGTTTTATGTGACCCGGCTTTGGTTTTTGTGACTCGTTTTTGGTTTCTGTGACCCAGCTTTGGACCCTCTGTGATTCGGCTTTGGTTTATGTGACCCGGCTATGGTTTATGTGACCCGATTTTGGTTACTGTGACCCGGCTTTGGTTTCTCTGACCCGGTTTTGGCAAACGCGACCCGGTTTGGTTTGTGTGACCCATTCTGGTTTTTCTGACCCAGCTTTGGTTTTTGTGACCCGGCGTTGGTTTATGTGACCCGGCTTTGGTTGTTGTGACCCGGCTTTGGTTTCTGTGACCCGGCTTTGGTTTCTGTGACCCGGCTTTAGTTTCTATGCACCGGCTTTGCTTTTGTGACCAGGCTCTGGTTTTTGTGACCCAACTTTGGTTTCTGGGACCAGGCTTTGGTTTCTGTGACCCGGCTTTGGTTTCTGTGACCTGGCTTTGGTTTCCGTTACCCCGCTTTGGTTTGTATGACCTGGCTTTGGTTTTTGTGACCCGGCTTTGATTCTCTGACCTGGCTTTGGTTTTTGTGACCCGGCTTATGTTTCTGTGATCCGGCTGTGGATTCTGTGACCCGGCTTTGGTTTCAGTGACCCGGCTTTGGTTTCTTTGACCAGGGTTTGGTCTATGTGCTCCGGCTTCGGTTCGTTGACCCGGCTTTGGTTTCTGTGACCCGCAATTGGTTTCTGTGACCAGGCTTTTGTTTCTCTGACCTGGCTTTGGTATCTGTGACCCGTCTTTGGTTTGTGTAACCCGGCTTTGCTCTTTGTGACCCGGCTTTGTTTTCTATGGGTCGGTTTTTGTTTCTGTGACCCGGCTTTGGTTTCTGTTACGTGGCATTCGTTGCTATGACCCGGCATTGGTTTCTATGAACCGGCTTTGGTTTCAATGACCCGGCTTTGGTTTATGTGACCCGGCTTTGGTTTATGTGATCCAGCTTTTATTTATGTGACCCGGCTTTGGTTTTTGTGACTTGGCTTTGGGTTATGTGACCCGGCTTTGGTTACTGTGACCCAGCTTTGCTTGCTGTGATCCAGCTTTGGTTTCTGTGATCCGGCTTTGGTTTCTGTGACCCGGCTTTGGTTTTTGTGGCCAGGCTTTGGTTTCTGCGACCCGGCGTTGGATTGTGTGACCGGCCTCTAGTTTCTGTGATCCAGCTTTGGTTTATGTGACCTGGCTTTGGGTTATGTGACTGGACTGTGGATTATGTGACCCGCAATTGGTCTCTGTGACCCGGCATTTGTGTCTGTGACCCCGCTTTGGTCTCTGTGACACGGCTTTGGTTCCTCTGACCCAGCTCTGGTTTCTGTGACCCGGCATTGGTTGCTGTGACCCCGCTTTGGTTTCTGTGACCCGGGTTTGGTTTTTGTGACCCGGCTTTGGTTTCTGTGACCCGGCTTTGGTTTCTGTGACCCGGCTTTGGTTTCTCTAATCCGGTTCTGGTTTCTGTGATCCAGCGTTGGTTTATGTGATCCGGCTTTGGTTTTTGTGACTCGTCTTTGGTTTCTGTGACCTGGCTATGGACCCTATGTCACCCGGCTTTGGTTTTTGTGACCCGGCTTTGGTTTCTGTGACCCGGCTTTGGTTTCTCTAATCCGGCTTTGGTTTTTGTGACCCAGCTTTGGTTTCAGTGACCCGGGTTTGGTTTATGTGACTCGTCTTTGGTTTATGTGACCCAGCTTTGGACCCTCTGTGACCAGGCTTTGGTTTCTATGACCCGGCTTTGGATCCGGTGACTCGTCTTTGGTTTCTGTTTCCCGGCTTTGGACCATCTGTGACGCTCCTTTGGTTTATGTGACCCGGCTTTGGTTTTTGTGACCCAGCTTTGGTTTCTGTGACCCGGCTTTCGTTTCTGTGACCCGGCTTTGGTTCCTGTGACCCGGCTTTGGTTTTTATGACCCGGTTTTGGTTTCTGTGACCTGGCTTTGGTTTCCGTGACCTGGCTTTGGTTTTTGTGACCCGGCTTTGGGATCGGTGACCCGGCTTTGGTTTCTGTGACCAGGGTTTGATTTCTCTGACCTGGCTTTGGTTTCAGTGACCCGGCTTTGGTTTATGTGAACCGGCTTTGGTTTCTGTGATCCGGCTTTGGTTTCTGTGACCCGGCCTTGGTTTCTGTGACCCGGCTTTGGTTTCTTTGAGTCGGCTTTGATTTCTATGGCCCGGCTTTTCTTTGTGTGACCTAGCTCTGGTTTCAGTGACCCCGCTCTCGTTTATGTGACCGGGTTTTTGTTTCTGTGACCCTTGTTTGGTTTTTGTGACTCTGCTTTGGTTTATGTGCCCGGGCTTTGGATACTATGACCTAGCTTTGGCTATTGTGATCCGGCTTCGGTTTTTGTGATCCGGCTTTGGTTTATGTGACCCGGCTTTGGTTTTTGTGGCCAGTCTTTGGTTTATGTGACCTGGCTTTGGTTTGTGTGACCCGGCTCTGGTTTCTGTGATCCGGCATTGGTTTATGTGACCCGGCTCTGGTTTCTATGACACGGCTCTGGTTTCTATGACCCGGCTTTGGTTTCTGTGACCTGGCTTTGGTGTCTGTGACCCGGCTTTGGTTCATGTGACCCGGCTTTGGTTTCTGTGACCCGGCTTTGGTTGCTGTGACCCCGCTTTGGTTTTTGTAATCCGGCTTTGGTTTATGTGACTCGACTGTGGTTTATGTGACCCGGCTTTGGTTTCTGTGATCCGGCTTTGGTTTTTGTGACCCGGCTTTGGTTTCTGTGACCCGGCTTTGGTTTCTGTAATCCGGCTTTGGTTTATGTGACCCGGCTTTGGTTTCTGTGATCCGGCTTTGGTTTTTGTGACCCGGCTTTGGTTTCTGTGACCCGGCTTTGGTTTCTGTAATCCGGCTTTGGTTTTTGTGACACGACTTTGGTTTTTGTGACTCAGCTTTGGTTTATGTGACTTGTCTTTGGTCTATGTGACCCGCCTTTGGACCCTCTGTCACTCGGCTTCGGTTTCTGTGACCCGGCTTTGGTTTTTGTGACCCATATTTGGTTTCTGAAACCCAGGTTTGGTTTTTGTGACCCGGCTTTGGTATCTGTGACCCGGCTTTGGTTTATGTGACTCGTCTTTGGTTTTTGTGACCCCGTTTTTGACCCTCCGTGACCCGGCTTTGGTTTCTGTGAACTGGCTTTAGTTTATGTGACCCGGCTTTGGTTTCCGTGACCCGGCTTTGGTTTCTGTGGCTCATCTTTGGTTTATGTGACCCGGCTTTGGTTTTTGTGACTCGTCTTTGGTTTCTCTCACCCAGCTTTGGTTTCCGTGACTCGTCTTTGGTTTCTCTGACCCGGCTTTGGACCCTTCGTGACCCTACTTTGGTTTCTGTGACCCGGCTTTGGTTTGTGTGACCCGGCTTTGGTT